>JAQSEB010000039.1:47500-647500 GCA_030063045.1 Pratylenchus scribneri | reverse complement strand
TTAAATTATTTATGCTAATTTATAATTAATTATTTGATTTGATATTTATATAATTTTTCCTTCGATAAATTTTTTGAAGTTAAAATTTCAAAGTAATCAAAATTAAATCATTAAAAATCAAATTTATCGAAAAAGTTATCCAATTTATTTTTTGTAAATTTGCACTTTGCTAATAATGCAGAAAAGAAATGTCAAATATATGATGAAATTCCGGAAAATTTTTAGAATTAAAGCACGCAAAAAAGTTGACAAAAAATCATAAAATTTAAAAAGGAATTTTTGGAATTGTTTAAATGTACTAATGTAAGAATTTTGATGGGAAGACCACCCATAAAATTTGCGTGTTTTAATTTTTTGTTAATTTACTTGTTTTAATTTCCTTCTTAAGGCTCACATCAAATTCAATTGGTTTATAAAGAAATTCATTTCCTCGTTGACTATCATTTGCCTCATTACCAAAAGGGTAAATGAGTTTAAATTATATATTTTTTAATTTTTATTATCGCTCATTAGCAAAGCTAACTAAAAAAATTAATATTGGTTGTAGATCAACAATTTTACAAATACACTAACAAGAAAAGATCTTGCTTAACAACTGAAAATTTTCCCTAAAGAAATGGTACAACTAAAATATGATTGGCTCATTCGATTATTTTTCCACTTTTCATTAAGCTTCATCTTTTTGTTTATTTTCCTACATTCACTTTGGAAATTATCCAAATCGAGACTGGCAATGATCATCGTCTTCAGCAGGGTATTTAAAATCAAATTCATCATTATTATTATTATATAAATATATAAATTTTAGGCAATTGGAAGTCTGCTTTATCTGTTTTCTCAAATGCCAACCTACCTTATGAACTATATTTTCAATGCATATCCACCATCACCAATTGTTATGCATTTGAGCAATAGGAGTATAACGTTTAGTAATATTGTTTTGGCAAAGCATATTTTGGCATTGGCAGTGAACCGGGCGCATTCAATTATTTTTCCATTCCATTATAATTGGTTTTCTACAAAGAAAAGGTAAATACAAATAGAATATAATTATTTGATTAATAAAATTATAAATTTGAAGGAATTTTTACATAATTTGTGCTCTTCTTTGGCTCTTTTCATTGATTGCTGCCTCAATGGAACAAATGGACAGATTAGGGATAATAGATATTATTTCGCCATTCTTATTAATTCACCGAATTTGCATGGGCACTGGAGCAATTTGCTATGCGGCACTCACTTGCCAATTGATCTGGTTAAAATGTAAATCATCCGCCCAAAATAACAAAAATACTATTCATTTTTTTTAAATTAGATAAGAAAAATCCAACATTGTCAAGCGGTGCTTCTAGCGATAAAGATCAATTCCGAATTTTAATTGTCTGCTTTTCCTGCCTGTTCATGTCGTCAATACGCTATCTCATTTATGAACCAATAGCTAATAATATACCCAAAGATTGGTCGCTAATTCCTCTTTTGATTATGACGTGGATATCATTTTTTACCGGTATATTGTCCATCTGCACTGAGGAGATTTGCTTACTTTTTTTGGTCCGTGACTTCCGCAAAGATGTTAAAAAGCAATTGGGAAGAATATTTTGTTTTTTCAAAAAATCATCATCCACGAATAATATTAATTCCATTACGATAGTTTCATCAACCAAAAACACTCGAGCGCAAATCAACAATTGGACCCAAAAGAACTAAAAAAGAGAATTACCAATTACTCTCTAAATTGCAATTCATTTTATATTTTCCAGCATCTTTTCTTCACCCAATTCATGTTTTATATTTTTTTACAAGTCCATCGCTGTTTTCTATCATTTTACAATAGAATTCTTTCCCATTTTGTCAATTTCCTTGCAAAATGGCACAATTGCCCATTATTATAATTGTTTTACCTTGAATTTTTCACCATTTAGTTAAATTTTCTCACGTAAAAGATGACTTATTAATTTGCAAAAAAAAATAATTTGGTCATTCGTTTTTATATTAAAAAATAATAATTGGAAAATTATCATTTAATAGAAAAAAAATAATTTAATTTGATCAAAATTGAATTTGAATTATTTATTGCCTCCATCCAACCAACATCCATCATCATTCAAATGAATTAATTGTCTGTGATTGCTCCTTCACTGGCATTGCCCATTTGTGCCGCAAACTAAAATTAAATAGGAAAATTAAGTAGAAATAAATTAAAATTTTGGTGTACCTTTGCCAGGATTCCCCGACCATATTTTGGGGCAGGCTTTTTCCATTCTGCCATTTTTGCGAGTATTTCCTTTTGTGGCACTTCTAAATTGAGCATTTCCTGTTCCGCATTAATCCCGATTGGAATTGGATCACCGCCGAGCACAATGGCCAGTGGCCTTACTTTTGTACCGCATTCTAATTCACAATTGACCGAATAAGTGCCACCCTCACACATTTGACATTCGCAGCAATCCCTGGAATATTGGAAAATGAATATAAATACAATTTTTAATGCAATTTTCTATAAAATCGAATTTTAAATACAATTTTTAATGCAATTTTCTATAAAATCGAATTTTAAATACAATTTTTAATGCAATTTTCTATAAAATCGAATTTTATTTTTTTACTTTTTTTATCGTTTTTTTTGTTTGTTAAAATATGTCTAATTTTTTTATTATTAGAACGATTACAACTTGAAATTCATCAAAATAGGATAAAGATTAGAAAAATTCCAATATGACTAAAAAAATAATTAATAAAATCAGTCAGAGATCGTTGACCTCATTTCCAAATTGCAAAAATATGAGGATACGAAAAAATTGTTTTTTTTTTATATTTAAATTTTATACAAATCAAAATTTCACCCGGCGATGGCAAAAATTGGGGATCCAATTTGGCCAGCAAAAGTCAACACAAAGGCCATGTAGAGAAAAACGGTCAAAATGATTGAGCAGAATTGCATTTTTGATTGATGTTTTTTATTGGCACAAAATGGGATTGTTGAATAATTAATGAATTTATGTGAAAAAGCTGGATTGATCCCATTCCACCGATGGAGGGCCTTTTAAAGGCAATTCGGCAACAGCGCATTGATCGTAAAATTGGTGCAAAATTTCCGTAATTAGTGAAAAAAACAATGCACTTTATTTTTTATTTTGTGAATTTTCTCCAATATGAATAATTTTGATCTTCTGCCCAAATTAGGACTGCACTTTTAGGACATTTTTTGTAATTTTTTTGCTCATCAAATTATATTTATTTTTGCTCTCTCTTTTTAAAAAGTGCAGGATTGATAACGAGAAAAGAAAATTGCAATTAAATAAATTTTCTGTTCATTAATTACGAATATTGGAAATGATTTCAAAAATAAAATTTTGTGATAAAAAAACATTTTTGGTAATTGAAATTGAAATTTTAATAAATATTTTAATTTTGAATAATTATTTGTTTTTGGGAGTATAAATTTTATTGCAAATATAAAACTTTTAAAATGTGTTTTATTTTGTCGAATTAATATTTAATTATAAATAAAGAATGAAAAATTAATCTAATGATAGAAAAATTTTATAATTTTTTTATTTTCCATCTTCAATTGGTACCATCGAACATTTTTATTAAATAAACCAATATTATGCTTATGAACGGAATTAGTCAAAATTAATTATTATCCAATCAAAAATTTGCAATGATTTCAAATTTAGATACTATCCCCAAATAAATGGATGGCTCTTTTGTTTTAAAAAAATTACCAATAAAACAAGTCTTGACAATCGCAAATTGTGCACATATTTAGAACTGTTTTTTTCATAAAATTCAAAAAATAAAAATATGACTTGAATGGGCTGAAAAATAAATATTGCATAAAAAGAATATATGATAGAAAAAACGCTCCGCCGAGGGATATTTTTGACTGTGAACTTCTAATAAGTGTGCTCCACCTTCACTTCCGCCGGTTCCACATCTTTTTATTGACCCCAAAAGTCGAAGTGCCTGAATGAAAACCATTTTGAATAATAATAATTATTTTCAGTCATCTGTGACAGGGCTGCCTAATTGCCATATTTATATGGCATTTGCCATATTTTTGACCATCTCGCCATATTTTTTTTCCATATTTTTGACTTTTGTTACGAGCACTTTTGCTAAAATTTTTTTTGTTATCAGCCATTTTTGACAAAAAATTTCTTTTCACAGCCATATTTGGCTAAAATTTTTCGCTGCGCGGCAATATTTTTAAGAAATAATACAGAAAATATACAAAATAAATGTTTTAAATCAATTTTATATTGAATTTTAAGCTTTTTAAGCAATTCCATATTTTTGCCATATTTTTAGAGCTTATGCCATATTTTTTGTCAGGCAAATAGGCAACCCTCTGAACTGGGACCAAACGAAAACCAATTTTCCATAAAAATGATATTGAAATATTTAATCTGATTCACCTTTTCATATTCAAATACTTATTCAAATTCTAAAATGTAGGCTTAAAATATTTGGAATATTGAAATATGGGTGGCCAAATCCACATTTCTAAAGGGAATTCTAAATTTAATTCCACCTAAAACCATATTTCATGGTGGCTTTTCAATTCGGAGGCTATTTACATTTCTAATTCCAGCATGAAAGGGCAAAAGTGGATTTGAATAAAGTGAGAAATGTGGCCCATAAAAGGGAGTAAATGAATTGGGAAAGTTTGTACAAAAGGGCATTATTCCTCGAATTCAATTCAATTAAACCAAAAATGAATCCATCCCGCTTCCTTTCCTTGATGATTTATTTGTGGATTTTGGCTGCTTTTATTATCAATTATTCAACTGCAGCGAAGAAAGTAAGAAAAAAACATCACCATCATCAAAAATGCATGACCTACAAAAATCCAGCATATAGCAGTGAAATGAGCCAAAATGCGCATAAACGAATGAAGCGGGTATTCTTTGATTTGATTATTATAAAATAGCGCAAGATGTGCCAATCCCGTGTTTGGGAGGGCGGACAGGACCAAATACAAGATAGAGCCTTTCGGCAACACCGATTAATTAATGGCATTTTGTAAGGAAAAATATAGAAAAATTTCTTATAATGGCAAAAAGATGCCGTCGATCAAATAATACATTAATTTTATCCTTTCCAAATTCCTCACATCCTAATTTTAATATCAAAATTTAATGAAAAATATAAATAAAATTGCCCAATTTAGTGACACAAAATAAGGCAAATTTGAAAGGAATTTATAAAGAAAGATGATAATTAAGGTGATAATTAGGTAAGCATAAAATTATCACAAATTTAAAAATTTTAACCGAAAAATAATAAATTTATTTTAAAATTTTGCTTAATCCCCGACTTCATCCTCGGAACTCCAGTGATCCTCAAAAAATCTCCGTTGCATCCCCTAATATCCGTCCCGAAAAGTCTGTCCAAGATGTTCCCTGAAAATTTGTGCCCTAGCGCATCCACGTCCTTTAGGGGGATCCGACTCTACTGTCAATCTCTATTTCATCAAGAATGTACAATCTCATGCTCTAAAATGAATAAAACTTTTGAATCCATAATTTTCTTCAATTAAAATATATTTTAATAGCTCATCAATGGATGGGAAGGCGATATTCGGCAAATGCCATGGATGGTTTTTGTGTCATACACCTACCAACTAAATGGTCAAAATCGTTCAAGTCTTTTCACTGGTTCGTTGATTAGTCCCCGGTATGTGCTCACTTGTGGCCATTGTGGTGGCTCTATTAAGCGGATGACGGAGAACGACACACTCACCATTGTGTATGGATCGGCAAATAAATATGAAGGCCATCGAATTGTGCTCAACAAAACTGCTGCTCTCCAGGCTATCCATCGTCATCCAAATTACACCGAAACAGGGGGTGGTCCTATATTTCGCGATCAGGGCATTTTGGATGTGGGTTATTAATTTATTTTTGCCATTTGAGCAGAAAAACTTATTTTTAAATTTGTGAATTTTCCAGTTGGGTCGAGATATTGAATTTGATGAAACAGTTCATTCCATTTGCCTAGCCTGTTTAGGCCTAAATGACTCTTTCAACTTTGAGCAAAATGCCACAATTGCGGGATGGGGAAGTACAGTTGGTATGTGGAAAATTTATTAAAATGTTTTTGATATAATAATCCATAATTTAATAGCCCCATGCCAAGGCCCACAATCACCTCCACCTGTCTGGCCCGATGTATTCCGATGGGACATTGTCAGTACACATCCTTGCTTGACACCAAATGGCCCCTCGAAAATTTGCAATGAGGCCAACGCTCAACACACCGTTGGCGGGGTTTGTAATTTTAATTTTTGGAATTAAATTATATGAATCTGTGGTTTACGAATAGATAAAAAAAATAAATTAGGTCGAGGAATCCGAATTTGGCATTCTTTTTCAATTCGGTATAATCCAAAATGTTCAAAAACCGGTTTAACATTTTATAATTTTATTTTTCTTTACTTTTAATCAATTCTATCGTCGAAATAAATTTTTTAAAATTCAAAAAGAATGCTCGGACTTTCTGAATCCGAAAACCCCAAAATATGCATTTTTCAAAAAAAAAATGGGGGTGGGAGGATACCAAACGAATTATTACAAAAAATTCATAGTTAAAAATTTATTAAAAATAATTTTTAAAGGGAGACAGTGGTGGTACAGCTTTAGCGGTTCGAAACAACACGAATGATGGGCGACAATATCAAATTGGCGTACTCGGCGGAAATAATTGCAATCCACGCGAAAATATGTTTGAAAAAATTGATGGCGAATGGGTGGAACAGATGACCGGTGTCAAATGCAAAAGTTATAATGAAGATTAGAAGGAGGATTAAGGAAAATAATATCATCGAAATATGCTCAAAATTGTTTGAAGCGCGAATTTTGTTAATAAAAAATTGAAAATAAATTGATATTTAACAATAAAATATCATTCATAAATAGGGAACGGATTTATATTGACGAAAAATCCCGAAATATTGATGAAAATATTGATAGAAAAATTGCAAAATATTGACAAAAATTTCAAAATATAGGCAAAATATTGATGAAAATTTTTTTGAAAAACGATAAATTTTAGCAAAAATTTTGTTTCCATTACTTTCTATCACAAATTATTAACATTTCGATGTTTTGTTCAAAATTTTAAAAATTCATTTATAAAAAATGAAATTTTTCATATAAATTTATAATTTTTTCAAAAAATGCCAAAAAATATATTTCTTGATTTTTTTTCAAAATCAATTTTTAACTATTTTTTTTATTAAAAAAATGGCAGAATTTCTTAGAAAAATTTTAAAAATTTTATCGAAAAATTTTTATTTTTTTTTAAAAAAAGTATAAAATTTAGTAAAAAAATTTTCAAAAGCTCCTAAAAATATTGACGAAAATGACCAAAATTTGTCAAAAAATGCCAAAATATTGATATCAATATTGACGGACAAAAAAAAGCAAAATATTGATGAATATTGACAAAAAAATATCATGAAAATCAATTAAAACAGTGATAAAAACATGTTTTTCATAGTTATTAAGCTATTTTAAGTTCGCAAAAAAAATATTGAAATCAATATAAATTCGCTCTCCCTATTCATAAATATAGAAAAATTCTCTAAAATTATTCTTGACAAATTTTAAATAGTGATTTTAGTTATTTTAATAAGTGCATTTGCTCTTAAAATATAATGTTTTATTTTTATTTTAAGTGGGACAAAGATATAAAAATTTTGGTTATTATTAATTTGCATTGATTTACTTACTACTATTCGTCGCAAATTGCAATTATTTAATCATATTAGATAATAATTTGCAAAAGAAAATATATCAAAAATATTAAGATTTATGTAAATATTAGAAAAATTGTTCAAAATATTGTTGAAGGATGATGCATATCCTTGCTGCATGTTGGATAGACAGTTTGGATTTGACTGATTGGTTTCACCATTTTGTTGGACCCAAATAATTTTATAAGGGCACGACGATATGGTTTGACCAAAAGCATGGTGGCCAATGGGTTCAAAACCTTTTTGAATGGATTAATCAAATTAGTCAGAATATTATTAGGGATGGATGGATTACGGGCATAAAATAAAGGGGAACAGCAGCATAGACCATGAAATGGACGGTGCCCGCATTTGGGAGGAATATTGGCAAAGTTGTTTGTAAACTCAACTCAATCACCTCAATGGTGGGAAGTATAGCCTGAAATTGATAAATATTCAAAAATTGGAAATAAATAATGGGAATACCTGAACAATGAGTGCCGTTGTCACTTGATTGTTGTATTCTCGCATTCGAATATTTTTCCGTAAATTTGTCATCATTTTTGTCTTATTTGTTCCCATTGAATTCGCGTAAGTGGCACTAATATATTGGCGAGTGCCCCCAAAACAATACTGTAATGGAAAATTGGTTTATAAATTAATATTATTGGAATATTTGCCATACAATGATAATGCAATAGCAAATTGCAAAAATGGAAATCATTGCGGCACAATGCAAAATCCATTCAAAAGAACGCTAAAATAGAAGATAAAGGATAAATAAATAAAAATAAATTCACCGCCGGTGTGAATGAGGAAAATCGAATTTCGGTGATGCCAATTTCCTCATAAATTCGTTTGCTCAATTCCATCATTTGGGGCCTATATTCCTCATACGGATAATCGGACCAATAATGCAAAATTACATGGGCAATCAACAAAATTGTAATTGCAAATCCAGTGGAATATTGCAATTTTTTGGGGATTTGGCCATCACTAAATTGAATTTTATTAATTTTGTGAGAGATGGGATACCCAATAATCATATAATAGCGAAAAATGAATTGAATTGTGGTGCAGCAGAGGAAGAGTAAAAGCATTTGGAACCAAAGGACATTGGCCTAAATAATATAAATAATTATAAAATATTGGGCACAAACAGAATAATTGTAGATGGATGAGGTTGTACGGAAGAAGCCATTCTGGATGACGGCATGGAATCCATGGTCGACAATGGGAATTGGCTGGACAAGGAAAGTGATGAGGGCAATGAATAAATCCTTTTATTTGGGGGAAATGATTTTATTTTATTCCATTTATTACCATAATACAGGGGGCCATCAACAATTTACTGTAAATGAGCATTGGGGCCGGTGTCTTCTTGAGGATGAGCCAAAGGAGGAAAATGTTGAACACCATTCCCAGCGAGAATGTCCCAAATGCGCAACCAGAATAGATTGTCCGTACCAAATCTACATTTTAATAATTTATTTTAATTTATTTTTAAAATTACCAAATTCTTCAGCCATTTTATTGTTGAAATTATTTAGAATTTTAATTGAAATCTAAAAAAAAACATAAAAATATAATAAATTTTAATATGTAAATTAATTTTTACACCTTTGTGTTTTATATTCTATTTTTATATGAAACATCAATTTCCCCTCATTATTTATTTCCTAATTTGCCAATTTATTCAGATTTGGTAAAATTATTAAAAATGAATGTGAATATTGTTGAAATATTTGGCCATAAAAGTGGGGATTATTTTTATTAGATTCCGGATGAAAAAGTGGCATTTTTAATTAATCCCATTCAAAAAGAATAAAATAATATGACTTTGATTGAGTCCATTGCGAATTTGTTGCCCTTTTCTATGCAAATGGAATAAAAATAAAGATCAAATTCGGGGAAATAATTCAACAGTAATTTTTATATATAGGCAAATTAACATAAAAAGTAATCAAAAATTTATATTTAAAATAATTTTTGTATTGCATTTTGGGTAATTAATTTAATAAAAATGCAAATAAATTATTTTGTTGATCCGAATATAAATTAAATGTAAACAATTTGCTGGGACATTTAATTCAATTCTCATAATCAATTTAGTCCGGTGTTTTAGCCATAACTTTGGGTGCTAAAATTGAACAAAAAATAATGGATCGGACTTTGGACAATGTCAGGGACTATTTAATAATTTTTTTTGGTAGAATAAAAATAGAGGGGGGAAATGCAGGTGGCGACCAAATGTTGACTCCAATTTTTATTAATAATTTATTTATTATTATATTAAATATTGAAGAGAAGGCAACGCTATATTATTGGCCAAATAATTCATTCAATCAAAAATGAAGGAATAAAAAAATGGAAAAACAGAAAGAATATACCAATTTTATTTGGCAAAAATAATATTTAAAAAATTGCCATGTTTTTTAATTGGCTTAAGGGAATTAACAAAAATATTATTCTTTTTAGTAGTGCATTTGGCAGATGTTTAAAAAGGTGTTTTGGAAATTTTCTGGTGAAAAATTATTTTGGCTTCCAAGAATGATGGCATTTTGCAGCAGAGAGAACTGAAAATTCCAATTACTGTTTTCTTTTTTTGGAGCAATTTTCCCTAGGGCATCAATCACACTGTGATTTATGTCACAAAAATGATTTCTGGAATTATTGCAAATTTGACTTATGGCCAAATTTTATGTCAGAATTAAAAATGTACGAAATTGAAATAAAAATATTTTGATAGAAAATTTGCGCAAAATTTTTACTGAATTGGATGTTTTATTTTTTGATTTAAATAATTTCTCTTTTGATTGATGTAAAATATAGTAAAATTTATTTTTAATTTTATAAATTCTGATATAGGCATTTTTGGCAATTTTTTTAGGATTTGACAATCAAAATTTGATTCCATTTTATTTTCAACGAAAATATTTATATTCAAATTTTGGACACAAATATCCCAACAAACTATAAAACAATTTTTGTCTGGAGAATATTATTTCATTCCTTTTGTGGCCAGAAAATTTTTTTGAATTTTTTAAAGGATTTCCCTGCTGAAGACAATCTTGGCTTAATTTTTTTGTGAGATTTGTGATCAAATTCTGTTGGTTAAATATTCTTCCATAAAATAAAATTATGGTCACAAAAAAGGCAGAAAATTGCAACATATTTAGTACATTTTGGCTAAATTTGAATATATTTAAGTAAATTAAATGAGGAAATTAAAATAAATTAATTAGAAAACAAAATTTGATGGATTATGCCAAATTGTGCTTTTATTATTGGTACATTTTTAGAGGAAATTAAAATAAATATTAATAGTTTTGGCATTGACCATTGATGTTAGTTTGCCAATACCAAGGATCAAAATAGAACTTTTTTGGATTAAATGAGGAATTTAATGGACAGACCATATGACCGTCATTTGTTCTCCTGTTTATTAGCGGAAATTGAAGGAAAAAATAATATTTGAAAGATGAAAAAAAACAAAGAATGAAATTTGTTGCCTTTCCTTACTTTTCTATTATTAAATACTAGGGTTAATTACCCGTTAGCGGATAATGAAAAAGCGGGTAACGGGTAATGCGGGTAATTGGGGTGCGGGTAACAGGACGGGTAATTTGCCCAAAAACCTTGCGAGTACCCGTCCCGCGTACCCGTCCCGTCAACGGGTAATTAACCCTATTAAATACCCAATAAAAATTTTAAAAATGTCATTCTCGATAAAATTTTGGACGTAGATCACATATCTAGCATTAATTTTGTCATATCGCACCATCTTGGTAATATTATGCCAAATTTTACCACGAAAATACCAACGGGGACAAAGGCCATTTTTTGTGAAAATTTTTAGCCATATAGTTAAATTAACACAGCTCGGCGAGCTTACTCTGAATACCAAATTTATTAGGCATAGTTTTACAAATTACAATACAATTAAATTTAAAGCTAAAAATCTTACCAAAAATAAAGAATTTATTTTGGCCACAATATTTTGCCATAATGGAATATTATCTAGTTCCTCTTGGCATTTTCTTCTCAAAATTTGGCATATTTTTTTTTTATCAAAATTGTGATAATGACAAAATTAATGCCAGATTCGTGCGTGATCTACATCCAAAATTTTACTATTTTCATAATTTTGATTGGGTGGTTCATAACAGAAAAATACCACATTTTCTGTTCTTTTTTAATTTATAAAAAGAATAATTTATAACTATAATATGAATTGAGGAATTGTAAACAAAATAAGCGGAAATAACTTTCTAAAATTCCTCACGCAAACCTTTATTTTATATTTTCTATTCAATTTTTTTGTATTGTACTAATAAGAAAATAATCTCATGCTATCATAAACATGAATAATTTATAATAATTGATGATTATTAATGACCAATAATCAAAATACGATTTTTATTTATTATCAAATTGGAACAATTGAAATGTGTAAATTTTGTTTTTTGCTGACTAATTCAACAAAACACTTCATTTCCTTCCTCATTGCCTTTCGATATTGAGAACTGTGAAAATGAATATTAAATAAATAATTTTGGATTTAATTTGGAACCTGCAAATGAAAAGGATTGGCGCATTTATGGCCTGGGCCGCTTTATTCAATTGGAGAAGGGCACGTTGAAGGTCGTTGATTATATTGGCGGACATTTGAATTTGAAGGGATGGAAACACAAAAGTGATCAACAATGGGACCGGCAACCAACAGAAGAATGTGACCAACATTAAAACAATCAACGATTTGTAGATTCGATAATCAGCCGAATTTTTGATTTTAACAACTGCAAAATGGAATGTAGAATAGATATTTTTGAAAGGATACAAAAATAAATTAGACTTGAAAAACATATTAATTCCATGCTTAAATCTTATTTTGATTCCTAAATTTAATTGTGCACCAAAATTTTGCACTGTCCGAATTTTGTGCAGTGAACCAAAATCTTTCAAACCTTTAAAAAATATTTTCAATTGGATTAAGCTCTTATAGTAGAAAAGGGCATTTTTTGAAGGAACAAACAAAATTGGCCAAATTGTTATGCCCAAAAAGGAAAACTGGCCAATTTTTAGGCCTATGCTTTTTTAATTAGATTATGGCTTTACAATTTTAATTTTAAATTAAATCCAATAATTCTTAATCTAATTATTATATATATTTTGGATAGATAGAGAAGATATTAAAATTTGTTTAAAATTAAATATTAAATATATTATTAAATTGAAAAATGATTCAAATTTTAGCCCACTTTTTGAATGCTATATAATTTTTAGGAAGGAAATATTATAAATTAAAATTTTACTTAAACTCTTTTAATTTCCATTCCAAATTTTCAAGACATATAGCTCTTGGTAAGATGAAATTTTTAAAAAAAATATTGCATTTTCTAAGATCCCTAAAGCTCTATAAAATTCAATATATTTTGTTCAAAAATGTCCACAAATTAAGGAGTTATAGACAATTCAATTTTCTCAATTTTTAAGAGGTTATAAAATAATTAATTCCCCATGGAAAAGAGTTTATATGATTTTATTGTGCTCATCCCTTGAGGACTTTTAGATTTGAGAAGAATCCAAATGAGCGAATAAACGGCAATCATGACCAAATTTGCATACATCAACACATTATACATTATTGTTGTGGCCATTGCATCCACATAATCGCTGGGCATACAATAAACTGGTCTAAAAATATTAATTTTAAATTCCGTCATCCATTTATTATTTTGTTAACTTGTCCGCATTCGCTATGGAATATTTGTAGAAAAGAATGACCAAATAGGAAACATAAATGGCCGGGGGAATGAGAAATGCGGCAATATATTTGAATTTATGCTCCGAACAAATTCGTTTATAGCTAAAAAATAATATTCAATTCAAATAAAATTAATAGAATTTTGAAAAAATATTAGAATTTGGGATGATCTAGTTAAATTGTGAATAAAATAGAAATAAATTTATTATCTATTTCTTATGAATTAATTGGGCAATTTTGAGCCAATTTGGACTTATTTCATTTCATTATTTATTATGTATTTAATTCTGTCAATGCTAAAGAGCCTTTCCTATTCATTCTACTGTATCCCCACTTTTTGCCTGCCTAACCAATCACAATCAATCACCCTATCAATCAAATATTGCCTCAATCTGTTTTTTTTTAAAAAAAACCTTTCTTTTCCTTCTAATGCATTTTCCCTTTCACAATATTATCATATTTTCCATGGTGCTAGGTCATCTCCACAATTCTGCAAATATAAGTTTTTGACTTCTAATAAATCAGCAATAGGTTTTAGACCCTACAAACCTTATATCATTTTGTAGATCTCATCGAGACGCATCGAATGGTATATAAAATGTCTGGTTTTGTTCCAAAATTAATGAGTTTTAAACCAAAAATATAAAAAATGGTTTAAACGGTTTAACACTTTATCTCTTGGAATATTTTATATACCAATCAATGCGTCTCGATGAGATCTACAAAATGATATAAGGTTTGTAGGGTCTAAAACCTATTGCTGATTTATTAGAAGTCAAATACTTATATTTGCAGAATTTGTGGACATGCCCATATTTGCAGAGTCATTTGTCTTTTGTGGAGATGACCCTGCTGGACGTATTTTCCAGTATAAATAATAAAGAATAATTTAAAATTAATTCACCCCTAATCCCCATCCAATTCATTGGGCCATTGTGAGGGCTTAGGCCTCCGGCGAAGGCCCAGGGTGAGAGACTAGTCCAGCCTCTCGCCCCAAACAACTTTAGCCCCATTTCTTTAACTTATTAGATTAGAAATAGTACGTAATAATGGAAAATAATTTCAATAAAAAATTTTTAATTTTTAATGTAATATTTTTCAATATTTTTTAATATTTTTTCAATATTCACCTGACTGGAAATAAAATGGAAATCAATCGATCAATGGAAATCGAGCACATCAATAGTTGGGCATTATTTTGGGCATAAACACAATAAAAATCAAGCCAAAAGCAATTTAATAGAGGAATTGTGATTTGAAAAATGGTCAACGGAGTGGACAAGAAAATCAGAAAAAATTCGGCAATTGAATCGTAAATGGCCAAAATCATTAGGAAAAAACCGCAACAATAAAAGCGAAGCTTTCTTTACAAAATTAAAGCCAAATTATTTGCACAAATAATGAATTCCAACTTATTTTTGATAATCACAATTGCCAAAAATGCATTCAAGGCCAATCCAAAAGAACATATCAAACATTGGACAATTGCCGTGATGAACATCGATTCACTGATTCGGTCATTGGCCATTTTTTGTCAATAAATTTTATGATTTTATTTCAATTTTTTCAATAAATTTATCAATGTTTGAATGAATATTGGAAAATATTACACTGAATAAAATAATTGAATGTTTTGAAATTTAATTTCTGACAATTCCACTAATTGGCACTTTTCCTTTACATTTTCCATTTTTCAGTCTATAATTATATTAAATTTATTACACAAGAAAATAAAGTAAAAATGTGATGAATGGATGGAAATTGTAAATTAGAAATATTCGAAATTTTGCCACAATTCAATAAAATTATTGGACAATTCCACTAATTGGCACTTTTCCTTTACATTTTCCATTTTTCAGTCTATAATTATATTAAATTTATTACACAAGAAAATAAAGTAAAAATGTGATGAATGGATGGAAATTGTAAATTAGAAATATTCGAAATTTTGCCACAATTCAATAAAATTATTGGGGTTAAAGGTGTCATAAGTTCAAAATGAGCAGATGGATTAATTTAAAGCAAAAAATGGACAAATTCATTGAGCAAATAATTAAAATTATATTTTTAAAAATTAAAATAAATTGAATTATTATACTTTTTGAGAATTTTTTTATTATTTTCACTATGTTTATTTTTGATTAATATTGGAATATGAAATTTCATAATTTGATTTAAAATTAACAGAAATTAATTAATTTTTTTTTAATATTTCCAAAATTAAAATAAGCAATTAAAATTGAAAAATGAGTCAAATTAAAATTCATTGTTTTCTATTTTTGGCCAATTAAAATTGAAAAAAAAAAACAATGAAATGAAATGAAAAATGGGATATTCTTTATTGTCAGAGGGATTTTGGGTGGGCGGAAAATAGACAAAAAAATAGGAAAAAATGATAAACAATTTTTTTTGTTATTTAAAATTCCAAATTGGGAAACAATGAAATGAAATTGAATGGGAAAGGAGGCCTATAAAAAGTGGCTGAATTTAATTTAAAAAATTATTCTCTCCAAAACATATTAATAAAATGTGCACAAAATTAGCTGGTTTTTGCCTTTTCATTCTTTTGGCATTTTATTTCCGAATAAATTTTGCCCTTCCATTCCAACCAGCCGATCAACCTGCTGATGAATTATTGAGCACTGAAATTGAAGGGGCACAGCCATTGCAACAATCAATTGGTGGGTAAAAATAAAATGAATAAATTTGAAATTATTCACAGAATTGATTGAATCCGAAGAATCGGATGAAATTGGGGAGGAAAAATTGGCAAAAAAGACAAACAAAAATAACACAAAACATGAAAAAGGATGCAAATGTGAAGCATGCAAAACGGCAAAAAGTTGGAAAAAATTAGTGGAAAATTTTAAATAATTCAAAAATAATTCAGAAAAGCAACAAAAACAAGGAGGGGCCGCTGGACGATTCAATTTGTTCCGAACAATTTGAATGGAAAAATGCAATGGAATGAAAAAAAAAAATGAATGGACTGATTAATTTTAATTTAATTGGAATTGCTTTCATTTTTTAAATATTTTCCCCAACTTGAATTATACTTTAATTTTTTGATATAAATGCATTCTTAAATATTTTCATCATTTTTCCTTCGCTCTATGAAATTTTGGCACCGGCTAATTCTTTTGGCATCTCGAATTTTTGGCCATCAAATGTAAAAAAATGAATTAAAAACATCTAAAATGGATCCTTATTAAATGAATTTAATGATCATATTTTATATTTTAAATTCCGGGTTTTGACTTCTTTGTCCAAACATACAAAAAAAAAAAAAAATTCTCAAAATCAGTAAATGATATGAAATATGATATATCAATCGACGCATTTTGACGAGCTGCGAAAAAATCTTATCTAAAAACTAAAATTTTGAAAAATATACCAAATTTAAATTAAGTGAAAGTTAAATAAACAAACAGTCATAACATTTTTCCTTTTTGAATATATGAAAATAATGGTAGATTAGATTCGTAACCTGCCTTTCAATAAACTTATATAACATATTTTGAATATTTTGGAAATTTGGACACAGAAAAATCACAATCATTAAATTCATTTAAATAACAAATAAATCCTAATTAAATTAATCATTTGCCCAAAGTTCGCCGATGCCCAAAGTTCGTGACCCGTTTTTCTTTATAGGATGTTTCCAACGTATTCAAAATTAATTGTGAATTTTGTTATTCAAATGATAAAGAAAAATTCAAAATTGGTGGATTTGAATAAATTTAAAAAATGAACGGATCTCCATTTATTTTTGAAATTTGAGGTCAAAAACCAATTTTTTTCGGGAGCAAATGTGTAAATGTAGGAATTTGTTGAAAAAGATCGCTCGTATTCATTGTTTGTACCATTTTATTAGTTCAATTTTTGAATGGACGAAAAGCCGAAATTATTAATTGTAATTGAGGCAAAGATAAGCTATATAAATAATGGGATACGTTTGATCCAATTTGCCCTAAATCTGAATTGGCCCATCATCATCAATTGCATCTATGCCAAATGGAATGTCAAAAAAGGCCAAAAATCTTATTTATTTAGTTGCAAATCAACCAAAAAATTACTAAACAAATAAATGAGATTATCCCTACTTTCGATCGACCGTTGGCCTTTTCTGTATAAAAATGGTTAAAAATGTTAAATAAATCATTTTATTCAGAATATTAAATTTAAATTAACTTCTCTCTCATAAAAATGGCCCCAACAATTTTGGCAATCGCCGTCTTGTCGATGCTCTTTTCAAATTGTTTTGCTGGTATTTTTTCACAATTTAATTAATATTCATCCATCAATCAAAAAGATATGGTTGTGGGCACGGATCCATCCAATGCCAAATTGAATGGTTGTTTGAAGGAAAATGCCACCGGACCAATCACCTCAAAATTGAATCAACCAATCCAAGGAGGGAAATTCACCTTCTATGGGGCCAGTGGCACGGGGGCATGCGGATTGGACCAAGGAAAGGTACAAACAAAAATTCCAAGAAATATTTTTAGAAATTGGCAACCGGGCTCGATCGGAGAGTCTCGCTTCGTTTGATCTTTAATTTTTGCATTGTTTAGCCTGGAATGTCCGCCGCTGCCTCCGGCGCACTTTTCAACAGTGCCGGCCAATGGGTTCCTCTTGCCAGGGAAGCGGATCAAGCCAATCACAGCTTAATGATCCAATTTGCATTAACAAATGTGTCAAAATCACTTACACTTGTGTGAATTGCACAACCCCGAATACGTAAATCCAAGGGAATTATACCTTTGTTTAATTATTAAAATTAAATAGTTTGACCGTCCCAATCAACAATAAATGCCCGGAATGCCCCGAAAGTCACGTGGATTTGTCCGAAGCAGCGTTCAAATATTTGGAGCCACAAGGGGGCACAGTGGGCATCGCAAAAAGTAATTTATTAATTTTTTATATTTTACAATTTTATTAATAGATGCAACAATCACCTATGTTGAATGCCCATAAAAGAATAATATTGGAAAAGGAATCGAAAGAAATAATAAATTGTGAGATGAGTATATAAGAGATATATTTTGCAAAAAATAATTCAATTTAATTGTATCGCAATATAAATAAATTCGAGCAAATATTCCACAAATTCAATTCGGTTTATTCCATCAAAATTTATTCCAAATTATTAAATGCCATTTTTATCCCATTTTTTGAATGGCTGCTTCATCCCATTCTTTTTGTAAAATTCGAAAATATTCATCCCCTTCATTTCCATTTGCTGCAAATTTATGTTGACTGGAAATTGTTTGGAGATTTATTATTGAATTTGAATTTTCAATTCGATTCCGCCTCCCCATAATTCGCCGTTTTAGGCTTAATTTTCGCAGAATTTGGATGGCATTTCGACGCAAAATTTGATGCCGACTTAAAATTGGAATAAATTTAAACAAATTCGAATATTAAATTAACCTAATAATTGTGAATTCAATTCCAATATTGCAAATGGCCATAAAAATGAATCCAAATTGACTGAGCATTTCCATCCAAATTGGATCCGTGACCAACCCAAAAAAGAGGAGAATTGGATAGGAGGAACCACTAAATAAATTCAAAAAATGAAATGTGAATGTTGGTGCCAATTGGCGAGCGGTTCGAATATTTTCGGATATCTAAATAAAAATTAGAAAACATGTCGAAATGAATTGGAATATTGCCTGGAATCTTTCACTCAAATTATGTTCGCCCTGAATGCGCAATTCCCGTTTATATTTTTTCACATTGTGGCCACCAATTATTGAAATTATCTTTATTTTGTGGGAAATCACAAAAGCAATACAAAATAAAAACTAACAAAAATTTCGATGAAAGCCAATGCCAGCCAAAAACCAGCCGAAATGACAATACTTGGGGTAATTTTCAAAACATCATTTGGATCATCCGATTGGAATATTTGCTCAAATGTTGTGTAGGCAGAATAAATGCACTTTACAATATTTATTATTTATTTTATTTGGATTAAAATCACAATGGCAATAAACCAACAAATTGTGAAAAATGGGCTTTTATATTTTTCATAATTTTTATAAAGTAAAGTGGCCACCACTCTTTCCACCAATAAAATATGGCAAATTGCATTCATAAATTCAAGGGTGAACATTAAAGTTGACTTAAATTAATTTTTATTTTAATTGTATATATTCGTTGATTTACCTGAATAATTTTGCCATCCAATAAATGTTCTGGCCCATTAATAAAAATATTAAAAATTTGTGTACATCTGGCAATGCCAAATCCACAAAAACATAAACTTTGGGCCAATAAAATACATTTTAGATTTGGGTGAATAATTGATGGACGAAATTGAAGCCAACAATTTAGGAGGGAAAGTGGAAAATGGATGGCAAAAAGCAATAATAGATTGACCAAAACAATGGAAATTCGAATTGGATTTACAATTGAGGATGTGCCCAAATGTGAAACATTCATTTGCATATTTCGCCTATGAAATGGGGGTAAAAACATATTTTAATGAATTTATTTGCTGTGAGAAAATATGCAATTATTTTTATTTTTCTTTAAAAATGAAAATTTTAATAATTTTAATTCACTTTTTATTGGGGTCTTTTTTAACAATTAAGCAATTGCAAAATTGAAATAAATATAAAAATTTAAAAAAATTAAATATTCATAAAAGCCAACTAGCAAATTTTTTCGAAAATGACATGGAAATCGATGTAAATGTATGACACGGTAGAAATTAATTTTATTTATTATGTTTTGGGTGCAGTACAATTTTCAGCAAACGATAGGTTTAGAATTTGTGCGAATTTTTTATGTAATTTTATTGTTAATTTTATTTGATTAATTTCCTATAAGCGTAGGCGTCTTTCTCAAATAATAATACAAATATAATTTTTATTTTTCACCATTTTTAAGCATAGAAAAATAGTGACAATGAATTTATGTGCTTTAATCAATGTAAAAAAAGAATAATCTTTTCTAAAAATGTTGCCGAATGAACCGAATAATGATGTGAATTAAATTAAATTGAATTGAACCGATGAATACGAAATCATTCTTTCAATTGAATTCCATGTTTATTCATTCATTTAATTAATTATTTATTTGTACTATTGCATGAAGCTCTTTTTTGTTTTCTTTGTGAGAATTTTATGAGAGTTTGGTAGAAATTTCCCAAATTCAATAAAAATGAAACAATAAATTGAAATCAATAGCTTTACAAATTTAAATATTCATTCATAAAATTTATGGAAAATCGGGTACATCGATCTTTAAAATTATTTTTAAATGGATTGGAATAATTTACACAAATCTAAATTTGAAAATGCCAATTCCAAAATTGGTATCTTCCGCTGGTTCTTTGATTGTATTTTGTGAGAATTGGGAATGAATTGGCAAAATTGCTGACGAATTTGGACTATTTTATTTGGGTCAATTTGACAAATTTTGTTTACCTCTCTGGAGTTCGGTTTTTTACGTTTTCAATTACTTTTCCTTTTAATTTTAAACCATTTTCCCACATTTTGCACCTTAATATTATTTAATTCAATCTGTGATAAATGAATAAAAAATTGGGAAGTTTTTCAATTTTAATAATATTTTCAAAGAAGAGTGCCCGGAGTCACAAAGAAAATATGTGCAAAATATTTTGAAAATTCCATTGTAATTTTGAAAATTTTTTAAAAAAGGAAAAAATCCTCAATATATATTGAGCATAGATAAATTGTTAAAATATATTAGAAATGAATAAAATTCTGAAAATCCATGTCAGAATAAATTCAAAAAAATTTGAACATAATAGGAAAAAAATATGTTCAAAATTTTACAAATTTACAAAATTAAGTGAAAATACATCAATTCTTATAATATTCTTAAAATTACTAAAATTCAGGGAACATTTTGAAAATTTAATAATTTTGAAAATTTATATTTGCATTCATTTTGATAAGCTTTTGAAAATAAGACCCAAATTGCAGATTAAAAATGGATACAATTTTCAGAAAATTTTCAGAATTCTATGATTTTCGCCAAATTTTCCGATTCATTTTCACAACCTAAAATAGAACAAATTTTCAGAATATTTTCGAAAAATATCTAAATTTTGAGAATATTCTGGAGAAAGTCAATGAAAGAATAAATAAATGTTTTAATGGAGGAGGATACATAGCCTCCTTAGCTCAATGTTATGTCGCTGACTTTGGCACTTGACTACTCGGGTTCGAATCCCAGCTGCGGCAGATGATTAAATAAGTGAAATCAGAATCAGAACAAGGGAAAAAAGTCAGAACAATGCGCGAGAAAAATCAGAACAAAGGAAAAAATCAGAACAGAAAATCAGAACAAGGGAAAAATCAGAACAGAAAATCAGAACAAAGGAAAAAGTCAGAACAGTGCGCGAAAAAATCAGAACAAGGGAAAAAATCAGAACAGAAAACCAGAACAATGCAAATTAGCTTTTTGCCCCATTTTCAAAATATTCTGAAAATGAGTCCCATTTTGAAAATTCATTTTCACCTATATTTTTAATAGATATTGAAAATATGTCCTAAAAAATTATGAAAATATTTCATATTTTCAAATTATTTTTGAAATTCTAGAAAATTTTTATATTCACTATATTTTCACTTGATTTTTAAACTGGAAATGTAAAAATTTTTAAATATCTTTGTAAAATATAAGCAATTTTAATAATATTCCCAAAATACATGCATTCCCATTTTGTTCTTATTTGCTGAAATTTGGTGCATTTTCACCAGATTTTCAAAATTCGCGCAAAAAATTGTGACTCCGGGTGGGTGGAAGTTATTTAATTTTGCGAAAAATTTTCATGGTAATAAATTAGCATTTTTAAGACCAAAAACTAGGCCAATTCTGAATATCTCCTGGCTGTTTGTTATAACTTATTCCTTTCTCCAAGTGGCAATTACTCCTTTTAAGGAAATAATATTCACAGCCTTAAAGATCATCAGTAAAATCAAATTATATTAAAACATGGAAAAAAAATAAACAGAAAATATCATGATAAAAATTTATACAAAAAAAAATCGATGGAAAAATATTCATTTATTTTTTGTTTAAATGCGCTTAAATTCTCCCAAAATTTGGTCGCAATTTGGGCAATAATGTTCACAATCATGCAAATCAGCGACGCAACAAGGCACAAGACAAAAAAGCCAACAACTAAATTTAATTTGAATATTATTTGGGCGAAATATTACCCAATCAAAAATGTTGCATGGACAAGAATATGGCTGAGAATTCCCGGCTTATGTTTTGTCTTGGTCAGCACAAAATCCGCGCAATTTTGGCAATAAAACTAAAAAATTAAAGAATAATCAATGATTTTAATAATTTTGTACATACTTCTTGCATCCTTGGCCCCAAATCGTGTTTTCGTCCATCATTAGCATTGGCATTTTTCATATTTGGCACTTGATGATCATTTTCGACTGATTGAGTCATTCTTAAATATATACTAATAAAAAGTAAATTAAATATTTAAATAAATTTGAATATTTTTCAGCGTCGCATCGACTATATTTTTAGGGCAATGAGTGCATAATGAGGTCATTTTTGTGGTCAAAAAATGGTCAGATGACGTATATGGAGGATTTGGGGAGGCAATCTAAAGAAGGCATCGCCCATTTATTCTCATTTTCCTTGTTCCTCCCTTAAAAAACCTTCAGGCAAACTTTGATATAAATCTGGGAAAAATCTGAATCAGAATATTTTACTACACATACAGCAAACATCACAGTATAAAATTTAAATTTTCTAATGGAAAAATATATTATTTACATTTTTAATAAAAAAAAAATAAATTATAGAAAATATGAATTATTAATTTTTAATTAATTAATTCATTTCCATTCTTGTTTTAATATTTCAAAATATTGTTCTGATTCTTTTGCTTTATTTCCTTGAATTATTGTTGTATTTGTATTCATCAATTCAATATTTATTGTTCGATTGTTTTTGAATAAAATTCGATTAAAGAAATGAATGGCATTTTGGCGAAGAATTCGATGACGGCTTAAAAATTAAATTAACAAAAAAACTAATTCATTTTTGATTCAATTAACCTAATAATTGTATATTCAATGAGGCAATTCCCAGTTGTGATAGCAATGTGCGTAATGGAACTGTATATTTGCATGGTTGACAATTCAGTGATCAGTCCATAGTGAATGACCAATGGGAATTCGCAACTGACCATAATATTTATAAAATGTAGGAAAAATGTTGGCCCCAATTGGCGGGCAGTTCGAATATTGTCTTTTAGCTGATTTAGGGTGAATTATAAATAGATATACATTACAAAATATTGAAGAATTTTTAAATTTTTAAAAAATTAATTTTTATAATTAAAATATTATTAAAAGCAAAAATAATAAAATAAAATATTAATTAAATTAATTTGTTTTTTTTTTCGTACCTGAAAACGTTCACTCAAATTGTGTTGGCCTTGATTTCGAAGTTGTTTTTTGAATTTTTTGCCATTATATCCGCTAATAATTATTATGCTCTAAAATGAACTTATATTTAAATAAAAATAAAATCATACAAAAAATTCGGCCAATGCCATTCCCGAATAAAAATATGCAGAAAATATTATAAATGTGGATATTTGGAATTGTCCAATTGAATGGCCCATAACTTGTTCCCAAGCCGTATATCCACAATAAATACAAAGTAGAATGGACCAAATTGCAGTAAAATACACATTTTTGACCCTTTCATAGGTTCGGGATAGCAATGTGGCCAAAAGGCGTTCCAATAGTAAAATATGGCCAATGGCATTCATAAATTGGATTGCGAACATTACCGGTAACTGAATTGGCCCATTAATATATATGTTATCATTAATATTGGAAATTGGTTAATTTTGGAATTATCCAAATATTTTGCTTGGTTATTAATTTTGGAAATCTCGGCTTATAGCCATTGTATAGACCCAAAAATAGGCTCAATCGATTCGTCATAGTCGATTTAAACTATGAAATTTCAATTTCGGACCGGTTTAGGGGTTAATATTAGGGCTAGGGGTGTCGGATCAGGGATAGGAATCCAACGGAAAGTGTAACCAACCTATGGGTTTTTAAATTGTAATTTCATAGACTAAATCGACATGCCGGGTCAAATGAGACTACTCTCGAGTTTGTGAGACACCTATAAGCCGAGATTCCCAAAATTAATTAAACAAAATATTTGGATAATTCCGCAAAATATTTGCTCCAACAAATATAAATGGATTTAATAATTTACCTGAATAAAATATTGTCCACCCATCCAATGTTCAACCCCATAAATGTGAATATAAATGGCATTTGCCAATCGTGCATAGCCGTATAAACAAAATGATGCACTTTGGGCCAATAAAATGCATTTTAAATTTGGATGAATTAGGGCAGTATGGAATTGAAGCCAAATATTCAGAAGAGAAATTGGCCATTGAATAAATGTTTGCTGGACAAAATTAACAGAAAATAGAATTAAAACGATCAAATTTGAGGAAGAATTGGCCAAATTGTTGACATCATTTTCGGTTGAATTCATTTTTCTAAATAAAATGTTCAAAAGCCCTTCAAATTAAATAATATTCCCGGAAATTAATTTTTTGGAATATATTTTTTGATTCGCGAATAAATTCAGCTTAATTTTTGTATTTTCTTGAGTGAGAGATTTTTAAAATGGCAAATAATACAAAATTGGCACCAAAATTGTTCAATGTTTGTATCTCATCAATATGGACAGGTGGTCGATGGTGAGAATAGATAAATTGGTGTTTTTGAATGAAAAATGCCAACAAAATACAAATAAACGATTTTTATTCAGGCAATGCCATCGTTTTTATAAATGAACATGAATCATTCCTTATTTTTGTAATTAATTATAGGTTTGAAAGCCATTTAGTATAGCAAAATTTGGTACTCGTCGATTATTATCTGTACACAGATTTTAAAAAAATGAAGTATATCCCCACTTACAATGATTAGGATTAGGGATATAGCAGATGATAACCTATTCTTATAGATGATTCTAGCCCTATACCGAATGACCCACAAGGGTTACCGTAACCTTTCCTATGTTGACTCAAAAAATCTCGTTTAGATAACCGACAACTACCGAAAAATTTTAGATAAAAATTCCGATTTAGTAGAACAGGTGAAATCAAAATCTAGACATATTCTTAAAAAAATAGAAGCCCTTTTAACAGAAAAATTCATTGAATTGAGTATGAAATGAACTAAGGATATGCATAAAAAATAGAATCAAAAATATAAAAATCCGTTTTTTAATTCTTGTGAATTATTGTCAATGCAAGCCAACAATTAAATTAGAATAATTTATGGGATTATATTCTGTCTTCATAAGTCAATCATAAAATTATTGAAAAATGTACAAAAATTAAATTATTTCTCTTCTAAACGTGTGAAATTTTACAATCAAATGTCAGATGAAGCGAAACTGAAACTAAATTTGATTATTCTTAATAAAATTTACATTGGTAGATTTGTATGTAATTGTGTTTTAATATTTTCTGGGAAATTTGCGTTTTTATTCGAATTAATAGTTTATTTTATTTTATTTTTCCCATTCCTTCTTTAATATTTCAAAATATTTCTCCGATGCATTTGCCTCATTTTCGACCCTAATTTTCTTATTTGAATTCTTGGAATCCTCCTCAATTTCAATGCGACGAAATTTTGGACAAAATTTGATTAAAAATTTTGTGAAAAGTTGAATGGCATTTTGGCGAAGGATTGGATGCCGACTGAAAATAAAATTGTAAATGAATTTAAAATATTTTGGCCATTTCATTGCCTTATGATTGTGAATTCAATGAGAATATTGCCAAATGCAATTGCCAATTGGGTGATTAAACTGAATAATTTGATTGCGCCTTCCTCATTGATTATTCCATAATATAGGACCAATGGGAATTCGCAGCTGACCATAATATTGATGAAATGCAGGAAAAATGTTGGCCCCAATTGGCGGGCAGTTCGAATATTGTCTTTTATCTTTTGAAAATTTGGAATTTATTTAGGCAATGTTTATGTGTTTTTGGGAATATTTTAAGGATAAAATTGGAAATTGAATAATTTGAGAATTTGTTATAGATTCTGCTAGACAAGATAATTTCGACAATTTTCGATTTAAATTTGTGAATTAGGTTCATTCGAACAACCTATTCGATTTAATTGATGAAATTTAAAATTCAGAGTTCATAGAGAAAAGAGATTGGCTTAAAATATTGAATTGTTGTTTAAACCCAAACCTATTTTGATTTATTTGTCTAAAGCATAAATTGAAGAATACATCTTACTTAAATTTCATAAACTAAACCCCTAATATACGAATGAATTCATTCTAATTCTCAAACCGTTAAATTGTCTTTATATTAACCGAGTTGAATATAAAAAAGCAAATTTTGATATTTGATTTTTTATATAAAGCCTAAATAAAGTTATATGCACCTAAATTTCTTAAACTGAATCTCTCGTATCGAAGGAATTAATTTGAATTCCCAAACTGTTAAATCGTTTATTAATAACAAAAATTTTCAAAATTAGCTAATCCAAAAAATTTAAAGTTTAAGCTAATTTTAGATGTATAAAATATATTTTCTCAAAATATTTTTTATCAACTATTTATTTATTCCCCTACTTGGAATCGTTCACTCAAATTGTGGCGTCCCTGGATTCGAAGTTGATTGCTGAATTTCCGTGCATTATGTCCGCCAATAATTATTATTAACTGTAAATTTATTTTAGGCAGGGTTCGCAGATGTACTTTTTTTAAAGATTTGTACTTTTTTTGAAGGGTCAAATCTTTGAAAAAAAATGTATTTTTTTTAAAGATTTGTACTTTATTTTGACTTTGCTGTACTTTTTGTACCTTTTTTCACAAAATAATGAAAAAATGATAAAATTTTTCGCTGCGCGGCTATTTTTGGCTTTAATTTTTTGCCTGCGGCGCGAAATATTGTAAAAATTTCTTCTCAGAAATCATGTTTACAATTTATTTTAGTCTAAAACGAAAATTTTTTTTGGCCCCAAAATCTTTATTTTCAAGGCCAATGTATTTTTTTTTGAAAAAAAAAATCTGCGAACCCTGATTTTAGGGAATAATATTTATTATTTAATAAAATAAATACAATAAATTCGATGAGTGCCAAAATGGCAAAAATATATGCGGAAATGACAATATCCAATGACATTTTCAATTGGCCAGTAGAATAGCCCATAACTTGTTCCCAAGCCGTATATCCACAATAAATACAAAGTAGAATGGACCAAATTGCAGTGAAATACACACTTTTGACCCGTTCATAGGTCCGGGAAAGCAAAGTGGCCAAAAGGCGTTCCAATAGTAAAATATGGCCAATGGCATTCATAAATTGGATTGCGAACATTACTGGCAACTGAATTGGCCAATTCACATTGAATATTAGGTATTGGTTAAGTTTGTATCCTCTTTTTGGGTCAAAAGGGAAAAAGTGAAGGGTCCCCCTTTGGGTAATGAGGATTTAGGATCATTAGGGTTGGGATCATTCAGGGATAAAATAATTTCAGAGGTAACTCCTACCCTAACCCTAATCCTGATAACTCAAAGGGTAACCCCTCATTTACTCAAAAAGAGGATACAAACTTAATAAATCCTGAATATTATTCCCGAATGGAATCAACCTGAACAGTCAATTGGCCATCAAGCCAGTGGTCGACTCCATAAATGTAAACAATTAAAACATTTGCTGCCCTTCCATAGGCAAACAGACAAAATGATGCACTTTGGGCCAATAAAATGCATTTTAAATTTGGATGAATTAGTGAGGTATGGACTTGGAGCCAAATATTCAAAAGGGAAAGAGGCAATTGGAGAAAACATTGTTGGACAAAATTTACAGAGAATAGAATTAAAATGAGCAAATTTGAGGGTGAATAAGGAATTAAATTTGATTTTTCGGTTGAATTCATTTTTATGAGCTATAAAAATATTTTTATGAATATTTTGTGAAAATTACCATTTTGAGTGGCTGATGTGAAAATATTATGTTTCATTTCCATGGATGCATTCAAATTCAATGAATGGAAAATGAAGCAAATATGGGAGAAATTTTGAATATTCCCAGAAAAATATAATAAAATAATCTTGTTGGTTTGGCTTAACTTTCATTTTTATTTTTTGCATTTTTTATTGATTTTGTCAAGCACGAAGTTCAATCATACAATGAAAATATAGTTGGCAATGTCTTAAAATTTTAAATAAAATTGTATTTTTTTCGGAATCAATTCCAGGACAAGGAAAAGACTTAAAATTGGAAGAATTCAGATTTCGGGTGCTTATTGTTTTTATTCAATTTAAAGACAAATTTGGTCACGCAAAATTAGTGAATTCGGTGAAATGTTCAAATATTTGATAAAAGGGTGTTGGCAACAAATCCAAGGGCTTTTAAAGAGGCTAAAAAAGAACATTTTGTGGGGACAAGAAATGTATGTAAATTCATCAAATAAAGCCAATGAAAAGATTAATTTGCAAATAATGTTGTAAATGTTGAAGGGAAAAGGAATGAGCCCATTACTTTAGGCCAAAAAAGCAAATAAAAAGGCAGCTGAAACCTAATACGAAATGTTAACGATGATTCCACAAAATCCAATCCTTCTTGGACTTTGGTCTTCCCGAATCCCGACCAATTTTAACCTTTTCCAAATTTCCGAGGCGAAGGCGGTTTCGATAATTTTTTATACATTGAAAAAGTGTTTGGCTTTTTTAAAAAATTGAAATTAATAAAATTGTATCATTTTATTAATTCATCAAAATATCAATTAATATAATTTGATTTCATCAATCCAAATTATGCCACTTTTCTTTGTCCAATTATTCGATTAATTTTGTCAATCCAATCATCAGCAGAAATGGGAACATTTCTGCGTCGATCTTTGCCTTCAAGTTGCCAAAGAATTGGCACATTCGGGTCCAATGGATGTCTGGGTTGGCCAAAAACGAAGAATGGCGGAGAAATGAAGAGGATAAAAATTGTCAGTGCTAAGGGTAGCAAAATGAAGGGAAAAAAAATAATTTTATAATGCATTTTTGGAAATTTAATATTTTTTGGGAATTATTTTTGGGGAAATGTGAATTTTATTGGGTAAAATTTTTATTTTCTTTTAATCATAAACAACTCTAATACCAAAATAGTATAAAGCGTAAATAAAATGTAATCGATTTAAAAGGAAACGGGTTGGATTGTTTCGTAAATAAACCAACTGGAAATAAATATTAACAAAATATTCGGGGAATGTATTGAGTCAAAGAAGGAATGATTATGGATTTGGTCTATAATTCCATTAAAACGAATAAAAATAGGGAAATTGTTGAAAATATAAAAAACCTTAAATAAAATTTAAATGGTTTTAAAATAAAAATTTCAAGAACTTTATCAATTAATAAACCAAATTCCTTCACATTGTTATGGATTTGGACAATATTAATGGGCCTTCCAAGAATTTAATTTGTTAATATTGTTTCCTTTAGACGGATGAATTTGTCCAAAAAACGACAATATTGGCCAACAATGTGAATGTGAATTAGGTATGTAAATTGGTGAAATAAATGAGGGATATTTGGCCCCAAAAATTGCTAATTAAATGTATTAGCATAATAAGTATAATATTCCATATTATTTACATAATATTTTCACATTAATATATGTTTTTCATGAATAGAATACAGAATGTCCTTGAAATTTGAGAATGAATGAATAAAATACAAAGAACTAATATTATTTTTGGGCTTATCAAAAATTATCGTTCTCATATTATCAATGTAAATAATAAATATTATCAATCATTTATTTATCATTCCCCAGGGCCAATTTGTTTCTTCCTCTCCTCCCATTTATAATTTCGAAAAAACGATCCACCCAAAATAATAAAAAATATCAATTCACATTTTTCCTTTACATTTAATAATTGCAATATTTTTTGATTCCCAAAAATGGAAATTCCAATTGTGGATTGTAAAGAAGGTGGCATTTTGGCAAATGGGCACAAAATATTCGATGCCATTTCCACTGTTGGATTTGTTTATTTAAAGAATTGTGGATTCACAGAACAAGAGGTGACCACATTTTAGGGAAAATATTATTTTTTAAGATTTCAAAAATGTTCGAAATGGGCGATAAATTTTGGTCTTTGCCGGATTCGACAAAGGCCAAATTCAGTCGGCCAAAAGACTATGAGAAGGAGGGCAACACCGGATATGTTGCCCCAAATGTGGAATTTTTGAACCCAAAAAGTGTGGCCGAATTGCGCGAATCATTCAATTATTCATTTCGGGAATATTTAAATGTATTATTCCAAATTATTTTCGGAATGATCAATTTGGCAAATTTAAGCCAAAAATTGATGAAAATGTGCCAAAATTTTGTGAAACAATTCATCAATTTTATGAGCATTGTTGGCAAATTGGAATGGAAATATTACGCGTTTTGGCCATCAATTTGGGTTTATCCGTGCGTTTTGCCTATTTTTGGCAATTTATAAATATTTACAATTTTGAAGGAAACATTTTTTGAGGAAAATCACACAGTCGGCAAATCATGGACAACAATTCGATTTCTCAATTATCCTCCATTGCCGAAAGAAATAAGTAAATTTGATTAGAATTAAATGAATTAAAATTTGAATATTTAAATAAATAGAACCGGGCACAGTTCGTTGTGGGGAGCATTCCGATTATGGAAGTATTACTCTCCTTTTCCAGGATGAAATTGGCGGATTGGAAGTATATTTTACCATGAAGTTAATTTAATAAATTTATTGCCAAAAAAAGGTTTCCCGCCGTGATGGAACATTCATCCAGGCCCATCCCATCCCAAATGCAGTTTTGATCAACACCGGCGATTTGTTGCAACGTTGGACCTCCGATCGGATTATGGCCGTGGTTGGGGGCAAAAATACATTTTGATTTAATTTTTGTTATATTTCAGCGCCACCGTGTCCTCATCCCAAATGATGTCCGCCTGTACAGTTCGGAGCGCCGTTCAATTGCATTTTTCTTCCATCCGGACGATGATGTTTTGGTCAAACCATTGGATGGATCAAATAAATATGAACCAGTCACAGCCTATCAACATGTGATCAATCAGTTCAAGAAATCATATTGAAAATTGCAAATGATTTTATTTTATTTTTTGGAGATATCCAGAATAAATGCTGACAAATATTTTTATGTTTTTCCTGCAAAAAACACTAATATTCATAAAATCACTCCAATAAACTGCTACTTTTTTAACAAATTTTTCATTCATCTCATTAAAAAGCAAAAAATACAATGACAAAATTAAACTAATTGATTTAATGAGAGGAAAAAATGCTTCAAATTGGCCTTTATTAATTCCATTCCTTAATATTGACTGATTCGTGTGCTATGAAGCTTCCTAAATAAGGACGAAATTATCGAAGTTGCCGGAATTGCCTCCATCCCAATAAAATGAAGGAATTCTGGAAATTTTAACCGAAACACCGTTTGAATTGCCAAAATGACACAAACAACAAAATAGATAAACCAACATTATAAAATGTATTTAAATAAAGGCAGGTGAAAAAATCAATTTTAAGGAAACTATACCTAAAAATAAAAAGGTGAATAAGATAATTTTTATTGCGCATTTGAATTAAATATATAATTGTTCTATTTCTATTTTGGAACAACTTAAGGAGCATTTGAGGGCAAAGAGCATGGAATATATTTCGTGACAAAATTGGCATCCATCTTCGATAAATATTGTCAGTAAAAGAGGAGGCATTAAGCAGCTGCAATATATTTTAATTATGGCAATATCCATATAATTTAATCAGGAATCTATTTCTGTGCTTTATATTTCACATAATTGTCATTTTTTATTTCATTTATTGGAAAAATTAATGGCTTCTGCCCCAATTGTCACCCTTTGGTGGAATTCGCGAATTTCGCCCCCACTCGGATTGTTGGCTAATTTTTGGCTACTTTGGCTGGTGCTCTACCGAACACCCAAGGAAATGCAAACTCATTCGAAAATTCTACTCCAAACTTGTTTACTTGACATAATTTTTCTGTTGATTTGTATCATTGGAATACCGGTAAGAAATTAAATCATTTTTTTAAATATATTCATATATATATATATTTATATATTTTTATTATTCATATATATTTTATATATTCATATATCATATATATTTATATATATATATTTTTTAATTTTTTAATATTTTTTTTGTTGAAATTTTTTATCAAATATTTTTTAAAGATAATATTTATGGAAACACACGATGGTACTCTTTATGTTTATGATGGTCTATTAATGCAAATATTCCACAACACATTTGGCGATTTGGCCATTCTTATTCATCTCAGCATTATTGCTGGCTTCATTATGTTTGATTTGATTGGCATCAGTGTGCAATTCCTCTTTCGTTATTTCCTCTTAATTCAGTAAAATAAATATGTTAATTCTTTTAATTATTAGTTTATTAAAAGTATTATTTTAATTATTTAAATTTTTTAAATTTAATTATTTTAAATTAATTATTATTTATTATTTATTTTTTAAATTAAATAATTATAGCAATATTCGCTTTGACTTAGGCCGTTATTTGATGCTAATGTCCATCCCTTTTGTGATTTCCTGTTTACTTGCCACTTTAAATTTTATTCCAATGTATTCAACATTTAAAATGACAATGAATGTTCAAACAATTGTTAATTCTTTTGAAATTGGCCAAAGTGAATTGTACTTTATATCCCAAGCTGGTGCTGATGTATCTTAATTTTATAAAAAAAGTATTTATTTTTTAATTTGTTTTATAAAGGAACTTAACAGCTTTTTATTACTTCTTTGGGTTAGCCTATATATTCCAGTATACATTGTCACCTATGCAATAGTGATTTTTTGTGCCATAAAAATGGTGATTTACGTAAATTCCCATGCTCGACTTGGTCCAAGTACGAAGCGACTGAATAGACAACTCACAACAACACTCATTATTTTGGTATATTTTTTGATAAAAAATTGTTATGCTAAGTAAAATTTTGATATTTGTCAATGCCTAAAGGCCTTTCCTTATTCATCCTACTGTACCCCCACTTTTTGCCTAATCATCACCTCATCAATCAAATATTGGCCCAATCTGCCTTTTAAATCCACTCATTTTCCACCAAAATGCTCTCACTTTTGCGAAGTACTATCATCATATTTTCCCATAAAACATAAATAATAATATAAAAGTTTCTTCTTTTCAATTCCCCATCCCATCCATTGGGCCACTGGTGACTTGGGCCTCCGGCGAAAACCCGATACTAGAACCTAGGCCCAGCTCTCATCCCAAACAAACTTTAGTTCTAGTTTAAAACTAATAATATCTTAATAATTTGTAAAATATTTTTTTTATTTTTTGCATATAATTAATTTTCATTTATTTTTAAAGGCCTTTTTGCCGTCCATTCTCATTTCATTTGATATCTACACAATTGTAGTGCTTTTATTGGAAGTGAATTCATTGAAAACAACAAATGATGTGGATACAATTTTTCAAGAACTTTATTTTCTTTTGCCATGTTTGAACCCATTGGTCAGCATTTTGACGAATACGCCCTATCGCAATGCGGCCATGTTTTGGCGCAAAAACAAAAATGGCAATATTCAAATTCAGCCAACAATTGTGGAACCAATTGGGCCTTGAAATTGTTTCATCACAAAATCCTCAAATTTTTAAACAATAAAATGGCCTCAAGGGAAATTCTAATAAATTTAAAATAAATACATTTCGACTAAATTCCTTTAAAAAATTTATTTTTACTGGTCTAAACAACCTTTTTGTTGAATGTTTTTTATGCTGAATAAATATAGCCAATATCTGAGATCTGACTGCGATTGTGAATAAAATAAGCATTTTCAGTTTTCGTTTATTTTTCTTTTCTGGCAATCGAATTAATAGGTTCTTTAATTGTCACGGTCCATCAATTTATGATCAATATATTCAAGAAAACTTATTGAAAATTACGGTAATAATGGGAGGAAAAGGATAGGGGGTGGGAAGTAGGAGGCGAATCAAACTGTCAATCAAATCAAATTGACAATAGTGGGAGAAGAAGGATGGATGGATGGAGGGAATTAATTTCCTTTGCCATTAGAAAATATGGTATTTTTTATAATTTATTTATTTTGTTAAGTTTTATTCACTCAATATCATCATTTCACATTAAATAAACATCAAAACTTGAACATCTTAATCTTACTATGCAAAAATTTTGGAAAAATTGGGCATTATATGATGAAAATTTTGACAATTGGCTTTGTGAGTTTAAAAAGTAAATAAATTATTCTTCTTTTGATTGGACTGAGTCCTTCTCTCACTTGACAATTTGATTGACATTTTGATGTGGGAACCAATCTCCATTAGTAGCAATAAAATTGCAAAGATTTGATCAGGTATATTTTTTGGAGATTTCCACAATTATTTTTTGATGATTTTCATCTTTTCTGCAAAAATTACTCTAACAATCTGCTGAATTTATCTAATTTTTCATTCATCTCATCAAAATCCAACGACAAAATCGATGATCAATTGATTGAATGCAGAGGAAATGAAGGCTTCAAATTGGCCATTATTTCTTCCATTCTCCAATACTTAAACCCGCGCGCTCTGAAGCCTCTCCCCCTCCTTCCTCACCTTCAATCAATTTGGCCATCATCCCTCATCAATTTGTCCCATTCCTCTCCTACATTTTCGTTGTCCCCTTCACCAAGTGGTGATTTTTACTATAAATCAAAACATCAAAAATGATGATCCAAAATTCGAACCGTCGAGCAAGCTGCCTACAAATAAAAATTAAAACAATATTTATTATAAGTCCATATTAGTTTGTCAAAGTAATTAAATTAATGATTTTATAGTTTAAATTATCATTTTCATTTCATCCATAAAAATTCGGGTTTCTTCAAAGTAAGAAGTAGTCAAATATTTTTTATCAATTTTATAAAATTAAAATTTTCGCATTAATTTTAAGGCCAAATTCCATTCTTTTTCGGTTTTGATTGATGCATTTCTTTCCAATTTTATTCCTCCTTACAATTTTGCCAAAATTCTGCCTAAATATTGATGAAATTGTCGAGGTGCCGGAGTCACCTCCAGCCCGAAAATATGAAGTGGAAATTTTAACCGAAACTCCGCCTGAATCGCCAAAACCCGAAAAGAATGTTTCGGTGGGATATAATTTTAAAAAATTGGCCAAAACAGTTTTATATGCGAATAAATTCTCAAAAAATGTGGAATCAATCAAACAAAAGAGAATAAATGAAAAATTCAAAAATTTGGTGAAAAAAGCACAAATGGAGGACAAAAATAGGCCGGAAAATAAATTGAATGAAATCACAAAACATTGGAAATTGGCGGCGAATAAAACGCAAAGTTTGCGCGCAGAATATTTGTCAAAAATTGTGAAACCGGATAAATATTATTGGCCACAAGAATTTGGTGGAATTGTTGAACAGGTTTTTCGGGTGGAATATTCCCTTCATCTGTTTTTGTAAAACATATTAGGATGAGGAGGGCTGGTTGATTTCAAAGGACCCGATGATTTCGGCACTTTTGGAATTTTCCAAGAAAATATTAGCCATTGAATTCCCGGAAAAGGAAATACAAAAATTGAAGGCAAATTTGGCAAAGTTGCCAGAAGGAGGCTGTCAACTCATTTTTGGGCCAGAAAAGAAGGAAAATGAACTTTTTCATAATGTTTTCCTATTCGAACAAGGATGCATGCTAAATAATAGGGAGAAAATGGATGGTGAAGGGGGAATTAATGAGAATAAAAATGTTGAAAAAAATGTTGGGAAGAATGAGGAAAAAGAGCAAAAGGTGAATGAGGCGGTGGCACAAAGAGAAAATAATAATAATAATAATGGTATTAAATATTAATAATTAAATAGAAGAAAGAATTTTATTTATTTTTAAAGAAAATGGCCCAAAAGAATTGAAAAATGACGAAGAATTTGAAAAATTTGAAGAGGATTTTTACAATGAAGAATTCAAAGTGAAATTGAGTACACTGGCATTGTTGGAGGCTGTCAAAAATGGGCCAAAAGCATTTGGCAAAAATGCAGAATTGGATTGGCGAAAATTGCCAAAATTTGTGCCCTCAATTGATGGGGAAAATGATCAGCAAGAAAAACAATCGGGAATGATTTTTATGCTGAAAAGGGCAGTGAATTTTGTGAGCAAAAAAGTGGTTTATAAAGAAGTGGAATTGGAAAAGGAATTGGACGTAAATGAGAAGGAAGGTGAAGGTAAATCAGCTGCAGCTGCGGGTAATTAATGTGAAATTGGAGAATATTATTAATTGGGGAAATTGCACTCCTAAAATACTCGGAGGAAATGCAACCCAAATTTGAGCAATAAGCAATATTTCAAGCTATTAATAAAACTATTACCCTTTTTGTAGATTTTTATGTGATATAAAAATGATTGATCACCAGGAAATTAGCGGCCAAAAAAAGGAAAATTACTCTATTTTGAACTACATTGCCGTCTTTTAGTCAAAACTTTTACAATCTTTCTCAAATCTATTATTTTCTTTCTAATTAATTCATTTCAATAAGATGCTTTATTTGCCACCGAAATTCTAAAGATAAAATTCACTTTAAAAATTAATATGATACGACAAATTCGTGTGTTGCAATTTTTTCCACCCATTTAATTTACAGTAATTTTTTAAAGGAGGAGAAAATATAGGAAAAGAAAAGGAAGAAGAAGAAATTAAAATTGATATAGTGCCTGAGGGAATTTGGAAAATAACATCAAAGGAAAGGGAAAAATTGGCAGAAGAATTGGAAAAAACTGTAAAAAAGCTGGAAGAAGGACAAAAAATTGAGGAGAAGAGAGAAAAATCAGTGAAAAATGAACAAAACAAAGAAAGAAAATTTACGGAACAAAAAATGCATCCATGGAAATTCCTTCAACGAATTCGATATAATATTCAGGCAATTCCGGCGAGGGAAGAATTGAAAAATGATCCGGAAGCGAATATTGGATGCAAATTTATGAAAATGCAATTAATTGAGAGGGCACTTTATGGGAATGAAAATCAGGTTAAAATGGGATGTGCTATGATTAGGGTTGAATCTAAGCAGCAGAGAGTGAATTGTTGATGATGATAAAACTGCAATGGATAATTTTATTATACATTTTATTCTCTAAAATGATATCAAAATCATTATTTATGTTTGAGTTTAGCTACTTGAATTAACTAAATTTAAATGTTATTGGCAAGTTAGGACACTCGTTAAATAGAAAAAATTGACAAATGCTTTTGTTATCATTTTTTAACTACATTATTATATCACCATCCACATCCAATATTTATTTCAATTCACAATTTTCCCACAACCCCAGTGAAAACGGCGATTTTTCAGACCAACAGGATATTCCCCGAAAAATAAAATCACCAGAAGACTCGAGTATAGAAAAAATATACAAAAGATGGATGATTCGGAATTAGGAATTCATTGGACCATCGATTCATTTGTCTATAAATTAATTTCCTCCCAAGGTTGCCCAGGATTTGCGGGGCCGTCTTGGTGCCCAAATTCTCTTCTCCGTCATAAATATCAAAAAATTCACACGCGACTTGGGCCTCGCGATGTTTGCCAGTATTTTATTCAATGGGGCATTTGGCTCAATATTAAATTTGTTGGCCTGGAATTCACTGGTCGCCCATGTCGCAAAATGGGAAGCCCAAATTCGACTTGGCAAAAAGCATATATTCAGCCAAATACTGGCCATTATTTTGTATTGCATTACCACACTTTTGACACAATTTGCCGATTCCTTCTTTTTGGCCCGTGTTTTGGTCAAATCCCGTGGTGGCAATTTCTTCACGAATCGAAAGCAAGTTTGGGAGGATTTCAAAGATTCATTCAAATCTGCATTGGTAGCCATGCTCGGTTCGGGCCCAAACAATTCGAATGTTCATACAAATCCATATGGGAAGCCTTTTTGGATGTTAGCAACGGATTTGGTCGGTTTATTTATTCTTTCAAATTTGAACATTTCCATTTTTGGCCTATCTTTAACAGATTTATTCATAAATCCTAATAAATAAACTTTAAAGCCTATCTAATAATAATAATAATAATGTAATTCCTTTATTTTTGCCCCCACATTAGAGAATCCTTCCTCTAATAATCCTTTTTAGGATTTTTAAAGTGAAAATAGTAAACAATATGTATTTTTGGCCATTTATAGGGTCCTCTCTTGAGAGAAATAGTAGCCCCGAGTCAATAATAGAGGAAATACGATATTTAGCTTTTCTGACAAAAATTATCTGCGAAAAATTCTGTGGACCTATTTTTTTATATTTTTTCATTGGATTTCAGCTTGCGGCCGCCACTTCCTCTGCAATGATTCCAATTCAATATCAAAAAATTGAACAAAATTTGAAGATCGCCGTCCTCAAAATGATCGAAAAAGGATTTTTCCCCGGTTTTGATAGCAAAGAAATTTACAAGAAAGCAACAGAGCCAAATGGCAAAGATCGATTCATTTCGTTGATTTTTGAAAAAAAAATTCGAAGATTTGAAAGAAAATGAAGAATTGAAGAAAATTGATGAGGAAAAGAAACGAAAAGTTGTGGAAGAATTGGTGGAAGAACGAATAAAATTGTCAATGGAATTGGAGAAAACCACTTCGATGATGATAAATTCAATGGGAATTGGAGCAATTGTGGCATTGATGGGAGGATTTATGCCGAGTTATGTGGGCACAAAATTAGGATTTATTACGCAGAATGTGCAGGTAAAAGGAAAATTGGGGCATTTTAATTAATTAATTCAGACAATAATAAATAATTTTGTGTTCCAAACGAATGAATCATACAGTCTTGGGATTGGATATTTGACGGCAAATTCGCTGGGAGGTGAAAAGATTCAAAATATTTTTGGGACAGATTTAAGTAAAAATAAAAAAATGGTTAAAATAATTCTGCGAAAGGCAACAATTCAATTGGAAAATGAAAATAATAAAATGATTCCAATTGATGATTCGCAAATTCGACGAATTTATCATCCATTTGGCCAATTGACATTTCCATTGGGGAAATTGATAATTTCGATTTTAAATTGGTTTGTGAATTCAACAATGAGTGGATGGCGATTTTTGATTGGGAAAAAAAGGCCCAAGAAATTGATGGACAAAATGGAAATGGAAAAAGTGGAAGAAGGTTGGATTTAAGGGAAATTGATTTTTTAAACTTGGCATTCCTTCGGAATTGTGGTCCCGAATTTTTTAATTTTTAAAAATTGTTTTTGGAACTTTGGGGACTCACTCAGAACTCAGAACATGAATCAGATATACTTTTTTCTTATCTTCCCAATTTGGCAAGGTAGGGGACCAAGGTTAATTATTTTTGGGGGTCAAAACTTAATTAAAATAGGCGGAATTAAAATAAGAACAGGTGGTAATTATAAAATCAGAAAAGGCTGAATTATTTAAATCAGAACAGGCGGAATTATTAAAATCAGAACAGGCGGAATTATTAAAAATCAGAACAGTCGGAATTATTTAAATCAGAACAGGCGGAATTATTAAAATCAGAACAGGCGGAATTATTAAAATCAGAACAGGCGGAATTATTAAAATCAGAACAGGCGGAATTATTAAAATCAGAACAGGCGGAATTATTAAAATCAGAACAGGCGGAATTATTAAAATCAGAACAGGCGGAATTATTAAAATCAGAACAGGCGGAATTATTAAAATCAGAACAGGCGGAATTATTAAAATCAGAACAGGCGGAATTATTAAAATCAGAACAGGCGGAATTATTAAAATCAGAACAGGCGGAATTATTAAAATCAGAACAGGCGGAATTATTAAAATCAGAACAGGCGGAATTATTAAAATCAGAACAGGCGGAATTATTTAAATCAGAATAGGCGGAATTATTAAAATCAGAACAGGCGGAATTATTAAAATCAGAACAGGCGGAATTATTTAAATCAGAACAGGCGGAATTATTTAAATCAGAACAGGCGGAATTATTTAAATCAGAACAGGCGGAATTATTTAAATCAGAACAGGCGGAATTATTAAAAATCAGAACAGGCGGAATTATTTAAATCAGAACAGGCGGAATTATTTAAATCAGAACAGGCGGAATTATTTAAATCAGAACAGGCGGAATTATTAAAATCAGAACAGGCGGAATTATTTAAATCAGAATAGGCGGAATTATTAAAATCAGAACAGGCGGAATTATTAAAATCAGAACAGGCGGAATTATTTAAATCAGAACAGGCGGAATTATTTAAATCAGAACAGGCGGAATTATTAAAATCAGAACAGGCGGAATTATTTAAATCAGAACAGGCGGAATTATTTAAATCAGAACAGGCGGAATTATTTAAATCAGAACAGGCGGAATTATTTAAATCAGAACAGGCGGAATTATTAAAATCAGAACAGGCGGAATTATTTAAATCAGAATAGGCGGAATTAAACTTAATTAACAGTAAAAATGAACCACAATTCCTAAGGATTGCCATAATTTTTAAATTTAATTTAATTAATTAATTTAATTAAAAGGACATCAAATGATAAAAATTAGCAAAATGGAAGGACGAAAAATGGTCAAAGAAATTGAGACCATTTTTGGTAATATTTTTGAACAAAATGGTGAAGAAAATGAAAATGGGGAAAAAGAATCGGCTAATAATAATAAAAATAAGGATGACAATGAGAAGGAGGACGAGGAAAGAATTGAAGATATTTGTATGAAAACGGTTTTGGCAAAACAGCAAATTTTATTAAAATTTGGCGAAATTATTGATTTGAAAGGATTTATAGAGAAAATTGAGGAGAAAATTGATGAAATAATTGGTAATTTATTGATATCAAATTTTTTATGATTTAAGTGTTTAAAATTATTAGAAAATATTGGCATTCCACTTTCAACGACCATTTCAACAAATGAAAAGGGAGAAGAAAATGTGAAAATGATTTGCCCAAAAAATTTGCTTTTTCTCCGCTCAATTTTAATGTTGAATGAAAATTTGCAGCAAACATTAGCAATTAGTAAAAAAATTAATTATCCAAAAATTCTAGCATTGGATGAAATTGAAAAATGGTTCAATAGAAAAAAATTGGGAAGAATTTACAAAGAATATGAGGAATTCAATTTAATTGGAAAAATTCATGTAAAATTGCTTGAGGAGGACTCATCAAAATTAATAGAGGAAAAAGATAGGCCAATTTTTGAGGTGGGCGAATCATCGAAGGCAAATGAAAAAAAATAATCATTCAAATCTGCAAAAAATTCTTTGAAAGTGCATCAAATATGATATATACTGATGATCAATTTTATTCAAATTTGCATAAATATAAGTAATAAAGTATTAATTTAAATAATATTATATTTTTTAATGATAATTTTTTATTTTTGGAAATAATTTAAACAAGATATTTAAAAAAATAATAAATTGATTTGATGAACTAATAAAAATGTAAATTGTACATGAAATGAACATCTTAAAATAATTAGGTAATAATATTGCTTCAATATATTTTTTGGGAATATTCTTCAAACTTGAACTTGTTGGGGCATTTCGCCGTCCTCATTGCAATCTTCCCCAATCAAATTTGTCGAATTTTTGTGCCCTTTTGGTCGGAAAAATGTTTTTAATTGGCGCCATCCACGCCGAAATGCAGTGGCCAACAAAAATGCCAAAATGCCCAGCAAAATGATGCCAAGAAGTTGGGACAAAACGAGGCCAACTGCCAAATGGCCTTTCTTAAATTTTAAAATAATGAAATTACAGAAACATATTTTTACTTTATAATTAGTGCCCTTGTGAATAATTTTATGAGCTAATTTTTTCAATTTATTTGTGGGCTTTATAAAATATAATCGATTAATTAGATTTAAAATTATTTTCAAATTGGCCCATCATGATTCATTGGGTTGAAAATAATTAAGAAAAAATATTTTAATTTAAACATAATTATTGCCTGAAAGAAAAGCCAAACAAAAAATGTGGCGGCAGCGGCGGTTGGCAAAATGATGAGGCAACAAGTTTGGGCATCATATGTGAAATTGAGGCAAGCACATGAACCACAATCCGTCCAACTATTACTGCCATTGTTTTGTTGGCTTCCAGAGGGAAAACTGCTCCCAATGACCAAAAATGAGGCCGACATTCAAATTAAATTGGGACGGGGGAACATTTTATTGGGTAATTCCTGGTAATTGATTAAAATAATTTATTTTTCCTTGGCAATCATCGAGAAATGTTTTGATGGGGTCATGGGAATGGGTTCAAGGTGAAAAAAAACACAAAATGATGGATTGGATTTTATAAAGCATTAAATCGACTTTTTCTGTGGTCGCCAATTGTCGGCTTCAAAAAGAGAGGGAAGTGGGTGTTCCCCAAAGGAAAAAAAGAAAAAAATGAATTTTTGCCAAATGAAAACCCACCAAATTCATTGGAAATGAGAGAAGGTGGCATTTTATGAATTATGGCGGCCGGCAGCCATTTCATTAATGAATCCCTTTTGTGATGGTGAATGGGGAAATGGGCGAGAATATTGGTTGAAGCCGTAACGGATGACGATGGTGACTTTTTAAATTTTTTCACACACTCATAAATTGGGCATTTGGGGTGGGACTGGGAATAAATGTTATTTCCCCCACATATTTTTGAATAATGGATTAATTGATAATAAAAATAAAAAATTCGGTTTAATAATAAAATTAGATTTTTAAATTAGAATTGGCCCATACAATTGGCCATAACATTTGCTTAAAAAATTAAGAATTCATATGGGAAGAGAATTGGAGTTGGAGTGTATTCTCAAATATTTTCCCAAATATGCATAAATAATAAAATATGGAGAAATTGGCTGACATTTATACCCAACAAAATGTCCCTCTCCGCCATTTTCTTTAGTTAGGTCCATTTTTTAGTGTTCCAATGGGAAAATGGTCCAAATAAGCATTTTTGGTGGTTTCAGTGTTTTTCTGACATTGCTTTTCTTGGCAATAGACCCCAAAAAATGGATTTTTGCGTGACATATGTTGGAATGTTGATGAGTGTGTGTGCCTTTTGGGTGACCCCAATTTACCCAATGGAAGACATTCATTTTTGCTGGGGACAGGATTATTTGGGTGGACTCAAAAATGTGTGGGACTTTTCTTATTATTGGCACATTAAAAAGCAATAAGAGGAAATGGCAGACAAAATTCCGAATTCTGATGAATATTTTTAAGAACAGGATCTTTTAATTAATGCTTAAATTATAGAAAAAAAATTTTATTTTCCACAATTTTAATAAGATTTTGAGTAAAAATGCAAGGCCCTGAAAAATGTAATTTAGGTTAGAATCGGAATACTTCAAATAAACAACCCAAAATTGGAATAAAAATAGGGCGGTATTGAGATAATGGTTAAAAGAATGGGAATGTAATTATCGAAGAAAAGGAGAAATGAGGGTTATATTATTCGGTGGGTCGATGGCCAACGGAGTAGAGTAGAGGAAATGGATGTGGATGGATGGATTGCGGGGATTATTAGCCATATTTTAGGCCAATTTTATGTTCATTCCATTCCAAGGAATCATTAATAAAGGTGAAGGGAAATGAGGAATGAATGCCAATGCCAAATCCATTTGCGCAAATCCGTCCGGCCCTGGCCATCAATTATCCATGGCATTTATTTGAAAATGAATGGAAAGGGAATGGAATGGATGAACTTTAGATGGAAATTTTGGCACATTTTAAAACCATTTTAAAATAGAGTTTTACAAAAAATGTATAAAATGGAATGAATCAAAATGGGAATTAAATCCATTCGTTCTAATAATATCGAACCATTTTAGGAATTAATTAAAATTTAAATCATCATTTTTACCCTTTTAGATTGGATATTTTAAATGTGGCGGATTTTTTGTGGTAGGCCGAAAATTATAAAATAGTTTTCAAATTTCAATTCAAACTAAATTATATTCATTTCATATTCCGAATTTTTGATGTATTTTTCCTTCGGCCAGCTGTCAATTTTTATAATTTCATTGCCAAACCCATTTCAAGTTCCAACCAAAAACTCAAAATAAATTGAAATTTGTCAGTCATTTTATTATTGAAATGAAAAATAAAAGCAGCCAAAAATATAATAATAAATGATGGTGGCCAAATTGCATGGATAAAATAAATAAATAAATATGTAAATATATAAATATGTAAGAGGGTCTAAATGAATTGTTTAAGTCTCTAGGGAGAAACAATTTTGGTGGAATTAATAAATTAGTTTTAATTATTTATGATGAATGAATGGTCAATCAAAAATGGGTAAATTAATTTTTCATCATCTTAAAATTACATTCAAATATTCAATTCATCAATTTATTTTGCCAATTAAATTCCATATCGTTGTTTGCATTTTTCGCACTCCGCCGAATACCAATGTTCGCATCGGCTGGTGTCCTCATTTTGCTCCAAATCAATGCTTTTCTGCTGTTCCTTCAATTGGCCCCATCTCTTTGTTGTCGATCTCTGTTTTGTGGGCGATGCCCCAATTGTACGGCACCTTTGCCGAAGGGAATAGGCAGGTGTCCCAATTTTCATCAGCGCTTCGTCACCAACAGTTTTGTGCTTAAATATTGAGAATATTAGCCTAATTTTGAATTAATTATTTAATTAAATTAAATTATTTGAATAATTTTAAATTTAATAATTAAATTATTGGAATATTCCAAATCATTTTATTAAATTATTTACCAATTTTGTTGGTTTCTTTGACGGCTGCAAATTGGAGGACGTTGAAGGAAAGCAATCCGAAATGGAATTGTCAAATGATTGACAGGGATTTACTGTATAAAATGAAAGGGGAAATAAAATTGTTGTCAATGCCCAAGCCCAAGGTCCTTTCCTATCTATCCTACTGTACCCCCACTTTTTGCGCTTGTCACACTTCAATCAAATTTTGCCCCAATCTGCTTTTTTAAATCACTCATTTTCCACCAAAATGGTCACTTTTGCGACCTACTGTCATCACATTTTCCCACATAACACATAAAAGAATAATATAAAGTTGATTCAATTTAGGTCACTTGCAAAGGAATCGAGGCGAGGGCTTAAGACCCAGCTCTCGCCCCAAACAACTTTATACCCAGATTAGGACTAATAAAAATAAATAATAAAAAGGTGATTACCATTCTTTTGTGCAACCATTCGCTTCTTCTTGGCTCCCGGCGGGGAATAGTCCGAATCCGATTCATTGTTGCATTGTTGTTTCGGTGGTGATTGCTGCTTTTTGCCTCGACCAATTCCTCTTCCAACTTTTTTCATTTGCTGAATAATTCAATAATAATTCCACCCAAAAATCAACAAAATTATTTTACCCTTTTTGTTGGCGTCTGAGTTTTGTCCATTGCCTGAATTATTTCATCAAATGCGGACTTCGGTGGTTGGTCAATTTCCTTTTTGATGCGCAAAATTAATTCCTAAATTTAATTTCAATTAATTTGTTTATTTTCCCCTTACTCCATTTTTCTACCTTCTTTTTGTTTTCCTCCATTTCTGCCTCCATTTTGTCCAATTGTTTTTGTTTTTCTTTGTTTTCTTTATCTGCCGTTCGCACCAAAGATTCCATTTTGGCCACATCACTCTGCATATTTTATTTTATTAATTAATTAATTTTTGCATTCAATTTTCCCACCTGTAATTTCCCAATTTCTTTGTTTGCTTCGGCCAATTTCAATTGATATTTTTTGGCATTTGCCAAAGCTTTCGCTTCTTTGTCTCCCCATTCCTCCTTTTCCAATTTCATTTTGGCAATTTCTTTCTGAAATTTTTGAGGGAAATTTTAACCTTTAATGAATTTTTTTGTTGGAAATTGAGCAGATTTTCAACTTAATTCATCATCATTTTTTAAATATTTTTTTCGACCCAATTTCCCCGCGACCCCTCCCTAATTCCAAACCCACTTTAAGCCGATCTTGTTCATTCTCTGCCATCATCAGAATTTGCCAATTTTCTGCAAAATGGGTGATAAATTAATTTGGATTGCTTCATTTTCTACCTTCTTCTTCCAACTTCCATTTTTCTTCCCTCTCGGCAATTTCCCTTTTCTTCTCCTCAATTTCATTTCTCAATTTTTGGACTCTTTCATCATTTTGTCCCAATGCCATTTTGTATGCATCCAATGTACTGTTCATCGCAATTTTGTGCTTTTCCATCATTTTTTCCATTTCCTATAAAAATATAATAATGTGATAGTTAATTCCACAATCATGCAAAATAAAATATAAATTTTTGATTTTTAAATTTAAAATAGATCGAATAAATGTTTTGAATTTGTTTTAAATGTTTGGAAAGAAACAAAATGTTTTGGAAAAAATATAAAAAAATGTTTGTAAGACCATAAAATAAAAATATTATTAACAATTTTATATTTATTTCAAATTAAAATCAAAAATTTTTATTTGTTGGCATTTGAATTGCCCTTTTTTGTGAAATTGCCTTCGAAATTTGATTTTAATATTTCAGAAGATAATATTTTTCTACCTCATTTTTGGCTGCCAATTCTTCGTCCTTTTCGGCAATTTTTCCATCTTTCTCCGCCAATTCCAAATTCAATTGTTCACATCGATCCGCCTGTTTCTTCAATTTTTCCTTTTCAATCCAAATTTCTTCCAATAATTTTTTCTTTGTCGAATCCATGTCCTGCAAATCTCGCAACAGTCGATTTCGCGATGCTTTTGAGTCGTCCAAATCTTTGGAAAGTTGCTAAAAAAATTGGAAATTCAAAATAAATTCAATTTTTCATAATTTACCCGATTCAGGCCCCTCAATCTGGTAATTTCCTTATCTTTGGATTCCAGTGCCGTATTTTTTGACAAAAGTTGGAATTCCATTTGATTGATGCGGGAATCCACCTCGATTCGGCACTAAAAATAATTTTAAAAAGTATCAAAAAAGCAAGGCAAAATTTATAATTTACCTGTGCAATTGCAAATTCCTTTTCCTCCGTGAATCGTTGCTCCCTTGCTTTCATTCTTTCCTCCCAATTTTCCAACGATTCCTTCTTTTTGGCCAATTCTTTGTTTCCATTTTGTGCACTTTAAAGTTTAAACATTAACAATTATTTTTATTATTTTCCCCCCAGACTTACTCCATCAATTTTCTCAATTCCTCCGTTGTCTTTTCCATTTCGGCTTCCATCTTTTTGACCAATTTATTTTTGATGCCCAATTCATTCTTCAAATTCTCCAATTCATCCGCCTAAAATGCAAATAAATCAAATTAAAATATCTAAAATTATTTTTTCTCTACCAATGGATCCAGCTCTGGGCTTGGCAATGTCAATGGACGTTCCACCACCAATTCGATTGGATCCGTTTCCGTTGATTGGTCCACTTTTTGGCCTTTTTCCATTTCAATTTTGGCCAACAATTCATCAAATTCCACCGTCTTTTTCTCCAACTGAAAATTCATTTTTGAATGGAAAATTGTGTTTTTTGGCCTGCCTTTATATTCGTTTCCCTTTCTTCATTTTCGGTTGTTTCCATTTTTTCCCACAATTCCTTGATCTGTCCCTCCAAATCATTCTTTTGCCCTTCCAAATCGTTGGTCTTTCTTTAAATTATAAATTAATGTGCAAATCAGCCAAAATTCCCCTTCCTTACTTTGTCAATTCTTTGATGAATTCATTTTGAGTGTTCAGAAGACGGCGCATTTCTTGGCTCGACCAATTTTCATTCTGATGATTTGGCGATTCAAATTTGGTTGGTTGACTGTGAATTTGATGATTTTGCTGCTGGCCATTATGGAATTGATGTTGCCAAACTGGAGTTGGCGGTGGTGGATGCATCATGAAATATCGCACCGGTGCATATTGGCCATATTGGCCACAGCCGTGTTGGAATTGTTGCTGAGGATGCATAGAGGGCCAATGCCAATTATTTTGTTGCGGATGTTGAATTTGTGGTGTTTGTGGCGGTGTCAATAATTGTGATGATTGTGGTGGCCATTTTGGAGGATTCTTCTTTTCATTGTTATTATTTGGTGGATTTGGATTTGAGTCGGCAGCAGGCGGATTAGAAGAAGAATTATTCATTTCTTTAAATTAATCTTCCTAAAATTATACATTTTTAATCATAGAAATGAAGGCTTTGTTCAGGAAATGGACAGAAGCTCAGTTAACTATAAATGACAATTATTGTCGAAATTTCTCAATTTATAGAGATTAAACCAAAAAAACCAGATGTTTTCTAATTCAGCACGTTTAAATACCCTAAAAGCACCTTCAAAATATATATATATTGTCTGCGTGTTCGCTTAAAAGTTCGTTAAACATTTCAAACAAATAAACAATGCTTTCCTAGTTTAACATTTATAAAATGGATATTTTGAAATTGGTTTTATGGTTCCATCATGCTGGATTCGAAAAAATATTATTGGGTTTTTTGGTTTATCCACAAACAATGACAATTTCGATATGATTGTCCCTTTTTAAACTGTTTTTTAATAATATATAATAGAAAATGGGATGGATATAAATATGGAAGAATGGATAAAATTATTTTTATTTTGCCATCAATAAATGGTGTGCATTAAACCTTGTATGGGCTTATAGGCTTTTTTAAATAAACATTTGTGATGCTTCAAAAAAAGAATTATGGCCAAAAAGGGGAAAGGAGAAGGCAGAAAGCCATGAGGGAAAACGGAGGAGCACGCAACGAAAATAAAATTATGGCCAAAAAGAGGAAAAGAGAAGGAATAAGGGATTAGGAAGGGAAGGCGCATAATCTATGACCACTTTACTATATTATAATTTACTACCGAAAATGTGTTCTGTGGGTGGCCAATCCTCTTTAAGCCATACTTCACCTTCACTTCATAGCAGGAAGCCACAATTCGTATTAGGTTTTTTCTAATTGCAGCAGGTGGTGCTGGGCAATGTGCACCGATGCGCACAACCACTACCATGGATAAAGGCGGACCAACATCGATTTTTACGGCAAACAAAATAAGAGAGTGGAAGTGGAGTGGTTTTACGACGACAAGCGGCCCACTACTATATAATAGCTTTATTAGTGAATAGAGAATGTTTGTGTTTGTTCTATGTTTTGGTGGGATAAAGATGGTTGGTGCTTTCTTCTTCTTTGCTTTTAAAAAGCTTAAAAATTTGGGTTCTTATTTTAGAAATGCTTTCACAAAAAATTACTGATTTGAAGAATACTTTATGTTTTTTAATTAAATTTTTTAATATTTTTATATTCTTTAAAAAATATATTTTAAAAATTAAATTTCAAAAAAAATTTGTGCACAGAAAAATTGTTATTGGACTTAAATCAATCAAATTCTTGTTTAAAAAAAATCTGCAGGAAATAATAGTTAGAGAGCCAGCGACCTATGACCTTGACCCCCTGCCCCAGCCCATTTTGGTTCCAAATTGGCACTCCGCAGGGGGCAAAGGCCAGAATCTGTTTTTTGCCTCATTTCCTCTCTCCCCGAGGAACCGGACTTTGCAATGTGCAAATAAATGGAAAAAAACTAAATGTTGGGCAAAAATGAACAATGAATTATGTAGAGGGAAAAATTCAAGAATTAAATATTGGGAACGAGAATTACGGACACGAAAGAATGGAAGAAATTAGGGAATGGTGGCAGCAATTCGATTACTCCCACTGAGTGATTGAGTGATTGATGGTAGCTGGTGGGCAAATTAAATATACAATCATTCATTTATTCATCAATCAGTAGCATTGCACCCTTTTGCCCCCTTTTTTTGCCTTTCATTCACATTTGCAGCTATTTTTACAGCCACTTGCTTTTAAATTTCCATTTCCTCCCCCCATTTTTTCCCATTTTTTTTATATGATATCGATGCATTTTTAATATTTGATTATTTAATATTTTTTGCCTAATGGAATGGTTATAAATTGCAAAATTTTTTATTTCAATGGAAATTAAGCTCGGTAAAGAATAATTCGAATTAAATATAATTTTATAGTTCGCTGGAAGTATTAATTTTTTAAAAATGTTCAATTTGAATGGAAAATGTTCGTTTTTTACGGAGAAAAGATCAAAAATTATTCTTTCTCATTTGTCATTCCTCATTCAGTTGATCGCCTCCCATTCATTCAAAAAAATTTCAGTCTTTTTTATATGAACATTTCTGAGAAGAATGGACGAAAAAATCTGCTGCTGCTAATAAATAAAGCAAAAGCCAAGTCACGGGACATCATGAGAGGTTAAAAATATCTGCTAAAATAGATAATACAATGAACCATGATTCCTCTGCTGGGGACGTGGGAAGTTGGAATGAAAAAAATGAAGAAAATTCCTTTACTTGAATGGAATAAATGATAAAAAAATATATTTTTGAAGGAAGAAATAAAATAGATAAAATAATCATAATTACAAGAAATTAGAATAGATAAGATAATATAGTACATATACATTAATTTTAAAAAAGTGGTTAGAAATTCCTTAATTTTTAATTAGTCTTTTATTCTAAAAATGCAAATTGTGATAAATATTGATCCAATTTTGTGTGGGAAAATATACGTTCTATCATTGATGATTCTATTTTTTTATAAAACTATGAATCAATCCAGTTCTCAAAATAATTCACTTAAAAATAACCAAAAATGGTCAAATTTATTCATTAATATTTTTTAATTTTTACTATTCGAATATTGAAATGTATAATTTATATTTTGCCATTTTTGGTCCACTTTTATGGGCATATTATGGAAATGCATTGTGGAAATGCGAAGATTTTTCGAATAAACGATCGCAGGGAATAATGATTTATGATAATAAAACTGGGTCCTCCTTTTCTGTGACCACTGTTGGTATCATCTATTGGAATGAGGTTAAATAAAAATTGTGATAATTTATTGTTGTTCATTTTAATTTTAAGAATTTGTTATCTAAAGAATGGAACACAGTTTTAAATCTCAACATTTTAAATGATTGGTTGAAAAAGCAAGATCATCGTCTCACGGAAATAATTGACAATATCCGGAGGGTTTGTCCAGTTTGGATATTTCCAACCAACTTAATATAAATTTATTTTTTGAGGAAATTGTGAATCTAGGACAATACACTAATGAGAAAGAATTGATCAATTTATTCCTTCTGAACAATGCAATTGAATATAACAAAATAAGTGGACACGGTGATCCAAGTTATATGCTTTGTGAATTGGATTTGGATGATGGAAAACATTCCATAATTGTGCACAACTGCAAATTTAAATATTCAAAGATTTGATTTCTTTTAGTTTCGAGGTGCGAATCTGGAAGAAATAAATCAATCAAAAAATATTAAATTCGACTGGCCATCAGAATATTTATATAACAATTCAATGGTGGGTTTAAAAAGGGAAATATTAAATTGTTCGAAAAAGTATAATAATTAGGTCAAAGTTATCGTAGACCCAAAACCTTAAGAGTAAAAAATTCCATTAATTTTAATATTTCCTTTTTAGGATGATGAATTTCTGAACACAGTTACTATGAGGCGCAAAACCAAATTGAATGTGACCTATATTCCTGGAAAAATGTTCCGCAAATCATTCCTTTTCTCGGTGAAAGTGAGCACAACGGCGGATCCTTATTTGGCCAGAGAATTCCTGATGAGACAATTTAATATAGATGAAAATCACGAACATTTTAATAACATTTTGAATTATCGATATGCCCAAATGTTGGCCGCATTCAAAGTGAATTATGAAAAAATTTAAAAGGACATCAATTTATTTTAATTTCAGTTCAAATTCGGATTAACAAAATACGTTCTCCAAAATTTCCCCAATGTATTTCCAATTAAAAATTATGATGATTGCCCGAAAATATTTCAAAAAGGGTTTGAGGAATACAGCATTAATGATGAATTTTGTCGAATGCGATTGGATGAAGGTTAATGAAAATGGAATAAAATGAGAATATTTATTAGACCTTAAAACGGAATTGAAATATAAAGTAGATGGAGATGGCTATTACAAACAAGGATGGACAATAAATGAACATTCAAATGCATTCAAATTGGTCATTGAAGTAAACGCAATGGGGATAAAATTTACTGAGAATTTTTTATTGTTTTTCAGCAAGTGGAATTTCGTTCCAAAAATGGCGAATTTACTTTGTTGGCCCCGGATGTAATTTACAAAGAAATAAGCCAAAAGGAGATTGAAATGGAGAAAAATACTGAGCATCCGAATCTGGCGGAATTTATTTTCCCCGATGAGGAAACGGACCCAGATTATCCAAAACAACTTTTCATTCAACAATAAAATTTTATTTTCATGTCAAAAATGTTCAGAAAAAGAAAAATACACAAATTCTAAATAACCTCTACCGCTTTGTCAATGCCAATAAATAATGCCTATGGGCCTTTCCCAATTTGTCCTACCGTATTCCCACTTTTTGCCTAATCGCCCCGTCATCCTATCAATCAAATATTACCCCAATCTGCTTTTTTAAATCCATTCTTTTTCCTCTCCTAATGCTTTTTCCATTAAATTACAATAACTTAAAATTGATTTCACACCTCTAATCCCCATATCCCATTCATTGGCTTAGGCAAACCACTTTAGCCCTAGATTAGGATTAGGAATAATACTCTTCATTTTCTTTTTTAAGTTTTAGTGCCGTTTCATTCACATAAAAAAAATGTGATTTTGTCATTTGGACTTTGTCAATTTGCGTCAATGAAAAAGGTTCAAATTGAATTGAAAATGATGAAAAATATTATTTGAACAAATGTTTTATCTTTATTCTCATTTACCTCAATAACCAATTTATTTACATTGGATCATATTCAACAGAGGATCTGTTGAATGTCTGAATTTGTTCAGCTTATTCACAAATATAATAATTCGGTGGATGAATGAATGCTCTTTTCTATATTATTCGTGGAGAAGGAAATGTGGAAATGTTTGAACTTGAAGTAAAATTGCACTTTTTAATAATTAAATATTTTATAATAATTTCTATTTAAAAATATTTATTTTATCTATTAGAAGCCTATGGGCTACTATTTTCAGAGCCACTCTAAGTGGACTATTATTATTAAAGATGGCTTGCAAATTTCTATTAGAGAAAATATGGTAATTTAATTAGAATTATATTGGAATTCATCTAAATATTGAAAAACAGACATTTCTAATTGTGGATTCTTCATTTGTATTTCGTCTTGATAAATTGAATAAAGATTAATTTAAAATTCCGCCTGTTTTCCGCCTGAGCCCGTAAACAAGGACCGAGGGAAGATTCCCCGGGAAGATTACCGGGGAAAATTTCCAGGGAGATTTCCCTCATTTTCAAGGGAAAAATGGTAAACAAAGAAATTAAGGGAATTTCGCCCACTTTCCCTCGAAATCGAGGGAATCTTCCCTTTTTACAAAAATTATTTAAAAATTTATAACTAAATGGTATTATTTTTTAAAATTTTTTCACTTCCATAAGGATATGTAAAAAATTCTGGGCTTTCTTATGAACCTTAAATTGATTTTCAAAATTATATTAAAAATATTAAACATGAACAAAAAATTAAAATTTTTATATAGGAAAATAGAGCAGAGTCTTTTCTATTAGCCACAATTTATTTCATATTTTTATCTATTTTTTAAATATTTTTAATTAATTAAATAAAAGATGGGGGTAGGCAAGTTCCCCTACTATTTCTAGGGGAACATTTCGGGGGAAGGTTCCCCCAAAACCAAGGCAAAACCTCCCCGGGAATTTTCTTTGTTTATTGGGGAATCTTACCCGGGAATATTCCCCCGATTTCAAGGGAAACTTCCCTTAAAATCAAGGTAACGTCTTTGTTTACCAATTGAGGGAATTTTCCCCCAAAAATCGGGGGAACTTTCCCTTTTCCCTTGTCTTTGTTTACGGGCTCTGTTCTGATTTTAATAATTCCGCCGGTTCTGATTTTAATAGTTCCGCCTGTTCTGATTTTTAATAATTCCGCCTGTTCTGATTTTAATAATTTCGCCTGTTCTGATTTTAATAATTCCGCCTGTTCTGATTTTAATAATTCCGCCTGTTCTGATTTTAATAATTCCGCCTGTTCTGATTTTAATAATTCCGCCTGTTCTGATTTTAATAATTCCGCCTGTTCTGATTTTAATAATTCCGCCTGTTCTGATTTTAATAATTCCGCCTGTTCTGATTTTAATAATTCCGCCTGTTCTGATTTTAATAATTCCGCCTGTTCTGATTTTAATAATTCCGCCTGTTCTGATTTTAATAATTCCGCCTGTTCTGATTTTAATAATTCCGCCTGTTCTGATTTTAATAATTCCGCCTGTTCTGATTTTAATAATTCCGCCTGTTCTGATTTTTAATAATTCCGCCTGTTCTGATTTTAATAATTCCGCCTGTTCTGATTTTTAATAATTCCGCCTGTTCTGATTTTAATAATTCCGCCTGTTCTGATTTTAATAATTCCGCCTGTTCTGATTTTAATAATTTCGCCTGTTCTGATTTTAATAATTCCGCCTGTTCTGATTTTAATAATTCCGCCTGTTCTGATTTTAATAATTCCGCCTGTTCTGATTTTAATAATTCCGCCTGTTCTGATTTTAATAATTCCGCCTGTTCTGATTTTAATAATTCCGCCTGTTCTGATTTTAATAATTCCGCCTGTTCTGATTTTAATAATTCCGCCTGTTCTGATTTTAATAATTCCGCCTGTTCTGATTTTAATAATTCCGCCTGTTCTGAAAAATATTTTTCGAAAATGTGAAATGAACTGTTAGAAATATCTATGCCTTCAATAATTGATAAAAAAAGCTTTCCAAATAAACAAAAAATTTTCATAATAATTTTGGCCAAACAGTTGAACAAATTCAGACTTTGAATTTTGGTGGTGAAAATTAAAAGAAATTGGATGGTAAACAAAAAAAATTATGACAAAAAATGGCCCAAAAAGGTTGATTTTTGAATTGACGAAGAAAATTTGCGAATATAGGAAAAGGGAAGAAAAATTTGGCCTAAAAAGCTGAAAAAATAATTAAAAAATTTTAAATTAATTTACCACCTGTGCCCTTTATATGGAAATTTTGGTGAATAAAAGGCGGCCAGAAAAGGTGCTAAATATCACAGAAGAATTCATTTCTCCATTCAACTTCCATTAATCCAAATGGCTGTAATTCTTATTTTCCTTTTGGCTTCTTTTATTGGCCAATCCGAAGGGGCCGTAACCGCATCGGTGGAAATAAAAAGCACATGGAATGGAGGAGGCCAAGCGCAAGTTGTGCTCAAAAATTCTGGCCCAAATGCAGTTTGCGGTGTCAAATTCCAAGTTACCCTGCCTTCGGGGGTAATTTTATGGATGTGAAAAATTCTTTTGAATTAATATTTTATTAAATAGACGACCATCAGCAGCAGTTGGAATATGAATTCGGCTGGGAATAACCAATACACCACACCAGAGTGGGTGAATATTCCCGCCGGTGGGCAATCCACTGATCCGGGATTGGTGTTCAGTGGAAACGGAAAACCAACAGTGAAAGTTGTTTCCGAAACACCGTGTGGAGGAGGTGGTGGAGGTGGAGGAGGAGGTGAATAAAAATTATTAAATTTTTGGGTTAAAATTAACAGGCACACGGCTTTATAACAAGAAAAGTAATTAAGCAATTTCATTAAATTTGATATCAGATGAAATAGCTGGAATAGATCTTTCCAATGATGTAAAATTCACATAAATCGGTTTAAAATTCAAATAGTTTTGGTCAAAAAAAATAAAAATAATGAAAAAATGATTCACATTTATTTTATGATGTATCAAACTTTCTCGCACTCAAGTGAAGTGTACCAATTTAAATTGCCCTCAAATTTATTTCACTTTTGGCATTAGTCAATTCACTAATAGGAATTTAAGGCTAATTTTGAATACATTTTTAAGGTGGCCAAACCACCGCAACAACCAAAAAGCCATCTGGCACTACAACTACAACGACTAAGGCACCAGGTGGTGGTGGTGGAGGGGGCGGTGGCGGTGCCACAATGACCGTCACAACGGATCCATCGAATGCCGCGATAAATAGTTGCTTGAAAGGAAATGCTACCGGACCAATCATCTCAAGATTGAATCAACCAATCCAGGGTGGCAAATTCACATTCTATGGGGCAGGTGGCACCGGGGCATGTGGACAGGATTCCGGCAAAGTAGGCGGAAATGGAGCGAAGGGACGAAATTGACTGTAATGAATTTTAGCCGGGAATGTCTGCAGCCGCCTCCGGCCAATTATGGAATCCTTCTGCCCAATGGGTCCCCCCATGCAAGGGCACTCAATATGTTATACACGATCCAATTTGCATTGGAAAATGCGTGAAAATCACGTACACTTGCGTTGGATGCTCATCTTCAAAAACGTGAGTTGGAGAAGAATAATTTAATTAAATTGCCTTTTTGTGAATGTAATTTTTATCAATTTTTGGTCATTTAGTTTGATTGTTCCAATCAACAATAAATGTCCGGAATGTACAGCTGACCATGTGGATTTGTCCGTTGCCGCATTCAATTATTTGGAGCCACAAGGTGGCACAGTTGGCATCGCAAAAAGTAAAGGAAATTGTTATATTTTGATAATATTTTCCCTAAATTAGATGCCGTCATCACCTACATTGATTGCCCATAAGAAAATGAATGCACATTTATAGTAGAAACTAGAAACAAATTACAACTTATTAATGAATGAATATTGTGGAATTAATAAATGTTCAAAAATGTGAATATATATTATTTAAATAATGAATAAAATTGAATATTAATAACATAAAAATATGCAGAATTTATAATATTGTTAATGCCATTCCCAAGGGTCTTTCCTATTCATCCTACTGTATCCCCAATTTTTGCCTAATTACTCCATCACCCAATCAATCAAATATTGCCCCAATCTGCAGTTTAAACCCACCCTTTTTCCTCTCCTAATACATACTTTTTCCCCTTCAAAATATTATTATATTTTCCCGACAATTAATAAAGAATAATTTAAAGATTCACCCCTAATTCCAATCTCATTGATTGAGGCACTGGAGGCTTAGGCCTCCGGCGAAAACCCGTCACCGAGAGCATAGGCCCACTCTTGCCCCAAATAAATTTAGTCCTCCTAGAGATCTTAAGCCAAGATTAGAATTAATAAATATTATTTATGCCATTCCCGTAATGAAATTAGTGCATATTGTACATCAAATCAATTTCAAATGAGATTTTTAAGTTAGAAAATAGAAACTGGTACCTTGACAGTTGATGGGATTAGGATTTATTATAGAATGAATTTTGTTATTTAATTGTAAATTCCAAAAAAGCTAAGTACAAAATAGACAAAAAAAAGTTGAGCAGTTTATATTTTCCGGCCCTATTTTTGTGGCCAAATAAGTTTATTTTGATATCAAAATGTTCGAAAGAATAACTCAAAACACGTTTTAATAACAGATGTGATATTTGCCATGTGTAAAATTCGGGCAACTGGCCCATTTATTTTATGCAATTGCAAAATGGATTTACAAAATTCGACTTTTAGAATTATATAGATCATTCATTTATTGAGGAATTTAAAATATTCAAGTAATTTATAGCATTTTTCAATTTGAGTGCATTATATTCAAAATTTGATCAATCATTTCTGGCCCAATAATTTGATCATTCATTTCCTCCTCCTGTTCTCCATCTTCCGTAATTGAATTTTCCATCCTTTCCTCATCATCATTTTCCTCATCAATTTGCAAATTTTGTTGATCATTTGGCCAATAATCTTCCTCTTCCTCCACCGCCAACGAAGATGACGTTGATGGACCAATTTTGCTAAAAAAATTAAAATTAATCTCTTTGATTTTTATTTTATTAAAATTTAATGAAATGCTTAAACCAGTTTCCCCAAAAGCCCCCCGGATGCTTTTTAACTTAGAGAAACCGGAACTTGAAAGTTTAAAGGAAAGGATTACGTGTGCCATCTTCGCCCCTTCCGGGCTCAATTTTTTGATCTGGGAACGGTAGGATCCATTTGGTAATTTTATTTTATTTTGAAACCCAAAATAAAAGAAAAAAAAACAAAAATAAAGAAAAAACAAAATTAAAAATCATTAGCCACCATTGGGATTCGAACCCGAGACCTTTCGGCCATTTCCTCTATACCAAAACAAGCGATATACCCAATGAACTAAAGAACCACATGATGCCCTTCTTTCGGATTGCTCTATGGTCATAAAAGGGGAGAACAAAGGGAAAACATTAAATTTGCCTTTAGTATTATAGTACTATGGTTGTTTTAATTTTAGTTGTTTTAATTTTTTTTCAATTTGTCTATAAGTAGAATTAAAAAGCAAAGGGTACAAAAAAGCGAGATTTACCCAACTTTTACATATTAGAAAAATAAATTCCCACCTTATTTTTTGTCCTCCATTCTTCCGCTTTCTTCCTTTATTTTCCACTTCATTTTCCTCCAAATGTTGTTTATTTTTCGCCCTTGGCCCTTTCCTCGCCACAATTTTCGCCCCTTTTGGTGCCGATCGCCTCAAAATTCGTTGGGAAATTAATTTTGGTGAAATTTGCGACATTGCCGTTTTTGGTCGATTTTGTTGTTCTTTTGGTGGGGTTTTTGGTGCCAAAAATGTTGGTTCCTGCTAAAGGTAATTTATGATTAATCAATTTATCCCAATTTGACTTGCCATTTCAATATTTCCGTATTGCGGTTTTTTGTTCGGTGTCCTCAAAATCACTCTGCCTTGGTCCATCACTTCCAATTGCCCTTTTTGGACCAATTTAATTTGGAAAGTATTTGTTGAATTCATCATTCCCTGGCCATCATCATCATTCAATTCCCCGTCCATTTGGCCATCATTTATCTCTTCTTCATCCTCTTCTTCGTCAATTACAACAAATCTTTCGGGTTTTGGCTGCACAAATCCATTTTCTTCCTCCACTAATTTTTTTTGTTGTTCCAAATTTGATGGTAGTTGCGGAATTGTTGCTTCTTTTTGCCTTTTTTCCTCTTCTTCTTGGCCCAATTCTCGATCAAATTCCTCCAAATATTCTCGTAAATATGCCGTAAAATCCTGGCTTTCCACAATGCTCTCCGGCAAAACACTGCTCACCTTAATTAATTATTCATTTTTAATTTTTATTAATATTTGGATTTTTATTGATGATTCAATGAACAAATTGAAATGACCAAAAATGCATTTAACAAGCCAATATGTTCGCACATTTTAAAATATAAATTATGGCCCACCATTTTTAATTTTTCAAAAGCCAATAATTTTGATTTAATTCATTTTAGATCATTTTAATTGGCCATCTTGAGTCATGACTCAACCTATATCATTGGGACATGCGCCCAAATTGAAATGGCCGATTCCCTGGGAATGGTATAAAACTTATTGATTTTCTAATTCGTTTTAACCCAATTCCACAAAATGTTAATTTACTCAATAGTGATTACTGGCTATGGCCTAGGGGGCTACTATTCCCATTAATTTATTCATAATTTAATATTTTCGGCACTAACCGTTCTTTCCAATTGTTCCAATGGCATTTGTTCGTTCACTGCGCTGGCCGCCGCAGCTAAACTACTGCCCAGTCGTTGCCGAATCGACAGGGGCCCCTTTCCCTTTCTCCGTTGCGCAAAAGGTGTGCTCAATCCAATGATTTGTTCTCCAACCTCATTACTCCTCTCTTCTTCCACATTTTGTAGTTCAAATTGGGGAATTTGTTGCCGGAAAGGGAATTTTGTATTCAAATTTGATTGTCGATTGTTGGATTGACTGAAATTAAAATTTGAAAATATAATTTATAGGATGGATTGAAACCTTTGAACATTTTTGGATGCCACCAACAATTCGGTGGATGTTGGAATTATTGGGGTGGAAGCCGCATCATTTGGTGGTGGAGTAACCAATGGAGTTGAAATGGTTTTTGCATTCTCTTCATCATTTTTTAGCGTTTTTCTTCGCTTATTTCTTGGTCCAATTTTTGTGCCAATCGACCGTGAAGGGAATGCCCGCTTTCCGTAAAGCACATTTTGTTGTTGTGAAGAAATATTTTGGCCACTAAATATTTTACTTATTTTTAAAAAGAATGAATAAAACCTAAATTTGGATAATTCCGCCGCCAATTCAGCCGTCATTTGTCGCAAACGATTCAGAAAATCAAAAAAGAATGGAGGAATATGATGACTATTATTGGATGATGATGGGCTAATGATGGATTTGTTGGCATTGGCACAGTTTTGGCAATAATTGGCACCGAATTGTTTGTTATTATTGGATGATGATGATGGTGGAGATAATAAAATCATTTTGTTTTGATGGATGGATAATAAGAAATTGAGATCTAAAATATATATAAGGTTGAAGTTTTATTTTATTATTCTGCCTGCTATACTTTACTTTTTTACAATTAATTGCATTTTAATCAGAAAGAAACATGTTTTAGTTCTCCCCCAAATCATTACATTCAAAATCCCCTTTTCCATTATAAATTTCACTTGCTAGATTTTTCTATACTCCAAAAATTAAGTTTTAAAACCTTAGCCTAGCCTAAATCAAATACCTAACCTAAAAAACTAATTTTTCTTAGGGATTTTGGGTCCGTATTGATTTTTTTTTGTGGTATAGGAATTTTGTGTTGATTCTCATCTCTCATTTCATGTTCTGGTTTTTTGGTAGGTTTTTTTTTTAAAATCACGTTTCAATTTTCGAAGCTGCTGGTTTGTTAATTTATTAGTTTATTCATTTTGACGAGAATGGAAAAATGCGAATTGGTATTATTCCCAAAAATGGGTTTTTCTGAAGAAGGATAAAATATTTTAAAAAATTTTAAATGGCACATTTGCCAGTATTTCAAAACATTTTATAATTTTAATCTTTTATCAATATATGATAAAATAATGGAGATGAAGCATTCATTCATTCAAGATAAATATGGGGTCAACAATAAAATTCCTTGATCAAAAATTTGCTTCATTTAAGTTCCAAATATAAATAAAATAATCCATCAAAGATTCTTCCTAATTCAATTGCGTCGGCCTCGTCCGAATCCACCAATGGTCTGTGCCGGAGCTAAAAAAATTAATTTTATTCAAATACTTTTATGAAAATATACCTGCTGATGGCATTTGAGCAGTCTTTTCAGTCGAAACAATGGTCATTTTCTCTTCTTTTGTTTCCACAATTTTGAGCGCATTGTCATTAAACGAGGATGAGGAAGCCATCAGCAGTGGATATTCATAATCGTGAAAAGGCTGAAAAATGTAAATGGGAAATATTTAAATTGCCAAAAATAGATTTATTCCAGAAATTTGTCCTAGAACCCTACAAATTTTATACTCAATTGATAATTGAATAGATATCGTTAAGACAAGATGTATCATTTGTTTAGGTTTCGGGTTTTTCAAAACAAAATCAGTTTAAACCGTTTAAAACCATTCAACGAGTCTCGTCGAAATCTAACCAATGAGATGACTTAGGTTTGGGAATATAGGATTAATCTTTAAACCACCTTAATTTTATTTCGGCCTTTTTTACCTTTTTTGGACAATATCATTTTTCGGAAATAAGAATTCTCATTATGAACTCCCTAGTCCTTATTCGAATAAAAATGTTGGTTAGTCTTTTTTTCACTTACAAGAGCAATGGCATTCGATTGTTTGGTGGTCACGTGATGGAGGAATGAGTCACTTTCCTTGGCAGTGTTGAATGAAAGTTGATTATTGTCCTCATCACTCAGATCATCATCATCAACTTTCTTCTTCTTCCCCTCAATAATTTCCTCCTCTTCCAATGATGACCTAAAATAATTTTGATGAGTCAACAATAAAATAAAGTTCATTCAAAAATACTTGAAAGTGCAATTTGAATTGGAAATTGCAGTTTTAGTGGTCTTGGTGGTCTCCTCCTCCAGCACCATCATCATTTCGTCGATGAGTCCTTCTTTGGCATTTTCCTTCTTCTCTTCATCAATGATGACTTCATCCTCCTCTTCCTCATCGCTGTATTGTTTGTTCGGTTTCTCCTCCTCATCGGCCGAAACAATTTCACCGCATTTTGGTGCCGGTTTTGCCACGGAATAGCACGATTCACTTCCAGAGCGCGTCTTCGTCTCTTCATCGGAGTCTTCGCCAGAAGTGTAAACGCCTCCCAATTTGGTGGTCCAAGTTGGATTCTTCTCAATCAATGGCGGCTTCTCCTGTTGCGGTTGCTTCTAGAATAAATTATATGGATTTGAGTAATAAATGAATAAAATTACCGCAATTTGTGTCTTATTTGCACCTGTTCCAACCGTTTGCTTCGGACGTTGGTGTTTGCGCTCAATACCTCCTCTACCCGTACCCGGTGCGTAAACGCGGTGCTGTGGTGGCGTATTATTCTGCTGAAAGTTTTAAAAGTGCAATTATTTTTGGTAAAACTCTATTAATTTTTAACTACAATCATAATCAGCCTAAACCTGGTGGTTCACCAATTCAATTCACTTACACTTCCAAACATTGGCCCATAATGTTGATGAGGAGTCCGAGAAACCGGGGTAGTGGTTCGCGGAATTTGTTGTTGTTTGTCAAATTGATGATGGCCATTTGCCAGATTGGTGGTACGCGAATAGTACGAAGTTTGACGATTGACACTTCCTCCTGCTGCCGAATATAAACGATTTCCACCACCGCGGTAATGAAGGCTGTTCGGTGGGCCGCCCATTCCACCGCCGCTGCTGTTATTGTCCCGACTGAGCAAAGCTTCAAGCTGAAAATAAATTGTTGCTGAATTTGAAGTTTAATTCTCAAAAAACCTTAGCTTCGACGATACCCAATCGTTTTTCCATCTGCTGGCTGTGCTTTTCTATTTTGGCCAGTTGAAGTGCACTATTCTGACGCATCTCATGTTTCATTTTCTGAAAATTTTCAAATATATGTTTGTATTTTCCTCAATTAAACTTACAAGTTCCAAATCCAAAATAGCCCGTGCCAAAATTTGTTCGATTCCGCAGTCAGTTTGTTGTTGCATTTTATTTCGCTTTCACGAAGTTATCCTTTATCAATTGTATGAAATAATCTCAATTCTTAATCAATCTAAAAATATAAAATCAATAATTAATGCGTATTAGAAAATAAATTAGGGACTATTGCGGCTTATTATGTCCGCAATTTTATAAAAATTGGGGCTTGGAATTCCTTAGTTTTGTAGCCTAGCTCTCTTAAAGTTAAGGCAGATTAGGGGTTAGTTTTCGGACTTAAACTGCAAATAATAAGTTTCAATTGATCGGTGAATATGGGAAAAAAAATGAAACGCGTATGTCTCAAGATGATCATTGATTTGTTGATTGATCAATACATCTTGAAAATAATAGGTTTGGTAAAGATAATTGCAAAACCACTCCACTAAGATTCACCACACTTTTACTACCTAGTACCTACTAGCTACTACTACTACCTAACCTTAGCTACCTACTCTACCTCACTTCCATACTTCCACTCACTTCCTCTGTCTGTAAAATAAAAAATATAGTGTAAAACATATCGTAATAATCATGTATGAAATTATAGGTTAGCGAACATGAGAATTCAGAATTCTCATCAATAAAATTTTTGGAGTGAGTACTGAGTAGGAGTGTAGTGGTCATCAATGGCCAACTTTTTTATTGATTCACAATCACATGCAATGCAGTTGTTCCATGACTCCATCTTAAAATTTCTAACCCAATCAATAAACGGAATTGTCCAAATTTTGAATGGGATTTAATTTTTCTTCACATTCCACTCATTATTTATCAATCAATGAAAAATGACTTTTATGCTTATTCCCACATTTCCGCAGTCGATCTAGCATCTAGATTGTTGTAAATGTTTGAGAATGGACTTAAGAAATCTTGAATTACATTAGGAATAAAAAGCTCAATTAAAATTTAGAAAAATATAAAAAAACTAATTTTTAGAAATAAAATTAAGCACATCTATCAATAATAAACAAGAAAAAGTGGACAAGACATGCATTGGATCGAATACATCGCCATTGGCATTGGACTTGTTATTGCGGTTGTGGGATATGTGAGTTCTTTTTCAGTTCTTTCATAAATTCCACCCTTAAATTTCAGCGGATCATCAAAGGAAAAGACGACAACCAGAAAAAAGATGGTAAACGACATAATTCTCACTACAAATCTGCTGGGTTCGACCGCACTCACAAAAGTCGAAGGACCGCATCATTGGAGGACGCAAAAGCAACACCGACTGGAAGCCACACAAATACAGCAAAATCAACTGGGAGCCGTATGGATGTGTTGAAAGCAAAAGAAATGACAATGAACTCAGCAGATGGAGGATTGGAATGTCAAAATGAATGAAGATAAAGTTGATGATGTGAATGAAGAATAGAAATTCCTTTCCTATTCCCGTTTATGTAAAATTTCACCGAACATTACTGTTGTAATTTATTTTAAAATTTTAACTAGCATATCAATTCTCGAATCAAAACAAATACAATAATATATCAATAGAAATAGCATTAATCAAAATCAAATTCCAAAAATTTTACATAAAATTTGTGGCACAATAATAATTAATAATATTCATTCGAATGTAAAAATTAATATTTTTAATCAACATAAATGAGAAAAATGAGGTCTCAAAAATGCATCTTGAGAAAAAATATATAATCATTGGTGAATATTATAAAGAAATAATAAAATGGATTATTAAAATATGAATACAAAAAAGTCATTGTGGAAAATATCAGAGGGAATTTCCTTTTGCGATTGTTCATCAGGCATTACCACATTTTGTGACTTGTTCCCATAAAATAAAATGGCAGTATAAAAATTTGGAATGAGTCCAGCTGAAAGACAAAAATGATTTCCGGCGATTCTTTTTCCGCTAATTGAGGTAGCCACGGCATTGAGGAGCTCCGCAAAGGCAAGGAATTTTGGTGTCTTCAAGCGGGAATTTGTAGTCATACTTAAAAATAAAATTTAACTAATTTTCATATATTTCTATTTATCCTTACGGTAATTTCCTCGCCCTTAAAAATTTGACGTTTGCTATAAATGACAATTCGCTTCTCTCCCTGCACCGTCAACACTTTGGCATAGCAATTTGGCTGACAAGAATGGTTGATGAATCGCGCAAAATTGCCCTTCTTTGTTGCGTCAATCACCTTTAAAAATTTATATTTTATTTTTATTATTTATTCCATTAAACTGACCACATTTTCGTCAATGCGGAACAAATAGGATGAGCCAATTCCCTGCCGCTCATAGGCCAATTCGCGCACATTTGCCACCTCGGGTCGAATCTTCTCGCCAACATATTCAACAATCATTTCGTCTTGTGAAATTGATTCCTGTGGTGATGAATAAATTATGAATTAAAAGCATATTTTCCTTACCAATGCAAATAATCCCCAACCATGGATGCGAGAACGGGCAAATTTGATCATTTTGCTTCGATACTGAAAATTAAAAATAATTATTAAGAATAAAAAATTTAAAAATTACCAAAATTTATTTAAAAATAGAACCCTAAACATTTTAATCCCCAGCAGAAAAATACAAAATTTCTTAACCAATTATTTTAAATTTTCTATTTGAAGGAATTGGTTTGAATGGAGGATTGTGGGATGGGACATTGGAAGTGGATAAAACCTTATTTGAGCATCCCCTCTGCTCATTGTAATTGTTGAATTGATTGCCACCGATTGTTGACCAATAACAAATTACACCTCCTTCTCTTCCTTCATCATTTTCTTCATTTTCATTTGCCTCCTCTTTTTGTTGTTCATCTTCCCCCAATATACTTCTGTTGGACCATTCCTCATCATTTTCTTCATCAATTGTTTTGGCATAATCTTCCTCTTCCATTGGGTGATTGGTCAAATCAGCGAATATTGGTGGTGGGATTGGTGATACATCTACATCTATTAGGCTACTTAGAGCCGACTCATCCTCAATGGAATTGGTGGAATAATCCTCCTGCTCTTCTTCCGACTCCAGGTTACGGTCATATTTGGCTGGGTCTTCTATATTCATCTTGTTTGGGCCATTTTTCTAATTTATTTAATGGGATTACTCACAGTCCAACCATTAGTTTAAATTTAATATAGTAATTTATTATTCCACTTATACTCATCAATCAATAATCATTGGTCACCAATTTTTTAGACCTCATTCCAAATTTTTTGGGATAATAAATTTTAATTTTGTTATTTTATTTTTTCCATTCTACTACCTTAAGTTGATTGCAGCCAAAATTGCTCAACCCATTCCCAGTGCCGCCGGCATCCTCGATTCCAACAAGATTCCCTGAACTTTGACTGCCACCAATGGAATTCATCAATCCAGTGGAATTGGCCAATGACCGAACTGTAAAGATAATACATTTATCTCAAAAAATGTGTGAATGTTTCCTACCAATTGCCCTTTCACTCTTCAATGCTTGGCTCATTTGTCGGGCAGCGGTCTCATCCTGTGTGCTAATTGTTGTTCGCAAATAATGAGGGTCATTGGCAATGCCAGCCGTGGAAGTCGCCGTTCGTCGCATAAATGTCCTCCTTTGAATGCCCTGGGCCAATAATTGCTGAAAAAAGATGGAATTGTTTAAAATTTTAATTTTAATTTATTTTTCACTCACCTCTTTCTCTCGGTCCTTCTTCCGACGATAATTCCCCTCAGTCCGAGCACAACCCGACGCATTTGGCACAATTCCCTCCAATTCGACATCGTTGAAATGGTAAAAACGGCCGGGCCTGTTCGGATGCTCCCATGGTTTTGGCTGAAACAATTAAATAAATTTCAATTTATTGTTTGAATAAACCGACCAAAAGTGGCGGAGATTGGACGGCGTCTTCAGGTTCCACCCAAGCTGGAAAGGGTTCTCGTTCACTCACTGCTTCAAACATAATCCTCTTCGCTTCTTCGCTGATTTTTTCACTCAATTCTTGCCGGAGTTGCAGATCGCCTAAAGCAAAGCGTAAATAGGCAATCTCCTCCAATTCCAATCCAGTCTAAATTACAATAATTACAAATTTATTAATTAATAATTTAACCGTTTGGAATGAATGAAGAATTTCCTCATTTTCCTCCGTCGTCCTCATTGGCCATTTACGCATTGAAATTGGTTCCAGGGCATTGAGACGTTTTGCTTCCGCAATGCTTGGAAGAATGGCGGGAGGTTCATCAGCAATTTGAACAGGTGGCCTTTAAATTTTTGAAGTTAATAAAAATAAATTCGGTCAATTTTTCTTATTACTTCTTTTTCCTTTTAGTCGATTTTTCCAATTTTGGAGAAGTTTTGTCAATTTCCTCTGCCTTTTCCCCTGTTGTTGGCAATGAAATGGTTGTAGATTTGTCAATGGATTCGACTCTGAAAATTTCACAAAATAAATTCAAAAATGCCAAAAATTCAAACTCACTTTTTCCTCTCAAAAATTCGAAATCGAGCACATCCGACGGAATCAGGACTTTCGGGACGCATTTCATTTTTCTGCTTTTTCGGTGGTCTTCCCCTCTTCTTCCCTTCAAATTGTGCAGTTTCCTCTGTTGAAGATGTCAAATTCTCTTTGATTCCTTCATCTTCTTGGTCATCGTTTAGAATGGTGGCCACCATCGTCTTCGTTTTCAGTTTTTTGTGGCTGAAATAAATTTGGAATAATTAATAGTTCAAAATAAAATTTTTGTTAATTCTTAAACTCAATCCTCTTTCAAAATATCACTGCTAGAATTTTCTTATTTTGATGGTAAAGTGACAATCAAAAATGATGGAAATTTAAATTTTGATGGTTGTTTTGACAGTTTAATCAATTGATGTGAGTGACAAGAAAGAGTCATTTTTAATCCTTTTTATAGGAGATTTCAACTTACTTCTTTTCCAGAATGCCTCCTGCGCTCATTCCATCTTCTCCTCCCAATCCTGCGCGATGTTCCTTTTCATCCATTTGTGCCAATTTGTCAATCTCATCATCATCAGCGGCAGTTTCCATTTCCTCCTCCTTTTCACTTTCATCTTCATCCGATGCCAATGTTGTTGTTTCCTCCTTAAAATTAAATAAATTAGTTTTATATAATTAAAACGAAAATGTTTACTCCAACTTTACTCATCTAAAAAAATTATTTGCCCATAATGGGATTCGATGACCCCCGCCCCGAATATCCCGCCTTCTTCCGGGTTAGGACAAAAAAATCAAAGGAGACAAATTTTTGCCAGATTCCATACAGCCCTGAGCCCTTTATTTTGAAAATAAACCTCACCACCTTAAAATTATCATTTTTTGTAATAAAGATCCCAACTTAGGTTCCCTAGAATACATTAGGTATAAAATTAAAGGGGAATTTTTTATAAAACCGGTTTTTGGCTTGCATTTCGATTGTGAATTTTTCCGGAATAATTAGATTATGTTGGAAACTTAGGGATCTCAAAAAAAAAAAATGAAATATTTCATATTATATTTAATTAATATTTAATTCCCACCTCTTCTTCTTCCTCCTCCTCCTCTTCATTTTCATCTGTAACAGAAGAAACGTCTTGAATAGCATCGAGAATGGATGAACGATTTGTTGAGGATGATGAAGAACGAGAAGATGATGAAGAAGAGCGCGATGAACGACTGGAACAGACACTGGATTTACGTCTGAAAAAAATGAATAATTATTGCTCATAATAATTACGAATTTACCTTCGAATCGTCCTTTTCTGATGATCTTCCTCTTCGTCTTCCTGTCTCATTTTCTTCCTTTCTGGCTCTCCTTTTTCTCGATATCCATGGGCCCTTTTTCTTCGAACCGGTTCAGGTGAAGATGGTGGTTTTTGTTTCTAAAAAATTTAAAATAATTTATAAATTCGTTTGTCGCAATTTAAAGAAAATAACCCTTTGAATTCGTGGCAATGCCGAAATTCGATACTTAAAAGATGATCCGAAGAAATCAAAGCCTGAAATAAATGTAATAAATTAATTAATGGTAGTTTAAATTACTTTGGCCATTATTTCCTCCTCCACTATTGGGAAAAAGTTGGTCCATGAAAAATGATGAATTGCTACTTTTGATGGCACAAAGCGGTGGACGTCGACTCGCATCCATCGATGATGATGAAGAAGAAATAACACCACCAATTTGTTTTTCTTTTGGGTTTTTATCCTGTTGATTTTCCAAATCTCCACCAGATTCTTGCTGCTGTTCGGCTTGAAGCTTTTTTCGTTTCTTTAAAATTGTAATTATTTTTGGTCAAAATGACTAAAAAACCTCCATTTCCTCGTTGAATAATTCATCCAATATCTTCATTGCCTCTGTGTCAACGCGTCGATCAACGTCCTGTCTCACTTTCAGCGCCAACATTGAGGTCATCCCATTCATTGACATTTGCGTTAAAACCGACAATTTATTCTGCAGAATTCAATGAAAATTATCAATTAAATTAAATAATTCAAACCTTTTCTCCATTCTTTCGCCTCGGCATCGATGATGATGATGAATATTTGGCCGAAATTGGTGTGGATGGAAGAAGAGGCGGAGGACTTGAGAAGAAGCCACCGCCAGCATTGGAAAAACCATTATGAAGAGGAGAATTATAGGAGGCGGTTGGATGATGATGATGATGATGCGGAGTTGGTGGCCGATGATGATGATTATAATGCAATTTGGGCGATCGAATTGGGGTCATTGGATGAGGTGGATTGGCGAATCGAACAGATTGATTGGGCCACCGCTGCCTTGGACAAGAATTTGATGCCATTGTTGTGGTCGATGGTGATGGTTGGGCAGCGGCGGTCTGTTGACGACGGCTTAGAAGGATGGCCAGCCGAGATTCCAACGACAATTGTGAAGGAGGAACGGGTGATTGGATGGTGTTCGGTGTTTGTGCGGTTTGTTGAATGGGACTTGCCTATTGATTAGAAGAATATTTGAAATTTGGATAAATTAAATGAAAACCTGCGGTTTTGTGTTATTCTCTTCCACCGCAAATGATGAAGAAGGAATAGAAGCATCAACATTGGCGGTGATGGTTTGTTGAAGTTCAGGCACAATAATTTGATTATTGCCCAATTTTTGTGGATTGACCAACGCAATTGGCGGCAATGAAATTTTGGTTGGTGAATGTGAAAATGAAGGCGGCATAAAATTTGATGATGTTCCTTTGTTGGTGGTGCTTGGTTCCGGATCATTGGCATTGCCGGTTGGTGTATTTGGATCATCCAATTTTGTAGGTCTAATAAAGGACAATTTATTGAATAATTAATTAATTAAAAAACAGACCGATTACGTTTCGAAGGACTTTCAATTGTTTGGGTGGTCGATTGGTGCATTGTTCCATTACATTCATTGTTTACTTTAAATAATTTTTAAATTAATTTTTTATAATTAATAAATTTTTACAATGTTCTTCCGGTATATTGGATGAAGACGCAGAATTTTTGGAAAGCATTTTATCGGTTGAAATTTCTGTAGCGGTCGCGGATGGTTCAACTTCTTCTTTTTTGATGGACTAAAAAATAATTTTTTAATGTTTTTCAAATTTTAAAAACCTTTAAAATTATTGAATTGCTGTTCCCTGCTTTTGGTGGCTCGCTGTCAATTTCAACATTCGGTTCTTGTTTCACATTTTTTAATTGGCATTTTTCTTTGTTGTTCGAAGTTTCTAAATTAAATCACTTTATTAATTTTTTAAATTTATTTCTCACCATTTCCATGACTAGCTTTTTCATTTTCGTCTACAATTCCATCCTCTTTTCGATATTTTTCAGCCAACAAATTGCGAATATGTCGAATGGTAATTTCCGAGAATATTTGCTTATATCGTTTTGGCAATTCAATTTCTCTGCCAGTTTCAAGTTTGTAAAGTTCACCCAATTTGTAGGCTTAAATTGATTCCAAAAATATTAAATATATTTATGGACTAACCAAATGGGTCAAAAAAGCATTGGACTTCACGGCCCATCATTGTTTTATTATGATGGCGTGAAATGAAAAGCTAAAAAAAGTAAAGATGAATGGAAATTTTTGATAAATACCTCGGAATCTTTTCGACATGGAAAATCGATTAAGGCAAAGCCCAAATGCCTCCCGTTTATTGGATGTCGATAAATGGTCAATTGGAAAGGTTCAACACCGGTTGACGAATTTTGACTATCAATTGGATGAAAACCATTTGGTATTTTTGTGGTGGAGGAAGAGGAGGGAAGTTTCCTTAAAAATTACAATTATTTGCAAAATTCAAAAAATTTTAACCTGCAAAGTTGCAACAAAAATGCTTCATTAATATTGTCATTAAGGCCAACGAGAGCAATTTCTCGTCTTGGTGGGATTGTGTGATATTCATCGTCAAACTATAAAAACCCAATCACCTTTGTTGTTAAAATATTTAATCAAACCATAAATTCAGGCACCGGTAAATCATTATTCAACTTTTTATTATTCGGACGAGGGTCTGGCAATTTCCTTGGATCCGTGGGCTTTGCCAAGTAATTTAACTGCAAAAATTTTATTATTAAGAGTTGAGTAAATCAATTACTTCAGGAAATTCAGGGCAATGTCCATAGATTCGAAATATCGCCATTTTGGATTCCGGATCAGTTGGATGTTGCATCCTCTTCCAACATTGTGGTTTCACTGGATTCATCAGTTGGGTCGATGAATTCATTTGAACCGCAGAATTCGCTTGATTTGGATTGGAAGATTGTCGAACAAGAGAATTATTTGTGTTTGGCACCAGTTGAGTTTTAATCGAATCTTTTGCTGGAGTTGGCGAAGATTGAAATTGTTTCTTCGGTGTATTGTCTTTTTGCAATGTTTTAGTTGGAGACGAATCGAATGTTTTCCTCTTAGAAACTGCAGTCGACGGTGCTTGCAACAATGATTTATCCTATAAAATTTATTAAAATTTTCATAACTTTATTTATATTAAATTACTAACCAGTTTGTGATGAATATGAGTAAGTCCATTGAGGTTGCCAAGTCTGGTAATTGAATTGGGATTTGATTGTGCCAAAAGTGATGAAGTGAAAGACGGTGGTGGAGTTGTGGAAGATGAAGGCGATGAGGTCATCGGTTCGAGGAGAGTATTCAGAGATGAAGTTGTTTGAAGTTGATTTATTGGTTCATTCACCCCACAATGGTTGTTGCCCAAGATTGGACTTTTCAATTCCATATTATTATTCAAGCTTTTGGGCTAAAAATCTGATAATTAGTTAATAAAAATAGGAAAAATTAATAGCGGGTGGAAGGTGGAAGAAAAATTGATTTAAAACTAATAAGGAAAATTTAAATAGTTTGTAAGCTTGGGTACTTAAACATAGTTTTTTCATGGGCATCATCATCATTCATCATCTAATATGCAGGAAAATTGATTTTTAGATTTTAGCATGGTTTTTAAAAATTTGTTTATGTTCTTTCATTTTTCTGTGGTAATTTGTTTTATTTCCGACCTGCGGTGCGGTTTTTAATAAAAATCTAGCAGCACGCAGCAGTCTAGCCAAATCCCAATTTCATGAATAAGTAAATATTTTCGGTAATTTCATTTTTCATGAATCCAAATCCAAAATCTCCAATTCAATCTTCAACCTTTTAATTTTTCGAAATAAATGAATTAACAAGTGCAAAGCATATTAAAAGATTTAGATTTCAAAAAGCAGCCATCCACCGCCCAGCCGCTACCTCTGCCATGAAACCTATAAACCCGTTTCCCATTGTTAGCATATTGCATTGCATATCAGCATAGTGCCAGCTGGCAGGCCAGCTGCTATAAATGCATTACGCATTTATATTATAAAGATATAAAATAGAAAGAATAGAGCCCTCGCTTTCTAATTCATACTACATAGATAGACGACGATAACGATAACCGATAACGTCAGAAAATCGATCGGACCAAATAAGCATAAACAAAACAACCACTTCTCTGTTTTACCATTTAGCTTATAGTATAGAGTCCACTTTCCATTCCACTCTATCCTTCCCTTCATTCCAAATGCTCTTCCTCCCCCTTAAGCCTTAACCTAACTTCTTGTTTGCCAATAAAATTATTTTTCATTGACGTATTCTAAAATTGATTGACTGATCTTTTGAGTTTTGATGAGTCCGGTATTAATTGGCCCCATTTTGATTTCATAAAGCGACCTAGTTTCATTTTGATTACACAGCAACTTTTCTCAATAATCTTCTTATCTAACCAATTTTTTGCAAACAAAAATTTATTTACTGCCGCTCCATCTCCATTGCCCATTTCAAAATCTTAAATTCCTCCCTTTCCTTTCGTCCTAAACGTGTCAGACTTGGTCAATTTTTCTTGTATACAATTTTTAACCACATTCCTCCTATTAAATTAAACATCTATTTTTTCAGCAATTATTTTTCATTCTTATTCAATCAAAAGCGAAAAATCAAACAAAAATGTCATTGATATCAAGTAAACCGATATCGAATATGTCGTTAAGTAATTTGTAAGTTTTTTGCTTAAAAACATGTCACCAATATTCCCAACATATTACAGCTGTAGTCCTGGCTGCCCTGGCCTCACGTGCTGCTCCTGACATCCCTACCGATGAAAATATAGATAGAGATGCGGTTGCCAATATTGTTAAAGGTTTATATTTTACAGAACAATTGGAAATATATAATTTCAATATCAAGGAGTGAGCGAAGGATGGTGTTGCCATTTAGCCGACAAGAAGACCTTGGCCCTTTTCATACCTTCCAAATTGTTCTCCTCTACACTCTCGGTATTCAAATTACATAAAATAATAATAAATCGATATTTTAAGCGCGAAAACTTTGTCGATTTGTTGGAATATTGCGAAGAGCACCTGAAGGTCAAGCGTGTATTAGCCTGCTTCAACAAGTCCGAAATCAATCCACGCCAGGGCATCCCGCGTGCACTAAAGTAACTTTATTGTGTAAAAATTCGAACTAGACTTAAATATTCAGGTGTATTGGCTTCTCTCTGCTTCCTCCCGATCGCTATCCATCTGGCATCGACAAGAGCAAAATTTTCGCCATGGTCTACAGCATTTGAGCCACCCAAAAAGTCAAGCAGAAGAAGAACAATGATGATGATGACCCAATCCACCCTATTTTACTCTCTCTACTACATTCTATCTAAATATGTATCCCTCCTCTGTCATCTCTCCAATCTTATCTAGAATTTCTTGAAATATTTGTTGGCAACACCATCCATCCCGATACATCCTTGACTTTGACTAACATCACACGACCCCATCCATCCTTCCATTTTAAACAATTTTATGTTCACTTTAGCACTGTATCAACAGTAGCATAAAACTTTAAAAGTCGTGTAAATTTTGATTTCACTCATTACATTTTTGGTTTATTAACCAATTTTATTTTATGTTTTATGATTGGAGTTGGTCGCTTTTTATTCATGTTTTTATAATGATGAGCATGGATATAACGAAGAATTTTCCATACAAAAAATTGAGCTATAGGCTATAGCGTAGGAATTTACAACGTCATAAGCTGGGTCGATACTGAAATATAGAAGCGGAAGTCATGGCTCATGGGAAAGAGTGGAGTGGTGGTTGGAGGAGTGCCATTGGTGGTGGTCTAGTGAGGAATTAAATTAATGGTTTCACTTTCACCATCAATTCCACTATTTTTAGAACTAGTGCCAGTGTCAGTCATTTTCCCTTTTTTTGAAATTTAAAGCATTTTTGGTTTTAAGACAAAAACAAACAATTCCTATATGGACGGCCCGAAATTTTACATCAAAATTCACAGCTTTCCAAACCCAAACTAAATTCCGTTAAGGCATAATCAAATTTTTACTATGATCATGATCAAATTAAAAAGCCATACGAATTCCTTCATTAATTAAAGATTCTGTCATTTACTTCTTGCTTTCATCCCTTTCTCCTATATGCGATGAATTGGGTTTTGTTCTTCTGCCCACCACATTCCTAACCACTGGAATTTTGCCTAAGAAAAAAAGAGTGGAAGGTTTATGGCGGGCAAAGAGAAAGACTGAAATGAAAAGTGATTCATTTCCCTATCCTATTTTAAAAAATCGATATTTTGGCTTCCATTTTCAATTCCAATCCAAACCTTATTCCAACTCCTCCAAAAATTTGTTAGTTAAATCACTTTTGTTTACCAACATTAGACCGAGAAAATAATTATTTTCAAATTTAGCAGATTAGTAAATCAAAAAAAATAGTATAATCAGAATAAAATCTTCATATAAAACTCTTCTAAATCCAATAATAAATGTCTTCAAAAACAAAGCGATCAAAGGCTCAACGTGAGTCAGCAATTCGGGTGGATGCAAGTGCGGATGAGTCTTTCGACAGCCCTGCGTAAGATTTCATTAATAATTTTATAATTTACCGACTTGTTTTAAGTTCGGCCAACACCAATACGACATCGACAATTTCTGCCGCGAACACTTCCAGTACACATGTTTCTGTGCGTCAACAAGAGAAGGATTATCTCCAACATCTGAATGATCGTCTTGCCGGATACATCGATGTTTGTGATTTAAAACCTTAAACCATTTTACTCAAAAATTTCAGCGCGTTCGTACTCTCGAATCGGAGAATAGTCGACTGCAAATTCAAGTCCGTGAAGTTGAGGTGGTTGAGCGCAAGGAGAAAGAGAATCTGGCCATTCGCTACGACGCCAAAATCGATGAATATCGCAAGCAAATTGACTATTTGACACGGGAGAAAGCCAGGTTAAATTTTAGAAAAATTTATAACAATTAAAAATGACTTTTAAGACTTCAAATCGAAAATGACAAATCAACCGGTGGTTTCGAAGAATTGAAGGCTCGTGTTCCGCAGCTCGAGCGCGAACTGAAGAAATCGGAAAAGGACAAAATGACTGCCCAGGCTCAGGTCCAAGAACTCTCTGCCCAACTCCACAACGGCGATCAAGTGGTCAATCAGCTGAAAGACGAGAATGAGGTTTTTTTCTAAATCGAATTATGCATTTTATTAGTAATTTTTTATGATTTTGCAGAAGTTCAAGAGCGAATTGTACAACGCGCAAAATCAAATTGAATTGCTTCGTCGACAGCTGGAGGATGAAGTTCTGCTTCGAACCGAATGCGAGAACCGCGTGCACACACTGAAAGAGGACTTGGACTTCGCACGCCGCAGTCATGACAATGTAAAAAAACTCTTAAATTTTAATTATCTGAAAATCTTAAATTTTTAAGCAAATTGAGGAATTGCGCCGCAAGCGTCAAGTTGAGATGACCCACTACTCCGAAGAAGTCCAGAACAAATACGAGGCCAAGCTGCAAGAACAACTCAAATTGATGCGCATCGATTTTGACACTCGTATGGCCGAGCAGCGTGCCGAGATTTGTTTTTTAAGAATTGCAAAAATAATAAATCCAATTTTTAGGTAGAAGATCTCTATCGCAGCAAACTCAGCGAAATGGCCAACCAAGCAAACAAACAACGTGATTTGGCTGCCCGTGCCCGTGATGAGGCCTCTTCATTTGCATCGCGTCTTCGTGAGCTGGAAATTTCCACCAAAGACCATCAGGGAATTGTGGATGGGTTGAACCGTCGTGTTAAGGTTTATTTTTTTAATAATTAAAATATTTTTAGTCTGAAATATTGAATTTGACCTAAGAATGCAAAATGTAATTTGTAAAAATGAATAAAAATGACAATCAAGCCCTCTGGGCGGTTTCGAACCCGAGAACTAAATTTTACAAAAGTAAAGGTCTCTACTTTAGGTCAAAATTTAAAAAAATTTATATTATATGGTAAAATCATATAAACGTAGCCAACTTAAAAACCTAGCCTCAAAAAAACATTACATTTATTTTCAATTCACAGGAACTCGAAGGAATGCTCCGCCGCGCCCATGAAGATGCCGACAATCGCATCCAACAACGCGAAGAACAAATTGCCCAACTCCAAAAGGAGATTGCCAATCTGATCAGTGACTACCAGGATTTGCTCGATTTGAAGGTGAAATTGGACACCGAGCTGGCCGCTTACCATCAAATGTTGCAACAAGAAGAGGACAGGTTAAATTAATTAAAATTAAATCCAATAATTAAAATGTTATTTTAGACTGAATATCACTCCTCAAGGCTTTACCCCGTCGGGCAGTCCAAATTCCACTGGTCTGAATGTGTCCACCGCCGGTCCGCAGACTCGTTCCACTACACTGGTCCAACCAACCTCTACCGAAACAATCAGCAGCACTCGTCGCGGTGTGAAACGTCGTCGACTCAACCAGGAGGATTTTGTCTTTGATCAGACTCAGAAAAGTTGGAAGGTAAAAATTAAAATATAAAAATTACACTATTTTCTCATTTAATTTAGAGCAATAGCCATGCCGAAGGCGATGTGATCCTGGATGAAGTGGACACTGATGGAAAATTCATCAAAATCACCAATAAATCGGACGAGGACATTTCCATCTCCAACTGGTTCCTTAGATCCACTGCCGGCGACCGTGAAGTCTCATTCAAATTCCATTCCCGCGCCAAAGTGCCGGCCAACAAGTCCATCACGGTTAGCCAATTTATTAGGAATTTTAAAATTATTTAAATTTTTTAAAGGTTTATTCGAACAATTCCGGCGAAGAACATCACCCGCCATTAACCATCGTCATGAAGAACCAATCTTGGCCCACCGGAGAGGCAATTCGAACTGAGTTGGTCAATGATGAACGCGACCTGGTCGCCTGGCGTGAATCCGTCTTCCAACATAGCTTCCACGGTGTCCAAGAGGGATCGGATGCGGACGGAGGATGCACAATTATGTGAGAACGAAGGAAAAGAAGTGAAGAAGGTCATCAATTCTTCTTAAAAACCCATCCACAAACATCCAATCCATTCTTTGTTTTGTTTTTATTTTAATTCCTCGTCCACCCAATTCCACACATTTATTATTCGCCATTTAGTATTTATGTGTTTGTTTGGATCATTTCTTGTTGTTCCATTCATTCATCAATCTATGAATTTGTTTTTCCTTCCTCCACTTTATTTTTACGCACACCTAAACCTAAACTCCAACACCCCATCCCCAATCCATATAAATTTGTTGCTCGCCTATAGCGAAAAATATGATGAGACATGATTATTTGTGTGTGTTGGAGAATTATTGATCAATCACAATTAAATTTTCGATAAATTTGGCTTTATTTATTTTTTTATTATATTTTGGCTCTTAAAGTCCAGAGAATTTACTTATACTTGAAATTGAAATTATTATGGGATGAAAGGATGGAAATTTTTTGTTTTGGCCAAAAAGCCGTTTCCTTATTATCTCGAACAATCCAAAATTTTTAGATGGATATTTTACAAAGCGGAAATATAAATATTTCCGAAAGGAAACGGGGCATTCCCGAGCATTATTTTCCACCACCAATTGAACCGGAATTGGATGGGAATGAGCAAATTGTGGCCAATTTAAGCGGAATGGACATCACAATCAATGAGCTGGAATATGCACTGAGGATTTATTCAATGGTATTTCACTTATTAATTAATTTAAAATTTAAATCAAAATTTGTAAAGTGGAAGAAACATAAAATTATAGTCAAAACCTTAAGTTTTGATCCCGTAAAACCTTACATATTAATTGATTTATATGTCGTTTTTATACTATCCAAAAATTAAAATAATTTTGATGCTTTATAAATTCCAATTTAATTTAATATTTTAGGGAAACTTTGGCACATTTCTTGGCCAACGAATGAATTTTGCCAATGTGAAATGTTTTGAGTCAACACCGCCGACCACAAGCAACGACAATATGATGGATGGAGGAGGGGAAAACAATGATTTGTCAACTATTCAAGCAACGGAGAACAGCTTTATTGCATCTGGGGATGCCAGGGCTTGGATTAGTTTGTTTTTCGCAAATTTTCCGATAATAATTTACATTTTTAGGTAATAAAATGGGCGGAGGCGCACTTCATTTATCTCCAATGGAGGCATTTTATTTGGTTAGTTTTATTTATTTTATTTTAAAAATTGTAAAACTGAAATTATTTAAATTATTCTAAAATTGTTTTAAAAATTTTTATTCTTTAGTTTCATGAAATTGGTGCAATCAAATTTTGTGGCAACAAATTGGACAAAAATTCCACATTAGACGATGTGTTCAACCTTTTCCAGTCCATTTTAGGCCAACAATTTGTGCGCAATTATTACGTCTATAGGTTTGTTGTGGGCCGAAAAAATTTTGAAAATTTTCGACTTTAAATTTGGACCCTTCACTTTTGCAAAATTTAGGTCTCAGGTTCGAATCACCCAAGAGAAAATATTTTTCGTGTTTTTTACTACCACTTAAGCATTTTTATAAATTTCCAAAATAGTGTTAGAACAAAAAAAACTACCAATAATGTTTCTTGCTAATTTATTTTTCATATATTTTTGCAGGTATTTTCGTCGACTTGGTTGGATTTTACGCGATGGCAACACTTTTGGCGTCCATTTTTGTAGGTATTTTTCAATTATTTCTTAAATAATATGGTAATATTGGTGCATATCTTACTTCTTTTTTGGTCAATATTTTCAAAAAATATACTATAGAATGTATAAAAATTCATAAAAGTGACAACCAAACCCGAAAAAAATTATCGTCTTCGGTGCGGATTCGAACTCGAGACCTAAATTTTGCAAAAGTGAAGGTCCTTTCTTTGGATCGAAAATTTTCAAAAAAAATTTTTTGCCAAATTCTTTAAAAACCTATTAGCCAGCCAAAACTTATTAGCGAAATATAATTATTCATGATAATTCAATTTCATTTAGTACTATACAAAGACGGTGTCGATTTCCACCATTCCCGGGCCGGTGTTCGAATTGTGGACTCATCAATTGCCGACCCAATTGTGACGGACATGGCCATTCATGCTGCCATTCGAGCACTGAATTCATGCAAAAAAGGATTGTTGTTGGTGGCAGTGGAAATGCCAACAGTGGCAAATAATATTCGCTTGGATGATTTGGAATTTGCAAAAATGCAGGTTGGTGGATGCATTCAATGGCAATTCGAAACATTTTTATATACAAATAGTCTTTGAATTATTAAATAGGCAAAATAAATTTTTAATGGGAAAAAAAGCAAATGTAATATTTTTTTAACTTTATAAAAATTAACCTCCATTTTGTAATGTATTTTATGAAAAATTTACACGGCGATTTGGTTTAGTTGGTTAACACCTAGGGTGGCGAACATTTAAGTCACAGGTTCGAATCCTCTTAGAGGACAGTAATTTTTTCCTGACTTTGTTCTCATTTTTATCCTTTTTTATGCATTCTACGGTTAATTTCTAGACTAAATACTGTGATTCGATCAAAAAATATGTTGCAGGAAATGTATTAGTGTTACCGCTAGTTAATTGCTTGCAAAAATATAAACTGAAAAAATGTAAAAATGTTTCGAATTGCCTTTAGAATTTTAATGAATTTAACAAAAAAAAAATAACATTGTTTTTTAAAGGTCCTTTCAATGAACAGATGGGAAATGAACAAAAGCAGATCATCCGATTTGGAATAATAAAATAAAATATTGTGCATATTTTCATGATTTATTTATTAATTTATTTAATTAATTGTGATAAAAATATGATAATTTTATCGATAAATACAATGAAAAAATTAATTGAATAAATTCCCTGGGAAATTCGGATACCACTTTTAGACTTATGGCCATCGATGTTGTACTCTATTTATGGGGACAATGGAAAGGCCCACAACCGAAAAGAATTGTGTAGGGAGGGGGATTGACCGGTGGGGCCGGCGGTAAAAGCAAAAGTTGTTCGGCCCCCCAGAGGGGGATTTATTATTAAATAAATTTGTTTGCGCGCAAACAAATTTGGGAGTGAATTTTGTGGTGCACCCTTTTGGGTCATATTCATTCCCTCTGGCTCCATCACATTGCTCCTCTCCTTTGTTACTTCATCAATTATTTAATATGCAAAATTCCTTCAATTGCATTTTAAAATTTTAAATTTTTTAAATTCTATTGGAATTTTATGTGTAAATTTGCAATCATTCAGAAAATTCTTCCCCTTTCTCCGCTTAAATTTTTCCATAATTTCTTCCTTACAAATCCCCATGTTTTTTTCGGCTGAAATGAGACTGATGACCACTTGGCCATATCCTCTTTTCCTCCTCAATCACTTGATGATCATCCCCATTCATCCAGCCAGGGCTAGGCCAATGTTGAGCTGTTTGTCCTTGCACCAAAATCCGCCCCCCCTTTTTTTCCTTCTTGATGATCAACCGCCGCAAACCATCCCATCAATTGGCCACTTCACAAGAACCACCCGCCGACAGTCTCGTTTGACGACAAATCCTCACTCATTCCCCTTTTCCATATTAAGAAATTTGATGATGATGAGGTGAGGGGGAACGGAAGCTATCAAATATAACAACATTTTGCCCCTTCAAAAAAACTTGTCCCAATGAAAATATTCCAATCAAATTGGTGAATGAATGAATTGAGGATGAGTGGAATCCTCCAATAGAATTCCGGAAGATAGATATGATTTTTGCGCGCGCATTTTTTTCTCTCAAATTTGAATCTTCAATCTAATTTTAGCCCCAAATTGTGCTTTTCTTTTGTCCCCAACCAATCCATCAAAATTGGCATCATTTTTGCCCAATGGCATCATTGGGCATTTTCGGCATAAAACAACAAAATAATGGATAAAATTAAAAAGTGGAGTGCTAAACAACAAAGAAGGGACGACAATGTTCGCCATCAAAAGTGGAAACAACGATGCTGCCCAAAGAAATTCCCGCCCATGGCCATTGCATTGGCCAACGCCTTTCAATTGCTTTTATTAATTTTTGGACGGTGTAAAGGTGTCTGAATTTGTGTTCTATTGAAACCTAAAATGCCAACCTTATTTTGTTTTTAATATTGCTCCAAATTTATAGTTAAAGAATGGCAAAATAGCCTCTGGATTGGTAGAAGATGATTCAATACCGTCAATCAATACTTGGGTCATTCTATGGCCATATCTCAACAAGGTAGCAACCAATTTTGAAAGGCGAAATACCATTTTAAAGCCCCAAATCTCCTCAAAAAAGTGGCCAATCTATTTTTTGAAAAATTAAAAACAATTTTAAAAAATTTAACTATTTGTTAATAAACAACTTTTTCTCCAAAAATTTCGAGTTTACTACATTTATTAAAGGCCTGTAATTTTTTTAGAAACTTAAATTAAAAAGGCCACTTTGTAAAGGACACTTTGGGCTTTCAAATGGCACATCGCCTTCCAAAATTGATTATCGCCTTACTGAGATATGGGTCTTAAAACTGCTCAATTGGTGGTACTCAATTACACTCTATCGAAATGAATATACCCTGGGGGTATATAATTTCATAAGAGACTAACTTTAATCTAAAAGATAGTCATTTCCTCTGCTGATTGCTTTCTTCGTTTTCAACCGCTTTAAATTCCATTAAGCCCAACAATCCGTGGCTGACTTCTACGAGGGCGGCGACCCCTCTGCCGCCTCGAATTCCTACTTTTGGACGTCCGGTTTCCCCGGTGGCGGTTATGGCGCAAATTCGGGCGGTGGCATGCCACTTTCGGCGAACAATCCATTCACGCCCCAGGATTTTGGTGGCAGCAGCAGTGATGGATTCGACATGCAAAGGCAACAACAAATGGCCGCTTATCAAGGTGGCAAATTACATTCAAGCCTCGGTCCCAATAGCTTTCGCTGCGTTTCTGCGGCATCGCAGAAAATTTAGCGCGCAACGCAGAACTGGTCCCAATAGCCCCCATTAAAATGAGCGCAGCGGCAGTATAGACAAAAAAAGAATAGAAAATAGTGTGCGTTTTTCTGCGTTAACGCAGAAGTTTCCCTCGGTCGAGGGAAAGAAAATTTCGCCGCTGCGATGTACCGCTGCGCTAAAAAAGCTCATTGGGACCACAAAAATCGCTGCGAAAACGCAGAACGCAGCGAAAAATGGTTGATTGGGACCGGGGCTTCATTCTTTTGTCCATATCTCAACAGGGAAGTAGCCAATTCAGGAAGGCAATATCACATTCGAAACCCTAAAGTGCCCTCTAAAAAGTGGCCATTTTAAATTTTAAAAAACCTAAACTTTTATAAAAGTTACATGTCTTTTGATAAAGTCGAATTTTGGGGGGAAAAGCCGCTTACTTTACAAATTGTTTCAATTTTTCAAATTATATAATCAACTTTTTAGAGGACATTTAAGGCTTTCAAATGGCATATCGCCTTTCCTAATTGATTATTCCCTTTTTAGCTAAGGCCAAAAGAATGTCATAGATATTGAAATGACCGTTCTGAAATGTCCCCTAGCCAAGGTGGCCTCACAAATTTCAAAAATGTGAAAAGAAAATATAAAAATTATTGAGAATGAATCCTTCTGAAATATTAGAAAATTCACTTTAATTACCCTTTCAAGTGAACGGCAATGGCCCCTCATTTTTGGCCCGACCTCCCGCCTCCTCCCCTCTCGACTTCCAATCCGCCTATGGGGCCAATAATGGTGGCGGTGGCGATGGCGGAGAAGTAGGAAATGATGATGAACAAGTGGCCATTGAGGATGATGACGGTTCTGGCCCTACCAAATTCCCCACACTCATTCCACAACAGAAATTGGCAACTGCAGGTGCGTGGACAAGGAATATTTATTGAGTTTTGAGCAAAAAATATTGATTTAAACCGCTGAAATGAATTAGGTCCTATCTAGGGCCAAAGTGGTTTTGGGCGAGAGCTGGGTCTCTGCTCTCGTGTCTCGTCCCTGACCTTTGCCGGTGGACTAAGTCCTCCCAAGTATCCCAATGAATGGGATAAGGATTAGTAGCGAACGAATTTTTATAATTATTCTTTTTAATTGTGCGGGAAAATGTGGTAATAAAATGAAGGGAAAAAAGCAAATATGAGAGGAAAAAGAGTAGGCAGACTGATTGAGGCAATACTTGATTGATAGGATGACGGGGCGATCAGGTAAAAAGTGGGGGTACAGTAGGACAAATAGGTAAGGCCCTTATTAGGCATTGTTTTTGACATTAACAAATGGAAAATGGCCAAACTTTTTTATAAGAATTTAGAGAGAAAAATGACCAAATATTCATTGAAATCGAAAATATATTAATGTAGGGGAAATAAATTGAAAAGAAAATTCAATTCTTCACTTAAATAAAGATTTTTGCAGGAATGACGGGGCCAGCGGTCATGGTTGAGGATGTCACTGAACCAAATCAACAACAACAAAATTGGGGCGCAATGGATAGAGGAGGAAATGTTGGCGGTGGCCCATTGTTGGGCGAAATGGGCGCCAGAATGGATGGAGGCGTGATCAAAGGCAAAAATCGGGGATGGTGAAATTAGGGGAAATATTCAACGCTTATGTAAGGGCAAAATTGGCAAAAGTGATAGCAAAAATTGAATAGCTTAAACTGATATAAAATTGGCAAAATTAAAATTAAAAATACCAATTTGTCCCCATTAATTTATCCTTTTTTCGGACATATCAATTATGAACCCCCCTTCCAACCCCAAACCTATGGTTACCATATTAATCACTAGGATTGTTTAATAGTTGCCCTAGGATTCCCTCAGAATCATTTTAAATGCCCCATGAATAGGAATACGATATAGGATGAAGCAACTATAATTTTAGGTATTCCTTTGAGAGTTAAAAATTAGACAAATACTTCCACCATTCCCTCCTCATTTTGTAAAGATGTTAGCATGATGCGCGCTGTGCCAGCAGTTCAGCCACCAATGCCAATGATGCAAATTGGCGGTGGACGTCCAATGAACACCGGAGGATTTGGTAAAAAAAAACGCTGAATTCTCTCTCAAAATTACTCCTTTCTAGGTGGTTTTCCGCAACAACAACAGTTTGTTGGAGGACCGAATATGGGGGACAATGTGAATAATCCGTTTTTTGGGCCAACCAACGATTGTTTTGGTAGAGGAAATGCCGCAAACGGATGTCCTCAGCCTCCGATTGAAACCAGTGGTGGCAGCGGAGGCACTTATTTGAGCGGGGATGGCAGTGGGGCATACCAATTCCCTTTTCCGGATGAGGATGGCCAACAACAAATGATTGGCGGAAACGGGGATGGCCAAATTATGAGCCAACAAATGGGTGGAGGAATGATGGCTGGAGGAATGGGCCAAATGATGGGTGGAATGAGATCTGGCCAATTCCTAGGGAATAATGGGTAGGCAAATTCAATGGAAAATTCGATGAAATAAGGGAAGAGCAATATATATTAAAATTCAGTCTGTTTGTGTTTTCGTTTAGAATAATTCCGCCTGTTTGTGTTTTCGCTTACTTAGAATAAATCCGCCTGTTTGTGTTTTCGCCTAGAATAATTCCGCCTGTTTTGTGTTTTCGCTTAGAATAATTCCGCCTGTTTTGTTTTCGCTTAGAATAATTCCGCCTGTTTGTGTTTTCGCTTAGAATAATTCCGCCTGTTTTGTGTTTTCGCTTAGAATAATTCCGCCTGTTTATGTTTTCGCTTAGAATAATTCCGCCTGTTTGTGTTTTCGCTTAGAATAATTCCGCCTGTTTGTGTTTTCGCTTACTTAGAATAATTCCGCCTGTTTGTGTTTTCGCTTAGAATAATTCCGCCTGTTTGTGTTTTCGCTTAGAATAATTCCGCCTGTTTGTGTTTTCGCTTACTTAGAATAATTCCGCCTGTTTGTGTTTTCGCTTAGAATAATTCCGCCTGTTTTGTGTTTTCGCTTAGATAATTCCGCCTGTTTGTGTTTTCGCTTAGAATAAATCCGCCTGTTGTGTTTTCGCTTAGAATAATTCCGCCTGTTTTGTCTTTTCGCTTAGAATAAATCCGCCTGTTTGTGTCTTCGCTTGAATAATTCCGCCTGTTTGTGTTTTCGCTTACTTAGAATAATTCCGCCTGTTTATGTTTTCGCTTACTTAGAATAATTCCGCCTGTTTATGTTTTCGCTTACTTAGAATAATTCCGCCTGTTTGTGTTTTCGCTTACTTAGAATAATTCCGCCTGTTTATGTTTTCGCTTACTTAGAATAATTCCGCCTGTTTGTGTTTTCGCTTAGAATAAATCCGCCTGTTGTGTTTTCGCTTAGAATAATTCCGCCTGTTTTGTCTTTTCGCTTAGAATAAATCCGCCTGTTTGTGTTTTCGCTTGAATAATTCTGCCTGGTTTTGTGTTTTGCATTATTTCCATTTGTTTTGAAATTGAAAGACTTTTTATTTGAAAAAATCGAATTTTGTCTTGCAGTTTTGCCGGTGGCCAACAATTGCCAATAGCCAATGGTGTGAATGGCTTTTTCCCGGCGCCACCCTTCGGAATGGACGGACTGAACATGAGAGGAGGCGGTGGAGGCGGATTTGGATTGGGCGGAATGAATGGAGGTGGAATGTTTGGAGGCGGCGGCAACAACTTTGGGGGATTTGGTGCCATTAACGAAAATATGGGCGGAAATGGTGAAAATGAGGAGGATGAGGAGCAAGAGGAATTTGGGCCAGGAGGAATTGGCTCATTTGTGGACAATGGGCCAACAATGATGACCGGGATTGGTCCAATGAACGGAGGAGGAGGAGGAGGTGCATTTGGTGGAATGGGTGGAGGAGGAATTGAAATGATGGGCGGGAATGATGGAATGGCGAATGGTGGAGGAAATGAACAGGAACGATATTCAGAATATTTGGTTGGTTTTTGATATTTTTGAACAGAATCAGAATTGAACATTTTAATTAGAGAAAACAGGACTAAAGTAATTTAGCCATCTCAAAAAGAAAGCAACCTATTCGGGAAGGCGATATACCATTCTAAAACCCTAAATAACCCCTCTAAAAATAATTTCTTTTTTAATTTAAAACAATTTGCAAAATAGCGGCTTTCTCTCAAAAAATTTATGTTTACTACACTAAAAGGCATTTAGTTATTTAAAGTTGGATTTCATGAAATTTAAAATAGCCATTTTGTAGAGGACACTTTGGGCTTTCCAAAAAGTATATTGCTTTCCTAAATTGGCTATTATACCTCGTTGAATTATTATTCAATCTTTGGTACTCAATTTGTGCCTTATACTTAATTAGAAAAGATTATATTATTAGGACTATTTAGCGTTGGCATTCCTCTCTCAATTATTTACTTTCATTTTAGGAAATGATAAATCGCAAATATGGGATTGGAATGCCGGGCAACGGGAATGGAGGAGGTGACGGTGGCCAAATGCCAACAATGCCAAACAATTTTATTGGCACTAATCAAATCGCTGGGAATCAGCAGCAAATGGGCCAACAAATTTTAGCCCTACCCTCGCCCACCCAAACGCCATTCGGCATTCCCCCTTGGGGCATTTCCCCGACGGCTGGTGGTCAACCAACGAATGGGGCCAGTCAAAGTCAAATTAGCCAACAAATGTGCCGCCAAATGCCAAATACAATTGGACAATCCGGTGGCCAGCAACAGCAAAAGGTGATGCCATTTGAATGCATCACGGCAAATGTTGGCACCGGAGGAGGAGGAGGCAAAGAAAATGGAGAAGAAAAACAGAAGCAAGTGGAAAAACAGGTGGGTACATGCCGGTTAACGGAGGGCCAGTTTTTGCTTTATAATTCATTCAAAATTGAACTGTTTCGAATGTAAAGTGGTTTGGGGTTGGGGTGAGAGGCTGGATATATGCTCTCATCAGTGGCCTAATGAATGGGATAGTGATAAGGGAAACTCAATTTTAAATTATTCTAAAATGTGGTAATAATGTGAAGGGAAAAAGCAAATATGAGAGGAAAAAGGGTGGATTTAAAAAGGTAGATTGAGGCAATATTTGATTGATAGGTGACGGGGCGATTGGGCAAAAATTGGGGGTACAGTAGGATAAAGAGGAAATGCCCTGCCCTTAGAAATTGTTGGCATTGACAGTTTTTAAACGGGTTTCATTCATAGAACACAGCATTAACATATCGAATATTAATTTATTTTATAAAGAAAAAAGTTATAATGTTTTGAATAAAAGTGGGGTCAAAATTTTGACAAATTTGAAGGTTTTTGAATATTAAAACGTACGTCCCTCTCCAAAACAGGTGGAGGCAGTGGCCGCAGCAATTTTAGCGGCAGGCGATCATCAAAATGTGTAGGCAAAACAACAAAATGGAGGAGGCCATGCCGAAATTGGTCAAAATGAACATTTGAATTTCCATTTATTTTTTAATGGAATTTTAGGCAATTCCATTGTGGGTTCCGTTGTCCATTCTGCCAGCCACCATTCCACAATTGCCCCCAGCGATTTGGAGCCACCATCTTCAACAGGAACAATTGGAGGGGAAACTGGGGAAGAAACAACAAATGGTGGGGAAGTTTCACCACAAAAACCGAATGGGTATGTTTTTTGGGTATTATCCGAGAATTCGTAGAAAAAAAATAAAGAAATTTTCGAAAGAAGAAATGAAAGATTTTATTGCTTGATAATTTAATAAATGTATCGCAGAAACTTGTCGCCCCGAGCCAACTTGGCGCCTTTTATAATAACTTATTAAGGACTAAACCAAATGTGATGTTTTTGTTATCAAATTAAAGAGTAGACTTTTGGCTATGAAAATGATATTAATTTTATTTAAATTTGGTTCAAAATTGATGGAGTATGCACAAAAAACCATTGAGCATTTCGCTAATCTATAATAAGGTCATTCAAATTGTTTTTTGGACATAATTCCATCAATTCTGAACAATTTAAATAAAATTAATATTATTAGATAGCCGAAAGTCTGCTCTTTAATATGATAACAAAATCAACAAAATGGATTCAGTTCTTGATGAGTTATAATAAGCGGCGCCAAGTTGACTCGGCGATAACTTGAACTGCTTCTTAAATATATTTATGGCCATATATAATTCAGTTTGTATGGCTCCGCAATGCTTGGACGTTTGATCGGCTCTTCGCTGGCCAATTCCATGAATTCTGGCCTTAATCCATCCTCCACCCATTCGGCCACCTCCTCCCTTCATTCCTATGCCCTCAGCGGTGCCCGAGTGCCATTCCCATTTGGGACAGCCAAAACACGAGAAGGCATCGGGGTGGACGGAGGACCTTGGTTGCCGCCAGCCCCTTCAGTTGCTTCCATGATAAAGTCCAAAATGCCTGGACAAAATGCCGGCGGACAAATGTATGTAAACGATCGGGGAATTTTCAGTGCCGATGTCATTCTTTTGGCCATAGCTCAGCAAGGCGATAACCAATTTTGGAAGGCGATATACCATTTGAAAGCCCAAATTGTCCTCTAAAAAGTGGCCTTATAAAATTTTTGTAAATTCAGACTGTAAAAAGATTATATGTATTTGAGTTTAATAAATCCGATTTTTTTGATTGAGTGAGGAAAAGTCGTTTATTTTACAAATAATTTTCAATTTTAAAAATTTAGTTAGACCACTTTTTAGAGGACATTTAGGGCTTTCGAATGGCATATCGCCTTCCAAAATTGGTTGCTTCCTTGTTGAGATATTGCCAAAGGATGATTTAGGTTTGAAAATGGGACAGAAATATTATAGATTTCGATATGAAAAATTTTACTAAAGTATTAAATTCTTTTGCCCCTTTCTCTCATATTAGACCAGTCGAATCACATCAACCTCTCCAGCAACGGTCCATTGAGGCCATCCAGCAGCAATTGCTTTTGGCATTGTTGAGCACCCAGAGGCCAATGATGATTGCCCCAACTTCTTCGCCTACTATGGAAATTCCAACTACCACGACTACGGCGATTCCCCCGGTTAACAGTGATACGATGGAGTCGGCTGCGGAAACGGCAGCACCCACTCCGATGCAGCCGAGCACAACTTCCATTCAGGCATTGACCCAACAGGTGGAGGAAATGGAGTGAAAATCCCTTAAAATTTTCGAAGGACTCTTAAAATTCCTATTTGTCGTAATCTAGTACTAAATTGGTTTTGGGCGAGAGCTGGGCCTACTCTCGCCCCAGGACTTCGTCGGATGTCTAAGCTCCCATTGGTCCAATGAATGTGAAAAGGACAAAAGAAACTCGACCTTAAATTATTCTTTATTAATTCTGCGGAAAAATGTGGCAATAATGTGAAGGGAAAAAAAGCAAATATGAGAGGAAAGAGGGACTGATTTAAAAAGGCAGATTGAGGCAAAATTTGATTGATAGGTGACGGGGCGATTGGGCGAAAATTGGGGGTACAGTAGGACAAATTGGAAAAAGCCTTTAGGCATCGTTGGCATTGACAATGTCCAAAAGGAAATCCAACTTAAAATCAGCACATTTTCATCCCCAATAATCACAGATTCGCCGTTTGCCCGCCGTTTTGTACGCCAATTCGCAGGTGGCCAGTTCCCAAAAGTTGGAAACACTTTTGCGCGAAGTCTATGGCCTCCCATTGGTCACATTTTACGTGGACAGAATCGATGGGCCAAAGGTGGTTGAACGAAATTTGGAACAATTGACGGCACATCGGGGCTTGCCATATTTGTTCATTTGTGGAACATTCATTGGAAGTTGGTGAATACAATTTTTGAGGAGTGGGAGGGAATGAAGATTTTCTTGCCAAAAGCTTAATAACTTTTAAATCCTTGATCCTTGACCCTACAAACCTTTGTACCTTCGATAGAGCTCATCGAGATGCATCAAATGTCCTTTTAACAAAAACCAAAATTTCTGAACCAAATATGGTTTGGACGGTTTAATACCCTTCAATTTAAAACCAAACATGATAAATTATATACCATAGTTGACCTCGGGGACTACTATTTCTCAGAAACCCTCCCAAAAGTGGGCAAAAATTCATATTTTTTGCTTTTTCCACCTCCTAAAAGGGGGCTTTTATTAAAGTTGTTTGAGGGGGGAGGGGCTTCTACTAGAGGTAGGCGGAGGAGGAACAATAGAGGAAATACGCGGTGTATCAATGGAAACATCTTTATGGGGTGGAATATTCATCTTCTTCTTGAATGGACTTTTCATTCAGGCACGGAACACGTCCAAAATTACCATGAGCAGAGGCAAATGCCAAAATTGGTTGAATATGTGTGCAATGGGGAGGCGGAGAAAAAGCCAACGGGAAAAATGACGAATCGGCAACAAATGGACGAACCACAACCACAATCGACTGAATCCAATAGGAAAAAGATGTAAATTTGTGGGAATTTTGGCCTCTCAAAACTTGAGAAAATTTTCAGAAGAAGCAAAAAAGGAAGGCAAAAGAAGGCCGGATCGGGAGGACGAAAAGGGCGGAGAAGGCAAACGGCCAAAATGGCCAATCGGAGGGAACAAAGGAATAATGGAAATCCGGCGGAAATGGAAAGGAAAAAAGCGAAGGTCCGGGAAAAGGAGAAGCCACAATTGAACCAGAGGAGGGAAAAGACTGAGAAAAGAATTTAAACTAATGATTTTGATTGAAAAGCTGATGGAATATCCATAAATACTCTATTAGAAGCCCCGAGGCTTTTCAGAGACTCCTAGAGGCAAAATTCATATTTTCACCTTAAAAATCCTCAAAAGAGGACTTATATTAGAGAGGAACTTCTACTGCTGGAGATGGATTTTAATAGAGTAATTTACGGTTATCTATATTTGAAAGCACAAAATGCACAACTCTCCCATCCAATCCATTATTATTTCCTCCAATTCCATGTTCTCATAATTTGTCGTTTAAACCATTTTAAAGCACAAATGAATTCCCCTATAAAATGATGTAGAGATTGATTTTTAGAATCAAGTTTGAATAAATTATTGTCGAAAAAACCAGAAAAAGTTTTTCATTTTTGAAATTCAAAAATCATAATCAGAAAATAAAACAAATGTGGATTTTATTTAAGTCAAAATATTTAAATAACATCCTCCATCATCAATTCATCTCATTCAATTTGTTCTCTTCTTCTTTTGCTTTCATTCATCAGAGAATTCGTTGCTGCCACCCAGCTGTTCTTGGTAGACCTGAAGATTAGGAAATTTTGGATTATTTGAGAAAAATTAAGCAAACCTCAATGACATCGTCTTCTTCCATTTCCAAGCTTTTGGGAGTGTCATCGTCATTAACCCGGCGACCATCGAACAGGAAGCGCAGCGAACCGACCTAAAAATTTTGGTTAAAAATAACATTTCTGCTGGACTTGTCAAATGTTTAAATCTTTAATACCAAATATGTAAAATTTGTAACATGCTTTAATTCTAAAGCTAATTTTTCAGTAATCTTTAGGTTTTTAAAATGAGAATATTTTCATAATAGGCCTTCCCAAGTTTCTAACTTTTCTAAAGAACAAACCGTGACTCCAGTGCGCTCTGCGTAGGCTTTCTTCAATTTGCCCATGCTGGTCCCATATTTCACTCGGAAGTGGACTTCATTGGAATCCTGAAATCGTATAAATCTAATTTTAAGAAAATTCCAAAAAAATAGTAAACCTGGCCAACCACTTTCAATTTAATGTACTCCGCAGGAGCTTGCTGGCCTCCTCCGGCAGCATTTGTATTGTCGGCGTCAGACATTTTTGCAAATTTTAAATATTTTTTGATTATTTGAGATCAAATGAGAAGGAGAAAATAGTTTTATTATTTCTAAAAATTATTAACAATTTATTTCTAGGTCATTTTTTGTTAAAATTAGGAAATTTTGAAATATGATATGCAATCGGCGGTTAAAGTTGGAGTGCTCCCGCGCCCTACTAAAATTTTAATCGATAAAAATAGCACATGACCCGCCCGTGGTCGGCGCTAAGTGAGCGTTGTTTTATTTACATTTTTGAATTGGAATCGGGTAATTTTAGATTTTAGTTGCTTATTAAAGATTATAACAGAGATCTTCCACGGTGATTTCTGATTGATTCTGTTGGAATTTGGATTGGAAAAAGGAAGGAAAATCACAGATAAAAGCCAATCCGGGCGGGAAAAGCATTACATAAAATTCCTTCTTTTAGCTTTACTTAAGGTCTGGCTGGTCTAATAAAATAAAATGCTAAATTTTAGTTACGGTTTTAGCAACAATTCAAAATTATAACGACTACCTCTATAAATCGATTGATTCTCTTCCTAATTCATCATGAAAAATATTAAAAATAATACTAGTTGATTAGCCTTAAAAGTTGAAAAATTTTTATTTTAAAATTGACAAAATAGTGCAAGGAAATTGTTTGCGTATATTCACATTTGTTGGAAATGGAAGGGAGGGAAGGAAAAAAATATTATATTCAATCATTAGTGGTTTTTCCATACTCATTTTCATTTTACTTAATTCCTCATCATTGACTGTCATCGGCATTTTGTTCGGATATGTCGGCAGAACCAATTTGTGCGGGCGGAGAACGAAGTGGTTGTCGCTAAAGTTGAAATGAAAGATTAAAATAATTCCATTTAAAAATAAAAAGGGTAGTATTTAATTTGGCGAGAAGATTATAACGATCCAATGGTTTGTCTTAGACCCTTAAACCATAAATCCAACCGATAGATCTCACCAAGACGCGTCGATTGGTATATAATTTGTTATAGTTTGGTCAAAATTAAAGGGTTTTAAACCGTTTGAATCATCTTAACATTTTTGGTTTAAAACTAATTTAAAATTTAGTTAAAACCTATGCAAAATCATTATCAAACGATACGTCTCGGAGGGATCAATCGATTGGTTATGAGGTTTGGGGTTCAAGGACAAACCATTGAACCGTTTTATAATCTTTTCGCCATAGTATTTTTTTAGAATTTTTTTTTTTGCCATTTTAAATATTTCCCCTTCCAAAAAAAAATACTTGTCCTCCTGCCCCCAAATGCATATTTGCCATGGCCACATTCAAGAACAAATTATTGCCGTTGTTATGTTGTGCCGAAGATGAGGAGGAATGTGCCTGTTGTTGATGCTGGGGTGGATGGAGTAAATGATGGATTTGGTGATGATGGTTGGCATTGCCATATTCATGTTGATGTTGAATTTGATGGCCACCTCCTAATGAAGAGGTCGACCCACCGGAATGACTATTATTATGTTGTTGTTCATTTCCATTGCTGCCACCAATGTGGTTAAGTGGGGCGGGCTTAAAGGATGGAGGGAATCGGATCAAATCGAGAAATGTTTTTGGTAAATTTTGGAATGTTGACATTAGAATGGTTCAAAATCGATTAAAATCGAAATCGGGGATTTTGTTCGGAATAACAGAAGGAGAAACCAGAAACTGATGTTTTCTTTCAAAAAAGGGAAAAAGGGTGGAAAATTCCCGGTTTAAAACTAACTTTGAACTAACTACTCTAATTGACACAATAAATTCAAATTAAACTAATAAATGCAAAGTACAAAACTATCTAATAATCTCAATAAATTTTTATTTAATTTATTCAATAAAAATAAAATGAAGACCGATTCAATAAATGAATGAAGAGGCTAAAAGCCGTAACAAATAAATATGGGAATTATCCGCGTTGAGCATATGAGAATGAGAACACAATTAAGTTTAATAAGTGAAGGAAATATAATAATTTAAATTGAGATGTGAAATAAATCCATTGAATTTCCCACATTTTTCTTTAGTATTTACTACTACGGACCTGTGACGGTGGCAAAGGGTCAGAGGCAGCCGAGGCCAGCGATGGATTAGATTTGCTTTTCACAATTGGGCAGGCTTAAATTGAAAAATTGATTTAAAAAAATTTTGTGAAAATTTACCGAAATCCACATGACGCGAACGTGCCTCTTCTTTCTCCCAAGAGCAGTGCAAAACTTTAAAAAAATGTTAAAATTGATTTTATTTGGTAACATTTACATGGTCTTTGAACATAATTGTACATCACTTCGGTGCGATTGAAGCGGCGTTTGATTTTTTCCTTGTGAGTTGGATAGCCCTCCATTCCGAGACGAATTTTTTTCATTTCGCGATCCTTCATAACCTGCTTGGCCACATCTCGATTTTCGGCATATTTGAAGAATTTGTACAATGGAGTGCTGCAAAATTGGGGGTTTTTTAGTAAAAGTATTAAATTATTGTCCAATTCAACTAAATATTAAACTTGGCTTACAAAAAAAATCTAAAGTTTTACCGAAAACCTAAAGTTTCTATCTAACTAAAAACACGAATAATAAAACTAAAAAGCTCCAACCTGTAGACAACTTGTGGTACATCCTCGCCAATTTGAGGTGGATATTCCTATAAAAAACATTTCGATCTTAAGTTTTAATCTCAATAAAAAACCTCATCCCAGTCGACCACATCCTCGTCCATCAGCACCACAATGTGACATTCGCGTTCACCACGTTCAGCGGCAATGACCAATTGGGGAAGAATGATCTTTGAAAAACATTTTTGTTTTTACTTAGTTAGATTTACTACCTCTTCAAGAAATACACAAAATTGGCCACGGGCACCCTCATTGCTGAGCTCATGAAGCAGAGAGCGTAAATCCTGGCATTTGACAGTGTGAACATTGAATGGAACCATCAGATAGTCACAAGCCTAAAAAGCAGAATTAAACAATATTTTATTTGGCAAAAACCTCGCGAAGTTCAGCAACGGCAACCGATGGTGGGCAATTCATGATGCCTCGATGATAATAGTCCTTGAAAATTGAATTTTATTAATATTTTCACATAATAATTTTTACCATCACAACGCGAAAACAACAAGCGGCAATCCCGTCGGCCACATCGTATTCATTGCGCTCATTGGGGCGAACCAAATCGACGGGGTTCGAATTGTTTATGATTGCGGCATTTGCGGACATTGAACTGGATCCTGTCAATATTTAAACGTTAATTCGGACCTCAGGCTTAAGATAACCTCCACCACCAGCCGCATTCCTTGCACGCATTGCGAACATTCGGCCCAGCATTGTGTCCGCTTTTGCTGTCAACAATGCAGGATTGACAATGAAGCGGGTGTTCTCAACAGCCAACACCACATAATCGCCTGAATTTAAATGTTTATTTTTGTAATTAGTGTGTAAATAACCATTCTCGGCACGACTCAATTCAACGGTTTGAGGAGGTTGTTGAGGTGATGAAGAATGGTGCTGTTTGGAAAGCAAAGACTCATGTGCGGGTCCACCCAAACTCATTGATCGGTGATTTCGATAGCAATTATCCTGGAATATATTATGGATTAAAAATTGTTTTAGAACAGCAGATGGGTTGGGTATGGGTTATTTTAATTAGAATGGGGATCGATATAATTTTATTATCAATTATCATCCAAAACAATTAACCTTTGCATTGCCGTTTGTCGACGAAATGGACGAAGTGGAATGCTTCATCATTTGTTTTGTTTTGAACAAAATATTTTTTAATTTTTATAATTTAGCTGAAATTGAAATCATAAAAAATAAAATTACATAAACATCAATCAATAAATAAAAAATAAAATTGTTGATTTAATTATTAATTTTATTTTATTTTCATTATCATCATCATCATTTTATGGTGCTTTTAAAATGAATAGCCTATATAGCCTTGCCTTAATATTATTCCTGTTGTAGAAAATAATTTAACATCAATAGTCAATACATTAGCTAAGCATTATAATGGAGATGGTATGATAATTGATAAGATAAAATTGAATGGCGGTTTAATAAAAAGCATGTTCTATATAAGTTGCATTTCTTTTGGATGCTTACAAGTTACAACCAACTAGCCAAAGGTTTGTGTTTTGTGAACATGGGAAAATTTAATAAGGAGGAAGTGGCTGTTGGTTCCTTTTTGAATTATCGCTTAATTAAATTGTTAAAAACCGTTTGGTTTTAGTTTAGTTTATTCCTTGTCCTTGTCCCAATATTTTTTCTTTCGCTTTGACTTCCTAGCATCAAGAGCCTAGGCAGACCTAAAGAGAAAAGAGACTAGTGACCTTCTCTATTTCATTCCAGTTTCCCCTTTCCACCATACGTTAAACATAGTAAATAACAATTCTATTCTTTCGTCCGTAAAAAATTAACAAAAGACAATCAATGAAATGAAAACTTTGCGAATGAACAGAGCATAGGACCGAGACGGGAATTCGGTCAATTCCAATAAACTTCTTCCATTCCACCTATGAGTTTCTTTTATCTTTTTTTATTTTTCGGTGGCTACATTTCTCCATGTTCCTCTAATCAATTATTTTATCAACACTTCCTTTAAAACATATCTATAATTGATGTTTATCAGATCCGTAAATTGTCCCATATGATTCAAAATAAAACATTTAATTTGTTAAAAATTTTCAGATGTTCTATTTATCGATTTTTCAGCAAAATATTTCCAAAAATTTTAATTAATGGCTTTAATTCCTTCTTCCCCAATTCTCATTGCCTCATTCCTGCTTTTTTTGCTCAATCAGAAATTGCTAATCGCAAATGGACAATACTTGGTCGAAATTGTAAGTTTATATTCAGATTAAACATTATATTTCGGAATTAATCCCATAATTAATCTACTTTTAAATTTATAGTTGGAACGCACTGCACTGGGCGGACATCGTGCCATGGTCAGATGCGACGCAACGGGAGCAAATTTTGGCGAAGATGTTGCTGCCTTCTCCTTTGGAATGCACGCAATTGGATGTGCCATGATTGCCGAACCTCCAATGGCATGTTCAAATGTTGAGGTTTCATTTAATATTGCATAATTTGATATATTAATCTTGATTAAAATTATATAAAGAAACCAGAGTTGAATGCCACAACCCAATGCATTGTTGATTTTGCGGTTGTGCCGCGTGGAAATTGCAGTTTCTCGGAAAAGGTTTGCATCATTTTCATACAAAAAACAATAAAATTTTAAGGAATTTATTAATTTTATTAGTTGAAAATTTAATCGACTCTGAATTTTTTGGACAACTTTCAGGCCTATTATGTTCAATCTGCAAAGCCAACGGGATATTCCGCACTGATCCTCTACAACACCAAGGGCCAAAGTCCAATTCCGATGTCGGGCAGCAAATACGCTGAACTCATCCAAATTCCGGTTGTAATGGTCAAATATGAGTGCATGCAAAGTATGCTTGGCCATTACAGTGCAGAAAATGGGTAAGTGAGAACTAGAAGTGGGGGATTGGCGATTGGGTAGTGGTTGGAAGGGAATTAGCTGGTATGAAGTAGTCAAAATTCTCAATTTAACTCTGCTAGTCCTAACTAATTTCATTCAACTATGTTTATATCCCCGATCTCTTTAGTTTCCTTACGAATTAGAGCAAAAATTTAGATTGAACCCCTTTATTAATTTTACCGAATTAATTAAAATTCAAATTTTTTAGCTATTTGGTCACAATCAAATCATCGCCTGGCTACTATGATCTGGTCAAATATTTGTTCCCATTTGTCATCATTGTTGGCATTTGCTTCGTTGTGCTATTCATTTCGCTGGTCAGTTAAGAAAATTTAATAGGAAAAAATATTTTTAAATTTAATAACACCAATAAAATATCAAAAATCATAGAGAAAAAAAATTTAATTTGTTTTATTATTTTTTTTATTCAAAATATAAAAAATTAACTCCACAAATTTTACACTAATAAATTCACAGATGATTCGTCTCTGCCGTGAACGACGTCGACTCGCTCGAAAGAGGCTGCCTCGCTCATATTTGAAGAAAATTCCAACCAAAAAATATCGAAAAGGCGATCCAGAGGAGACATGCGCAATTTGTTTGGAGGATTTCCAGGAGTCGGAAAAGTTGCGAATTTTACCCTGCAAACATGGTAAAATCATGGAAATAAGTTTTTTTTTAATTCATTTATTTAAAAGCATATCATTGTAAATGCATTGACCCATGGCTAACCAAAAATCGCAAAGTTTGCCCGGTTTGTAAACGACGCGTTGGGCCACGCAGCGAGGACAGTTCCGACTCTGATGATATGGACACGGAGGTTTGCGCGCGGGGCAAATATTTAAATTTTGGATAGTGACCATTAAAGTGAGATTGAATTTAGGCCTTTCCATTTTCAAGAGGTAAATTGGATAGATTTAAGTAGTCCTTTGTTTTCCTATGGCAAAATTTAGAGCATAATCGAATTTTAATTGGGTTTCGAGAACATTTTTAATCAATCTTAAACGATGTGCAAATTTTGGATGTTTTTTTTCATGAACATAGAGATTATTGAACGACTGTCCATCCATGAGATGTGTAGTGTAGTGGTATCATTCTTACATTAGGTCACTAAGACCTTGGGGTTCGATTCCCGGTGGCAGAGGATGATTTTTTCAACTATTTTTTAATGCCAATTTAAATTCACCATTTTTTTTATAGAGAATCACACGAAGTAGCACGGATGGGGCAGGCAGTTCGATTGCATTGTCTCTTGCCACCACCACCCATGACAATGATCCACTTTTACGGAATGCTCAGCCGGTAAATTTTAATAATGTGGGAAAAAGGAAGTGGGGGAAAGGGGGAATAAATTTCCAAATTTAAATTGGATTTTATTGAAAAATTTCTCAGTGAAAATAAAATAAATCCACTCATTTATCCTATTAATATATTTTGAAGATGGCCACCAGTAGCAGCAGTCATCACAACATTCCGCCCTATCCTGCCCATCATTCGGCCCAGCATCAGATGGCTACGACCAGGGCCGTAGCCAGAAATTGCTGATGGGGGGGGGGGGCGCATTCAAATTTTTCGATGTGCTTTTTTTTATCAGATCAATAATTTTTAATGTTTATAAAATGGAAATTATTATTTTTTCAATTCACATCAATTTTTCTTATTTTTTTCTTTCAATTCACATCAATTTAATTCTTCGAGGCGCTTTCCGCGCAAATTCCATAACTAGTTCGTCTAAATCCAGTTCATTTGTTGTTGAATAATAATATGCGGCAACTTAAAAAAATGGCAAATAAAAATGATGACAAAGAATGAATCATAAAAATGGCCATTAATTTTGTTTTTTTTCTGCTTTTCCTTCTTTCTTTCCTCTTTCTTCATTTTCTCTCTCTTCTTCCAATTTTTTCTTCCATTCACCCTTCGGCGCTTCGCATCGTAAAGCAGAAGGGTCCCCCCTTTACTTTTTTTTCGGCGCTTCGCGCCGCTGGGGGGGGCGCGCGCCCCCTGCGCCCCCCCCCTGGCTACGGCCCTGGCTACGACAAGTTCAGCTGCCGCGAATGGCCATAGTCCATTTGTTAGGGCCAGACTCCATTTGAGCAATTTTTTTCTTTGTAAGAATTTTAAAAATTTCAATTAAATTTTCCTTTAAAATTTAGTATCCAGATGTGAACAAAATGTAAACAATGCCCAAAATTCAACGACAGCGGGAAACAATGCAGTGGCAACAATTGTGAGTTTTACAAATAATAAAATCGTGAAGGAATTCCTTTTTAAATAATTATGATTGTAATTGCGATTGTAATTTTCATTCCGGAATTGTAATTGCACTTTTCATTCCGGAATTGTAATTGCACTTTTCTTTCCGGAATTGTAATTGCACTTTTCTTTCCGGAATTGTAATTGCACTTTTCATTCCGGAATTGTAATTGCACTTTTCTTTCCGGAATTGTAATTGCACTTTTCATTCCGGAATTGTAATTGCACTTTTCATTCCGGAATTGTAATTGCACTTTTCTTTCCGGAATTGTAATTGCACTTTTCATTCCGGAATTGTAATTGCACTTTTCATTCCGGAATTGTAATTGCACTTTTCTTTCCGGAATTGTAATTGCACTTTTCATTCCGGAATTGTAATTGCACTTTTCTTTCCGGAATTGTAATTGCACTTTTCTTTCCGGAATTGTAATTGCACTTTTCATTCCGGAATTGTAATTGCACTTTTCTTTCCGGAATTGTAATTGCACTTTTCATTCCGGAATTGTAATTGCACTTTTCTTTCCGGAATTGTAATTGCACTTTTCTCCGGAATTGTAATTGCACTTTCTTTCCGGAATTGTAATTGCACTTTTCTTTCCGGAATTGTAATTGCACTTTTCATTCCGGAATTGTAATTGCACTTTTCTTTCCGGAATTGTAATTGCACTTTTCTCCGGAATTGTAATTGCACTTTCTTTCCAGAATTGTAATTGCACTTTTCTTTCCGGAATTGTAATTGCACTTTTCCTTCCGGAATTGTAATTGCACTTTTCATTCCGGAATTGTAATTGCACTTTTCCTTCCGGAATTGTAATTGCACTTTTCTTTCCGGAATTGTGATTACATTTGTAATTTTATTTCCGGATTGTAATTCTAGGATTGTTTAATTTAAACTATAAAACATTTATCTCAAAAAATTTAAGTCCGATGGCAACCAAATATTACATCCATCAAATGGATTTGAGGATTTGCATGCGGCATCTCAAAATGCAGCAGCATCTGAGGATAATAGCAACACCAATGCATTTGGCCGACTACGAAATGGCATCAATAGAATTGGGAATCGGATTTCCGAATTGGTAAAAAATGAACATTTATTTTTATTGAATAATAATTTTTTAAGATTCGTCGCGGCCCTTCTGCCCAAAATAATCCACATTTATTGCTTGAAAATGAGGAGGACTCATCCAGCATGACACGCGAGGAATTGGATGTAATGAAATATTTTTAAAACAATTTTTCGAATTATTTAAGACTCTTTCACGGCGAACTTGTGAAACTCTGGATGAAATCACAAACACCAACTCTTTATTGGATGGACATTCGGTTGGTTTTACTTTTTTTGAATATTGAGAATTAAAAAATATATTTAATTTAAAAAAAAAATTAAAATAATCGAAATCATTGATATTAAAATTTTTCGAAATGTAAAAATTAATTTCATAAATAATAATTTAAATTGCTAAAATTCACAAACATAAATTTACTTTTGCAGATGACCACAATGCACTCGAATCGAAATTTAGTCTCCACGGCGGTTGCACTCGATTCAGATACGGCCATGCCCAATCAAAACGGTGACAATGTTCATCCAAACCTCACAGCAGCAGCAGAAAATCATCATCAACCAACAATTATCGATGGAGATGGGAATGAGGAGGAAGAAAGGTCATCATCGAATCCAACAATAATGTTCGCCCAGTGATTTCTTTAAAATACATTTTTTGCAAATATTTTCTCCTACCCATAAATGTTTTACCCCTTTTAATCAGAAATTTTCTTTTTTGTCATCCATTTTCAAATTTATTCAAATATTCTCCAATACATATTTTCATGTTTTATTTTTCTTCTCATTTTTCATGTATTTTTATTTTCAGCTTTTTCCAATCTTGTCTCTTTAAATTTCTAATTTGCAAAAATGAATACATTTTTTATTAGAATAAATTTTTGAACATAAAATTGGAATTCAATTTTATTAAATTAAAATTAAATTTTTTTTCTTAAAATTAGTACAGAAAATACAAAAAAAAGAGGCGAAGGAGGGGGGATGGTGTCCATAAATATCAAATTAATTATTATTTAATTCCTCCAATTTATTCTTCCATCCAAATTCATCGATTCATTATGATTTATGAAGTTCCATTCTGAGCCAATTTGTTGATGCGATTCTGGAAAATAAGAGAAATTAAGCTACTAAAAATATTTTGTTTAGCAATCGAACATTTATTTGGTTAGTTTTTATTAATTGAAAAACATTCTTTTTTGGCCAACAAATTCAACGAGTGAATTAACAGCGTAAAGTTCCATAATTTTTTAATTAAATTATTGGAATCTGGGGAATTTTCTGTTAACGAATATTATCAAAAAATGCACAAATAAATTAGATTCCAGAAATAAAATTTATTTTTTTTATTATATTAAATTTGCTAGCTGGGAATTGTTAACGAATATAATTAATTCAATGTCACACTCCAATCCAAAAATTTATTCAATTCTAACCTGACAATACTCAAATACCTCCTAGAGAATATTTTATTAATTTTTTATAATATTTTTCCATCACTCCTTGACAAACCTGAACATCCCAAAGTGCAATGATGCCATCCGATCCGCAAGTGGAAAATTTGGTCAAATTCCCTGGCTGTCCGCTGTGAATTCGCAGTTGCCTAATTATTGGAAAATATATTTTTGTTTAAATTTTAATTCTTACTGAATTGTGTTCTGATGCAGCGTTTTCAATTGGACGTTGGCCGCGGCTGCGGTGTCCGCCTTTTTGTCAAAATTGCGAAACATTGCGAATGCACTATTCACGTTGGAATCGCCCTTGGCCTCCGGCGGAACATCCTTCACACAAATTAGTTGAATTATTTTTTAAAATGATTTATTGATTAATTTGGAATTTTGAATATTTCTCTCAGTTTTTAAGGCTAATTTATTGATTAACTTATTATTGGTAAGGTTCATAATTTAGAGGAGGCTTTTGAATCTTAAGGTCTTAATTTTAAGCCAAATTTGTGCTTGTTTAATTAATTTTTATTAAGCGTGCGGTGTGTTCAGTTACATTACAGCTCAGTTGGTTAAACCCCCTGTTTTTTTTCTTAGGTCGACGGTTCGATACCTAATGGCGGCTAATGATTTTTTATACTTTTAATTATTTAAATTTATTCAAAAATTCATTTTTTTATTTCTCAATTTATTTATCTTACCTTATTAATTTAGGCTGGAAAAATTAATTATAACTACCCTTATACTATATTGAATAATTTTCATAATTAGGAAAATCTTCAGGTCGAAAAATTGGGCATCATTTCATGCTAAATAACTTGGCCATAACAATTGATGGCTTACTTATTAGGATTAAGCTCAGTATTGACTTTAGATTAGGACGCCAGTCTTTAGGCAAAATAAGGAAACTTAAGAGTCCAATTTGGCCAAATTTTATGGCCTTAAAAATTCCGGTTTTTCGATATGAAATTTGTGGCTAAATTAATCCAATCTTCTTATTTTTTATTGTAAAAAATTAGCAAACCAATTTGCATGCCAATTTAATTTTGGCGCCATCAAATTCAAAAAGCATCGGTGAGCAGTCATAACCCTAATAAAGAAATAAAAAATTAAAAGAATTTTAAAAAATTAACCGCAGCCAAAATGTTGCTTTCATTGACCCAACGGATGGTGATGAACGGCAGGAAAGTGGTTTTATGGGTGATTGGCGCATCCACCTGCTGTGGATTCGATTTATCCATGATGGACAATGTTGAATCATGTGAGACCTGAAGATTGAAATTTTGGCGAAAATTCATTTAAAAAATGGTTAAACCCAAGCAAGACGGCAACCGGACGGGGAGAAGGCAACGTCATGGACCCAACCATCTGTGGAATATTCCTTCAACAATTCACCGAATGGCATTTTTGTGCCCCATGGATTTGGCGACGGTTTCTCGTCAATCTGTGTGGAATTGGAATTTGGATTAATTAAAATATTTTTAGTTCGAATTAATTTATTTTGTCTAAAAATATACTCTAGAATGTATTAAAATGAACAAAAGTTTTAACCAAGTCTGAAAAAAATTATTCTCCTCGGAGCGGATTCGAACCCGAGACCTAAATTTTTCCTAAAAAGGGTCCAAATTTTTTGGTGGAAAATTTTCCAAGAAATATTTTGGGTAAAAAATGTACTGAGAATATATAAAAATGCCTATAAGTGCCAATAAGCCCTAAAAAATTATTGTCCTCGGAGCGGATTCGAACCAGAGAATTAAATTTTAAATTGAAGGCTCTCCCTTCTGATCGAAATTTTCCAAAATTTGTTTTTTAAAATATTCAATAATTTAATTAATTTAATTCCCAACCTCTTTGACGTATGCGGAAAAGACGCGTGCCCGGAAATCGCAAGTGCCCACCGCGAGGAGCACATTGTTCGGATGCCAGTCCAGCGAGGTGACCGTGGAGCGCATCGGTTTTTTGATTTGTTTGGACACCCACCAGTCATTTTCACGCTATAAAAAATTTTTTGTACTTTTAAAATTCTTCCGGAAACTAATTTTTTCGATTCGGTAAATTTCCTAATTTAAATGTAAAACTCTATCCAAAAGAAATAAATCCTCCTTGCCAAGTAATCGTTGGCTCAATTGGTTAGCTAACAGTTCCAAACTTTTTGATCGGAGGTTCGATTCCCGGGTGCGGCAAATATTTTTTAACCATTTTTAGAAGCAGAAAAATTCTTATTTTTAACTCATCTTTGTATAATTTTTTTTAAATGTTTTTATCAAACCTCATAATAGCAAATGGCCACCAATCGAGCGCCAGTGCCCACAGCGAATTTATTCTCTAAAAAAATAAATATATTTTACATTATTTCTTCTTAATTATTTAAAAACCTTGTGGTGACCATTTCACCGTTGTCGCCGCCCGATTTGTTCGGACCAACACCAATTCCGGTTTCCATTGAGCCGTGGCATCGTCAAAAGTCCAAACAAATGCATTTTTGTCGTGTGAGCAAGAGACAAGGCGGTTCGTGTTTGGTGCCCTTTTGGTAAATTAAATTACTTTCTGATTTTCATCATTTGCTTTACCAATCCAGTCCGGTAATCAAAAGGTCATGCTCGCGGAGAACGTGGAGTGAACGCCAAGTAGTTCCGTTCTTTTCAAAAATATGAATTTCATTGTTGGACGGGGAAACGGCCAATTCTAAAAATTGATAAAATTTTCGGCATAATTAATTTTAATATTTACGTGTTTTTTGTTTGTTCCAAGAGTGGCATGAAATTGGTCCAATCCCGAGCTCCCAATGCGGTACCGGAGTCGAATTATTTGCTTGCACCATTTTAAGCTTTTTTGGCTAAATCTAAAAATAATAAAATGATAAAAATGTAGAGAAATTATTAAATAAATCCGGTTAGATATTGGATTGAATTTTGGTGTGAAAATAGGGATAGTCTAGTCATTGAGTCATCATAATCATTCATAAATAATCGATCAAGTTAATCGCACTTTTGTCACTAAATTGTGGATTTTTAACCGATAATCTTCTTCAATCCATTGATGTATTCTATTCATATTCTCCTATTTTTACATTGTATTTCGTCCATTTTTGTGAAAATAGTGTAGAAGAATTCAAGAAATAAAAATAGAATGTTACATAAAGAGGTTAAGAAATGAAGAAAAAAGAGAGGATATGATGAAATTGGAGGGAAAAAAGAGAAAAACATTTGCGACATTTGGTCCCAAAAAAATCATAATGCATAAAATATTTTTGGCGTTAATTCAAATATTTCGAGTGGCTCTTTGTTCTCTCTTTAATAAAATTTAAACACTTTATCTAAGAGAATATAATTCACTCGATTAAGTAATCGTTGGCGCAGTATGTAAATTGATGGGTTTAAAGTTTTTTTTTGTCATGGTTCGATTCCGAATGGTCAAAAATAATTTTTTCCGGAGAACTAGTCTATAAACAATATTAGAAATTCAAATTTTCTTATCAAATAAATTTATTAAAAAAATGGAAAATTAAAATCAAATAAAATACAAGCATTAATCAATTCAATCCATTAAAATCGTCTAGATCCTCCATTTAAAGACAAAAAGCAGAAAGGAACATAATTTTCTCGTTCCTTTACAATAATATTCATTCAATTCCCGCCCATTTTGTGAAGTGCCCCATCCGTACATTGCTCGATTGCTTCTTCTCCTCCTTCTTCTTCTTTCATTCCGCTCTTGGCTTTTTCAGAAAATTCCGTTTTAACGGTGCTGCTTCTCGCTGGTCGGCCTTCTTCTTCCTCTCCCAATGTATTTGCCACTGATCCATCCCATCCGTTTCCATTCAGTCAATCGTCGTCCAATCCACTCCAATTCCAATAATTCTCCTCCAGTAAAATTCTTTCATATATTTGTTTGCGCTTTCCCCTTTTCCATACAATGAATCGTCGTCTCGCACAATTTTCATCGTCATTTTTGTGTGGCTCACGATTGACTTAAAAATTGTGAGGCCAAGGGATTTAAAGGGCTGCTTCATTTATTCCAATTCACTCATTTTCCCTTCAATCAATTGGCATTGTTTTATCCTCCCAAAAATTTTGTGGCCAATCTCGGTCCGTTTTACCCGGCCAAGTATCAGAGATGTTTTCGAGAAATTTTTCCAAACACAAAATGTCCTCTAATACTGTCAGGTAACACGGCCCGGGGTGTTTTTGGCCTCGTAAAATATTTAATTTTGAATTCAGGTATTTTTTTGTGATTTTATTCTAATAAAAATAAATAATAAAAAAATAATAAAAATAAATACAAAATAAATAAATTTAAAATTTTGTATAAATCAGTACTATTTATTTCCGCCTCTTCCCCCGCCATCGCCGCCGGCAACATTGCAATGAAGAAGGAATTCTTTGGCAGATGGATGCTTCTCAAATGTGGCCCAATCGAAAACCTGTGTGAATTTTTGGAAAATTAGAATTTTTAAAAATTTTTCCCCCAGCCAGAATCATTTTTATTTTATTTTCGGAAATATAAATCTTAAAACAATAAATTAAAAAATTAGAATTAATTAAACATTCGGTTTGAAATCCGCTTCTCTGGTTGTTTTTCAAAAAAATATTTTATAATGTTTTAAAGTAAAAATCATAAAATGTGGTACCTCACGATTTGAAACAATTGGCAAAAAAGCTGCAACAAATTGTGGGGAATAGGGCGGCTCAACCATATCCAACACTTCCAGCCCGAAATAGCGAACAAGGGAAACGTCGATTTGGCCGGCTTTGAACATGGAAACCACCCTTTCCTGTGGAAAATATTTAAAATTAATTTTAAAAAATTAAATTAATTCAAATTAATTAATTATTTAAAATTAAAAATAATTTAAAAATTTTAATTTATTTAATGGAAAAACAAACCAGAACGGGAATTGGCATGCCGGAATGAAGCAAATGGACGAACCGATCGACAATATGCCGTTGCCTTTCCATCACAATTTCGGCCACCTCATTCCTCCCCGATTGATGGTCATAAAGGGCACAAAGCAGTTTGAAAATTCTAAAAAAATAAATAATTTATATTTTAAATGAATTAATAATTTAATTTTGAGAATTTTATTTTAATTAATTAGAAAGCATAAAAAATCATTTGCCGCCATTGGGTATCGAACCCTCGATCTAAAGGCAAAAAGGTAGAGGATTTTACCAACTGAGCTATAATTGAACTAGTTGCCATTAAATTAAAATTAATTAAAGCATTAAAAATGCGGCCTTGAATTTATCTATTACTCAATTAGAGAGGCGATTCCCTGCCTTGATTAGCTCAACTGGTTAAATCGTTTCCTTTTTCCCTATAGAAGAAGGTTCAATTCTCCGCAAGGGAAAAACATTTTTTACATCATATTTTTAAAAACAAAAATTTTAAATTAAATTTTATTAAATTTTAGTAACCACCCACAGACCTGGGATGCAACATTGGATGCAATTGGGCGCATTGATCGATGAGGGCAAAATGCAGCTGGCTTGGTTCGGTCAATAAATCCTCGCGCAGAAGCAATGTTCGCATGAAATGCAAAATGGAAATGGCTAAAATTGGAAGACGCACTAAACGTAGGAGAGCATCCAGCGAGAGGATCAAATCCTTAAGCAGAATTGAATTATTTTTTTTGAATAAAATAATTTATCAGACATACTTCATTTGAGTAGAGAATATTGACCAGCTGTTGAATTTGTTCCCGTGTTGATTCCAGTTCCGATCGATTTTGCTAAAATTGAAAAAATCATTTAAATTTATAATAAAATTGATCCCACCTTTCTCCCCGTTCCCTCTTTTATTTCGACTACTGAACTGCCATAGGCAAGCTTAAAAAACAAATATAATTAAATAAATTCAATTTATTTTATTTCTTTACTTACCAAATAAATATATTTTGGCCGATGTTCTTCATTAATTCGTCTGGCTCCATTGATGGCATTGAACAGGGCATCGACGAGCATTTCCATGAAAAATGGGTCACGGATGAGCATAACCGGAGGAGGAGGCGTATTCGGGTCCGAATAGGCCTAAAATAGCATTTTAAAATGTCTTACATCCCTTTTTCACTTTATAAAGTTGCGTAATGTCCGCCGGATTTAGCCCCTTTGATAACATTGTCAACATTGCCTGAAAAAAAAATAAAAATAAATTTATATTCGAATCAATTTTTATCATTTTTTTTTTTTAAATTAAACACTAATCCCACCTGAATACATTGTCCTGGCATTTGACCAACACAGGATTGGATGATGCCAAAGTGCATTGCGGCAATGTCCTCCTTGTTGCCATCGAATGATTGGCGCAATTGTTGTGCCAAACTCGAACAAATTGTTGCCTTCTTGCTGCTTTCCTATTGAGAAATTTAATAAAATTTTATTAAGAAAATAAATAGGAAATTGTGTGGAGATGAGGGTTGCTTTTGTAATAGTAATTTTCTTTACGGAAAGGGATTATAATTGTAATTGCACTTTTCTTTCCGGAATTGTAATTGCACTTTTCATTCCGGAATTATAATTGCACTTTTCTTTCCGGAATTGTAATTGCACTTTTCTTTCCGGAATTGTAATTGCACTTTTCTTTCCGGAATTGTAATTGCACTTTTCTTTCCGGAATTGTAATTGCACTTTTCTTTCCGGAATTGTAATTGCACTTTTCATTCCGGAATTGTAATTGCACTTTTCTTTCCGGAATTGTAATTGCACTTTTCTTTCCGGAATTGTAATTGCACTTTTCTTTCCGGAATTGTAATTGCACTTTTCTTTCCGGAATTGTAATTGCACTTTTCTTTCCGGAATTGTAATTGCACTTTTCTTTCCGGAATTGTAATTGCACTTTTCTTTCCGGAATTGTAATTGCACTTTTCATTCCGGAATTGTAATTGCACTTTTCATTCCGGAATTGTAATTGCACTTTTCTTTCCGGAATTGTAATTGCACTTTTCTTTCCGGAATTGTAATTGCCACTTTTCATTCCGGAATTGTAATTGCACTTTTCTTTCCGGAATTGTAATTGCACTTTTCTTTCCGGAATTGTAATTGCACTTTTCTTTCCGGAATTGTAATTGCACTTTTCTTTCCGGAATTGTAATTGCACTTTTCATTCCGGAATTGTAATTGCACTTTTTATTCCGGAATTGTAATTGCACTTTTCTTTCCGGAATTGTAATTGCACTTTTTATTCCGGAATTTGCAATTTTCTTTCCGGAAAGGGATTGTAATTTTTATTCCGGAATTTGCAATTTTCTTTCCGGAAAGGGATTGTAATTTTTATTCCGGTAAAAGATTGTAATTTTCGTTCGTAAAAGTAATTTCATTTTGCACGCTACATTTGTCCCAAATGCAACCCCCAATCAATTTCATGCTCCACAAAAAAAGACCAACCTACCTTCCATCCCACATGATTGAGGAGCATTTGCGTGTAGAGGAATGTTTGTTCGGAATGGCAGGCCACTCGGCTCAATTCAGCAAATGTGCGTTGATATGCCTCGGTTTGTGTGTCGCCGCTACTAATTGCCCACTCATCAAGCAATTGTTCCAGAGAGGAGAGAAAAACACGGGAGAAAATGTCCAACTGAAAATTTTGAAAAAAAATTATTGAATTTTTTATTTAAAAAAAGGATTAAAATTTTATTATTCAAAAAACCTAAATTTTTCCAAAAAAACTTAAGTTTATGCCCAAAACTAATATTTCCCTATTCCCATTCAAAAAAAACCTGTTGGGCTGCGGTGTTAACATTGCTAATTTCACGCTGGAAGCCTGCATCGCTGATCAATTTGACGGCAAAATTGAGCATTAAACAGTTGGGAAAATGTTCGGCCAAATCATAGATTAACCGTCGCCAGGGGCGATGTCTGAATTAATTAATATAATTTAAAAATTTAATTAAAATTATTTACGAAATTAATTCGGGTAACCAGTCAATGCCCTCCGTGCTGCCATCCTCCGTTTCAAATATTTTATCGGCCGCATCCGGCGAAAAATGCTTTTCAATCATTTGGCTGACATTTTGTTCGAAACAATTACGCACAATTAGACAGGACCTAATAGTTTAAAATTTATTTTTGGTAGATTCAAAATAGTATACCTAGTTTTTTAGATTAAAGAAATACTTTATTAAAAATGCGATTTAACTAAAAGGCTCTTCATTGGCATATTTTATATTTTAATTATTTTATGAATTATTTACTCAATTTTCCGCTGAACATCGGTGCCCATCAATAAAATTGGTGGATTTGATGTAGAAGTAGAGGGCAGCTCCATTTCAGTGGATGAACCCGATGGTCCCACTGTCCGATCGTCCAACTCCAAATCAGCTAGCCAACATCCTAAAAGGTCAAATATGACAAAGAAGCTAAATTTTGACTTTTACCAACCTAGTAAATTTGCATATTGGCCCAGTCCTTGGTAATTGCCGGACAATAGTTCAATGACCCGTTCCGGTTGACCACCGGCTTGAAAAAATGCCAATAATGTGGTGATCACCTGCGGCTCCATCACATAATCTCGCACTGAAATTTTGGTGAATTTAGGCATAGGTTTTAAAATTGTTAATATTTAATTTGCCAAAAAGAGTAACCTATACCAAAATAATTATAGTGGTTTAAAAAGTGTTCTCCTACATTCATAAACCAAAACATACCCAAAATTGGATAGAGCTCGTCAAGACGCATTGAATGGATATAATTTTTTATGGTTTGGTCAAAATTAAAGGGTATTAAATGGTTTAAACCAATTTCGATTTAAAACAAATTTAGAATTGATTAACCCAATGCCAAAACTAAAATATATGATGCGGCTTGATGAGAATTATCGATCAGAATATGGTATTGGTTTATATAAATTTTTGAACCGTTGATATTTTTCGGCATTTTCAATACTCTTTTCGGCAATTTAAATTAAATATTATTTCGTTTTAAAAGCAAACTTGAAAAAAGTTCGATGCAATGTTCTTGGATTAATTCCACATCGCTCAATTGTCTGCTTTCATTGGCTGCCGAATCGGTGTCGTTATTCCCGCCGCTTTCCTCCATAAATGCCGCCGTCGATGTTGCCTCATCTTCTCCATCAATTTCATTAAAATTCATCAATAATTATCCTTTGAAAAAATGTAATTAATTTGAAATAATTAAAATATTTAATTAATATTAATGAAATATTGGAGCATAATTAACCAAATAAATTGATATTCAAAAAATAATAATTAACAAATTAAGAGAATTTAATTAAATTATACATCAATTGAAAATGAAAAATTGTACATCAAAAAAATAAAAAAAATCCACAAATTTCATCCATCCATTCAAAGAACGCCCGAATTGTGGCGTCGCATTTCTCTGGGCCAAGCTTCCTTTGCATATTTCTTTTTCGAAGGGCAACCATTGTCCTCGGACGGTGATTGAATGTTTGTGCCAACTAAAAAATACATAAATCAATTAAATATCTTAGAATTTCCAAGTATCCAAAATATTTAAATAAATCTATTTTAATATTTTCCTTACCTGTAAACATTTGTCTTTTCGAACTAGTCGGTGCCATTGGGCCATATTTGGCCACAGCTGCCGGCGTCATTGATTCTTCTGGTGGCGGCAAAGCAGGCGAATATCTAGAATATTTTTGATAGGAAATATTTCATTAAAAATTTCCCACAATTCCAAATCGGGCGCCGCATTCAATGTCAATGAACCCAGTGTGGAGGAGTACATTTTCAATCGATCTGCCGACGAACCATTTGACGACGATTTCACTGGCGAGACAATCTTTAAAATATTTAAAATTATATTTAAAATTGGTCAAAAATTAACCTTCATTTTCTTGAGTGGCTCCGTGGGCGAATAAAAATCGAACAATTGCTCGTCGGCATCGTGGTTTTGTTGTGAGCGTTTATTGCCGGCCACTGGAATGACTGCTGTGCGAACCATGTTCCGGAAACGGCCAACCGATGGGTCAATGTCCTCTATAAATTATAATTTTTTAATATTTAAATTCATTCTTTTAAATTAATTATACAATGAATAAAATTGCTTAAATAGGTCATGTGTTCAATTCCGAATGGAATAGAGTAATTTTTGAATGAACATAAATTTTGAAAAATATGGTCAAACAAACCAGGATTGATCACATCCTCCTCCTCATTGAATTTCACATTCGGCCGTGGTCGAAGTTTCCGTCGGGCTTCCTCTTCCGTTTGCGGAATTTGTCCAATTTTTCGGTTTCGTGCTGTGTTCGCCTCGGTTATATTCTTATAAATTAAAAATTAATTAAGCAATTTTTCGCTTTACTTACATCCATATCCGATTGATCCTTTGAAAAACCGGTTTCAATTTCCACATCTTCGTCATGTTCATCATTTCGATTGATCAACTAAAATTGGGAAATATTATAATTAATTTTGCTACCCTCAATAATAAATACAAAAAGTTTTGTGAATGTAAACTTAATAAAAAAAAACATTTGCCGCCATTGGGTATCGAACAGTCGACCCTAGGGAAAAAATTTGGGGATCTTACCCACCGAGCTATAATCGAATTAGCTGGTTGCCCATTAAATTTAATTAAATTATTATTATAAAATGCTGCTATAAAATTAATAATTTTACTATTTTGGGCGGTCTCCCCTATCGTTTTAGTCCATTTCCTAAGGTCCAAAATTTGATCCATATTTTTTCTTATTTATTTTTTCGTTCTAACCTTGTCCCTGAGAAAATATCGCCGTTTTGATGCGCCAAAATGAAAACTTTGATCCACGTTGATGAACACCGGGGCCAATGCGCCGATTCGTAGATTTTCAATGAAAGTGCCATGGCCTGAATTGTTAAAATACACAACGAAATTTACTAAAAATTTGGCTTACTGCTCTCCAAATCGACGATAGCAAATCGTTTGATCAATTTGTGATAAAGAAGGACGGCATGGACACGGGAGCAGGAGGCATGCTCGCAAACAAAGTCGCAATCCGTTGGATTCCGTCCAAAATAGTAATGGCCCTTCTCGTCGATTAACAATTTCTGTAAATGAAAGTAAAATTAATTCACAAATGAATGTTTTTTTTAAACCTTTCATATTTTATAATTTGATTAACGGAATTATTAATAGAGAGTGGAATTTTAGTTCATAAAAATTGCAAAAAAGATTCCAATGCCAATTATAATTTTTCTATTATGTTTATCTAATTAAATTTTCATCGAAAATGTAACAAAATAGGGTCATAAGTCAAAAAACTAGAGTTTCCTTTTAAATTTTCTTAATTTTTCATTTTAAATCAAACCTGTATCAATTTAGACTCTTTGACCACGTCCAAATGTGTGCCTTTTGGCGGTGCCCCAATCCAATCGGGCAATTTGTATTTGTCTTTTTCATTCAATGCAGTCATTTTTAATAAAATAAAACAATAAAACATTAAAAATTATAAATAATATTTAAAACATATAATTATGCGGTAAAAAACATCTTCCGAATAAAATTAATTTGATGGAAAATCTTTATTCTCGAAAAATGTGTGATTAAAAAATTGGATTTAGAGGAGCAAAAGTTTGTTATGAATTTTATAAATGGGGGTTAAATAAAAAGTTCAAGAGAGGTCAGAGACAATTAAATAAATCCATCATTTAATAATTTGTTTCTGAAAATAACAAATCTTTGTTTGTGTGTGGTTTTTCCATCATTTTTTCCTCTGTCCGAGCACATCAAGAAGGAATTCTGCGCAATAGAGGAGAGAGGGGTGATCGATTGAATGAATGGTAAGTTCCGCTGGCATCTATTTTTTGTTGGAAATGCATTTTTGAATGAAGATGTAACACAAAAACATAGGACACACAAGGACTGAAATTGATTTTGATTAAGGATTATCAAGTAATAAGGAAGGTTACCTCAATTTCCATATGCCCTCCTTATTTGTTTGGTCCAATTCAAATAGATCCAGCCATTATGAAGTTTTTGTTGATTTTTGGTTTAAAGCTTCCAAGCAGTCCATCATTGATTTCCAGTGGTCACACCCATGCCGTCCAACCCTCATACATTAGCGCCAAATTGCTTTGATCCATCGACTCATTGATCAGGAAATCAACCTTAAAAATTAATTTATTTTAATATAAAGAAAAATTAATTTTAATGATTTAAATCAATCAAATGAAAAAAAAGGCAATTATTTTAGGGATTTTTTCCATTCTAATTTCATTATTTTATTATAGTTTATTAAAAACCTGCTCAGCAACGCTCATTTTCTTTGTTTCTTCAACCACATCGCATTGGCTCTTTTCCTTTTCAACAGTCTTTTTGGCTTCCACTTTTTCATCTTCGGAATTGAGAGCATTGTTTGTTGCAGCCAAAACGGCCAATTTGAACATTCCTGGGGCTGTCTGCTGTTTATGCGATGTGCCCGTACCATCTTCATCACCCTTTGGACTGTATATCATTTCATGGCCAAGCAATTTTCGATGGATTTGTTTGCCCACGACATCGGCCATTTCAAAGCGACTTTTGTTGGCCGCTTCCTCCGATGAGCTCTATATAATTTAAAAATATTTTTGAAAATATTAAAAAAATTTATTTTTGACCTGTAAAAAACCAAAATCAAGCATTGGATCAATTTTGAATGTTTTCAGCAGCTGAAGCAACAATTCATGATCATTGCGAAGCATTTCCATTGTGCGTTCGCAAGATTGACGGAAAATTCCCTTTAAAGAAATAATCTCAAATTCACCACAAAAATGGTTTAACCTCAATTTTGGTTGGTCCCAATGCATGCACAATGTTCCCAGTCAGCCTGAAGTAATTCCATTAATTTCTTCTCAAACAAAAAACAAACCGGAATGGCACCATTTCGGGCACTCTCAATGTGCGGCCTTTGTCAAAGCAAATATTATAATCGACATGAATAATTTGTCCGGTCCTCAAATTCATTAGAACATTGTCCAGATGACGATCGCCAAGTCCTGTGCAGGAAAATGATTATTGATTTAATTAATTTTATAAAAAACAATGCCAATGTGGTAAATTTCTTTGTTTTTGCACCCGATGGTCGGGAGTTCGATTCCGAGTGAGGGAAAATAATTTTTTTAATTTATTTACTCCCTATAAAAAATTTTTAATAGGTAATTTCTCCCAAAAATCAAGTCTCAAATTAAAAACCCAATCGGCTTCGGCCTATGTACATACCAATAAGTGCGCCAAGCATCGATCCAACGGCAGCCGTCCGTGAAAATTGTTGTGTCATTGTCCACCAAGCTGCTGAAGTGCCGGCATGCATCCAAATTTCTCTATGAAAAAACAAATATTTTTAATAATATTTCTTAAAACTAACTTTGCCAGGATGTCGCGCGGTGTTTCTCCGATCAATTCTGCCAGCACTTGTTTAACCAGCTTTTTTGGCCACCGTTGTCTGTCGCCAATAATTTGTTGTTGTTCTTTTTCTTTGCCATTCATGGCCAAAATTGTCTTCAGCTTATTGTAGAATTGTTCAATTGGTCGTTCGGGTTCAGTTGGATTTGGTTGCACTTTGCCTCCTTTATCGATATTTTCAGCATCGGTCTTTTGTTGTTTCATTCCCTTCAAATTTTTCTGTTGTTGTTTTGCTGTGTTGGCGGCGGCAGCGGCAATTTTTTGTTGTTTATTCTCTTCAATTTCGGCCAAAAATTTATGCTAAAAATTAAATTTTATATGAATTTAAATATTTCGATGGTTTTGTTATTGGCTAGTCTAGTGCCTTTAGGGACTCGATTTTTCATTTAATTGATGTAATATTATCGGAAATATGTTCTAAATAACTAAAATTTTATCGAAAATTTTTTTTTAATTTTTGACCCGAAGAGGGACCCTTAACTTTTGCAAAATTTAGGTTTCAGTCAGGTTCGAACCCGCTCCGAGGATAATAATTTTTTCTGGCTTGATTTCCACTTTTATGAATTCTCTATACATTCTATAGTACATTTTTGAACGAATTACAGTAAAAAAACCGAATTTGAAGCCACAACCTGATTGACGCGCCATTTCCTGTAGATTTGGAAGAGTGGAATGGCATCATCCACCCATTGAATTAGGCCCGATCGCCGTCCCAGCGGGATCACCGAATAAGTGACGCAACGATATGGCGGTCGGGTGTCCATTTGGCGTTGATTTTTAATGTCCGCAAAAATTGTGTTACACAGATTGAGAAGTTGCATTAGGCTGGCGTCCATGTATAAATTCTCCTGGCCTTTGAACAGAAAAGTGTAGCTGAAAAAAATGTTCTTAAAAAATGTGTTTTAAATGTATGAAACCTACATTTTTCCATCGGAACCAGTGAATGCAATTTTCTTAGGCCGCGTTTTCGTTGGTAAAATGTAGGCAATTTTTGTCATTTTTTGAACCGTAATCAATTCGCTGAATGGACGCTGCTCTTGACCGGGCATTGGCACTGAAGTAGCGGCCAACTCATCCAAATAAGGGGATATTTTGGATACATTTATGCAGAGAGCCGATCGCTTCATAGCTTGCTTATTCAGAGCGAAAAGAATCTGAAAAAAAATAAATTGAGACGTTAAAAATTATTCCAATAATTAAATTTGCCTTCTTGAATGGTTCCCAAGCCTTTTGATGATTTCCCTCCAAATTTTTCTCTTTCATTGTTTCCAGTGCCGAACAAATTTGTTCACCAAAATTTGCCGAAAATTGACGTTCATTTTCGGTTTTGTCCAATTCCGTTTCCCCAAAAGTTCCATTATAAAGTGTTTCTAATGATTGATGAGCCTTAAAACAATCAATTATTTAATATTTATTTGCAATTTAATCACAAACTTTTTCCAAATATGTGCTGACTCGTTTTTGCATGGAATTTTGTGGTGCATCAGCCGTTGTGCCTTGATTTGATTGTTTTCTTGGAAGCATCCGAATTAATTTGCTAATTTGTTGATCGAATTGGCTGAGCACATACAACCATTGTTCTTCATGCAAAAGTGCAATCTTTTGAAGGGCATGACTTAAATTGAAATAAAATTTAATTAAAATTTTAATGTTTTTTAATTCATTTTAAATTAATATAAGAATAAGTAAATTTTTTATTGTTAATTTCAAAGGTAATAAAAATATTTTCTGCCTCATGGAATCGAACCTAGGTCAAAAAAGAAACAAATAAGATGCTTTACCAATTTGACTAAAGACTAACTTGACCAAGTATTTAGGAAATTCAAAAAAATTATTAAGAGAAAGGTTTTCCCATTAGAAACGATATAAATATTTTTTGTATCCAAAAAATTCTTAAAACTAACCAGAATGCTTGCGTTTCGGCCACCAATTTTGGATGACTTCCAGCCAGAGAATTGACCAATGTTCGACAACATTGGAATAAATGCATAGAAGTGAATGTGGATGGAGAGGCCGGTGATTCCAATTTCTTATTCCCTTCATTCTTTTCATCGTCAATTTTCAATTTGTCGTCAAATTTGTTTTGGAATGCCTCCAATTCGTTGTTTTCTTTTTCAAAATCGAGGCCAGCATTTTCTTCCCAGCCGCAATTCTTTTTCAAATTTAAACCAATCGAGCTGAACAAATCATCTGAGAGAATGCCTAAAAATCAAAGAAATTAATTAAATAAAGATGAATAAAAATTTTACCTTTTTCATTGGCTCGATCCGCAAGCACAATAGCCGGATAGCAAATCAAATGCGGTGAATGATGGCCAATTTTGTCCAGCAACAAACTCAAAATGGTACGCACTGCCGCTGATGGGTGACTCAAATATGTGAACAATTGGGGAATGATGCCTAAAAAAATTTTTTTAATTGAAAGATGATTTAATTAATTACAAAATTGGAAAGAGAATATTTTTGGCCGGATCAGAACGAACTTAATAAACGGTCATGAACAGTCCCAACAGGTCTGCGATATAATTTATTTCATCATTTCCGACCAATTAATATTAAATTCCCCATAAATTGTTAGAAGAATATCATGTCATCTATTTCCATTCCCACCCAACTCCATGGATCAATTTGTTTTGTTAGAGCAAAAATTCAAATAAATGATAAAGAAAAATTTTCAAATTTGGCCAAATCACTTATAGATAGCTCAGTTGGTAAATTCCTCTTTTTTTTCTAATCAATTCAATGGTTCGAAGTTCGATAGCCAGTGGCGGTGAATTTTTTTGAAGAATTTATTTTATTACTTTTTGATTAATTAACCAAAAATATGAATTCATATCAATTAATTTTTGTTTTAGTGATTTGTATCCGAATAGAAAAAAATGTACCGGTCCAAACATCAATGGCAATTCTGTCCATCCACATGTTCACGTCGCCCCCGCCCGCAATGCTCACTATCCGGGTGAACCAATCCGGTTGTGTGGCCATCATTTTCAGCAGTCGCAAAATCACTTCAACCGTTTGGACATGGCTTTTGCCGGGGAACAAATTCTCCAAAAAGCGTAAATGCGAATTCAGTGCCAGCTCATAGAGTCGATATTGTCGGTGCTTTAAGGCCAACCAAAATTGTTGGAAGGCAGGCTGCTCCAGAGACCTTAAAGAAATTAATAAAGAATTAAATATTAATCTAAAAAAAATTTACATTAAAATTGGCACTGCCATTATATCGCTGGCGGAGAATGTTTGGCGGCAAATTCGGCATAAATCCTCATAGGTTGCCCAGGCGCCTATGATTTTTTCCAGTTTAATTCCATGTTCAGTGTGAATATTTATGCCGAACTGAAAAATTAAAATTATTATAAATTGATTAGTATTTATTTTTGAGAATAATAGTTTAAAATATTGCAAAAAGAAAAAAAGTTTGGACGGGCATGAGTATTGAACTTAGACCATTCAGTAAAAAACCAAGCGCTTATCCGACTGAGCTAACCGTGCTATTGGTGCTTTGTTAATTTTTTGAATTTTAAGTTTTGAAGGATTTCCTCTAATTTTTTTTCAATTTAAAAGCAAAATCGATTTAAATATTGCTGATCAAAATGAAAAAAAAACATTTTCAAATTTTTAAAATTATGAAAATTACTTGCAAAATTGTTCCCGTCTCTGCTGGCAACAATTTCAGCGTGTCCCCATCGAATTCCTCCGATAAAAGGATTTGTTGTTGTGATGCATTGCTGCCGTCCATTCCATTGGAAATTGGGAAAGATGTATTGAACATTTCCATGTGAGGACCACCGCCAAAATGTTCTTGTTGCTGTAAAATTGGTGGGCCAGCAAATCCGGGGGGTGGTGGTGTAATTGTTTGACCAGAAAATTGATTATTTGGAATGAATGGGTCAAATTGTTGGAATTGTTGTTGGATGATGGAATATTCGTTTGCTGTATTTGCATTGTTAATGCTATTATTGATGCCGGCGAATCGAAAGTGCAGCGAGGCAAGACGTGGATTTCCGGATTGTTGGGCCTTAAAATTAATTATTTTTAAAAAATTTTAATTAATTCATAAAATAATCTCACCAATTGTGCCATGGCCACATGCATTTTGCGCAAAATAAAGTGTTGTTCCTTTTGTTCCCCATAAAGGCGTTGCATCCAACTGCAATAGATTTGACCCAATTCCATTCGGTGCAGCGTTTCGGACTTCCAATCGCGCAACAATTCGCCCAAATCAATTTCCAGGAGTATCTTAAATTATCAAAAATATAAAAATACTTAATAATAATTATAAATCTTATTTCCTGTTTATTCTAGATTTTGGTTGGCTAGGCGAAAGGGTAAAATTTTAAAATTTATAAAAAATTTTCGACCTTACTAAATTTAGATTAGAGGTTCAAGTCTGCTTGGTGAAATTATTTTTTTCCGAATTTTATGCACATTTTTGGTATTTTTAAATAGATTAAATACAGTAGTTCTAACAAAAAAAAGAGTTATTAAACGAGTATTAACAAGTCACTTAATATCCAATATACCAAAAAATTAAGACAAACTCTAACCCTCAAATAATTCTTAATAATAGCAAAAACCCACCGGTAATGCTGTGTTCTGTGACTGCGGATGTTGCTTGCTGGGACTTCTCAACAATTGTTGATTTCCACCAAAATGTTGATAATGTTTATTATGGCCTTTTTGTTGTTGCTGATTCAAATGTTGAATTCCGGTGCATAGCGAGTGGAGAAATGCCCGTCGAGAATGGTCAAATCCATCGGCCTTTTCTGTACCGGCCATTAACAGAAATTTTGCCTCATCACTGATGTCATCCTGTAGGGCAAACAATGCTTCACTGGTGTTCATTCGTTGGCCATAATTTTGCCCTGGGCTGCCACCAAATTCCCCTTTGCGTTGTTGTCGAAGTTCAAAAAGGCGAAGTATTTGGGTTTCTGTGTCCAGGAGACACCCGCGGAATTCCCAGGGTAAGAATTTTTGCTTCCCTGGAGGCTCAATTGTATTTTGCCCCAATCGATCCCAGGAGGAGAGAGCGATCAATCTATAAAATGTTAGCATTTTAATTTGGCAAAATTGTTGGTACCTTTGCCATTGAACACGTTTGAATTGTTTTTGGGCCTCCGTGGATTGCTGGTCTACAGCATCAGTGATTTCAATCCTCTTTTGAAGGTATGCATCGTGCAATCTATTTAATATTGAATCGAGATTATATGAATAAAGGTGAATTGGATGAGTAATTGGGGTCAACGGTCAACCAATAGACCTACTCCTCCAACCTAAAGACCTACAACCACCAGAAGTCTAGATCCATAATCCTACATTGGCCAAGTTTTAGGCTTTAGCTCAGAGAGCATATTTTATTCGGTCTATTTCTGGTTTTTTCACATTTATTTTGAGAAAATTATGTGTATGTTTTTAGGGTTGGATCTGGTAATTTTGGCTAAAATTTTTTATTACTGATTTTTCAAAATTTTTAGACATTTCCATTTCCAGTTATAAATCATTGGAACTCCTCCCCCCTCAAGTAGAAATATTAATAAAAATATTTACAAAAAATTATCGTCTCGTCTACCTTTGCTCAATTTGTGGATCCCGAAGGATGGAGGCGGCCCGCCAAGCCAACTCTTCAATCGCATTCAAAATATGGCTGTGCATTTTTTTGGGTTGCATCCCGCCTTCTTCATCTTTTGCGTCAATTCCATTACATTGAGTTTTCGCCGGTGTTATTTTGGTATTAGCAATGGCCATTCGATGTTGCTGCTGAATTGCCAGAAAACCGTCCAATGCTTCTTCCACACTTAAAAAAGATAAAAATATATATACTAAATAAATTTTACAAATTTCTTGAAGGTTTTATAAAGATTTTTTCAAAGAAAAATTTTGGCCTAATTGGGATACCATTCAAATTTGCAAGATTTTAGGTCTCGGGTTCGAATCCGCTTCGAGGACAATAATAACTTTTTTTTTATCTTGGTTATCACTTTTTTGTATTTTTATACATTCTACAATATATTGTGAACTGATAATAGTTCAATTAATGCTAAATTAGGATTTTCTATTATCAAAAAATCCTAAATATCAGTTTAATGAAAATTATTTTAAAAAAAAAATAAAATTTATTAATATTTTAAAAAAAATCACCGTGCTTCTACCAACATTTCTGCATATTTGCACCATTCAAATGACTGTTGATTCGTTCCAAAATGATGTTTCGCCCATTGTTGAACACCTCGAATTGCTTGCGGTGCACCCAATTCGACCAATGCTCGAACCAGCCAACAAATGGCGAACAATGTGGATGAATCCAGTCGAATTGGATTGACTAAATTATAATTCAAAACAATTAAATTATAATTTTTAAGCATTTTCCCTACCTAAATTTGCAGATTTCCTCTCAAATTCAGCAAAAATAAAGCCAGCCATTCGAACAATTTGGGCATAATTTCCGCTGGAAAAGGCAACGCCCATAAGTGGTAATGCGGTTCGACTAAGCCAATCCATGCAACTGGCTTGGTTGATCAAAAAGAATTGCCGGGAATTCTGAAAAATTTAAAATTAATTATTTGATTAAATATATTTTCATTTTTCGTCGAAAATTGAAATTTATAAGGGTAAAAAACACCAGCAGTGAGAATGACTTAACGTTAACGGACAGGAGAATTTTGCGTTAGCCACTACACCATTCGTGTCCATTAAATTATTTTCTACAAACCTTCTAGCTAGTCTTAAATTTGAAAAAATGAACGCAAGTATTTTTATAAAATAACCCTACCAAAGGAATGTCTGTGCCAATTTCCAGCATCGAACCCCGGACGGCATAGCCCATCAGCTTGTCAATACAATCCACACTTTGCAGCAGCATTCGGACCCGAAACCATTCTTCCTCCGGCCGTAATTGACGAATTTGCCGTCCTTTTTCAATGGAATCGCCCTCCTCAATTGCACTGCCACCACTCAAATTGGTATTGGTTGTGCCACTTTTGGTCGAGGATTCATCATCGCCAGTTGTTGATGTGTTTTTATTTGGTGGTGTCAAATTGGATGGAGTGGTCGGCGGCAATTCTCGGAGTGCAATTTGTGTGACCAGAGATCGCAATTCTTCTGGAAAAATGTGAAAATTTATCATTGAATAGTAAGAATAAAATTTGTTTTTAATTTATAATATTTAAGACAATGAAATTTGGGAAATTTTAAAAATTTCTTGGAAATTGGGTTAAAAATAACAAACTTTCAAATTTGGTGAATGTTTCCAGCGGATTTTGGCCAATTGGTGTGCGCATTCGATTCACAACGCAAAACAGGGCGAATTGGCCAATGGCAAAATGCCATCGATCTATTGTGCTGTTCAATATGTCTTCTTCTTGATTAGATTTGGATTTTTGTTGTTTATTTTCATCCTTTTCATCATTGTATAAATTGGAGTGGAAAATTTCGCCAGCTGATGGGATCCAATCTTGCACATTTGAACTGAAATTTAATAATTTTAAATATGGGAAAATTGGTAAAAAATGAAAGGTAAAGACGTGAAATGTCAAAAAATATATTATTTTTATATGCTATTCTCATTAAATTTTTAAAAAATAGGTAAAAATTCTAAAAATCCACCCACTTTTAATCACTGTTATTTTTTAACTGATATGTTTTTATTAAATTGATTAAAAATTCTCAAAAAAACTCACTCATCCAACATTATTGAAATGATTTTTCGGTCAAAGAGTAAATTGGCGAGTGTCTGGAATTCGAATGCCTCCATATTAGATTGGCCAAGTTGGAGTTGGGTCGATTCAAACAATGAGGGCAATATTTTTGAAGATGAATTGTTTTTGGTATTTGTTATAGATAAGTAATATTCATCGTTGCCATCAATGTTAATAATGCCAAAAAGTCTGCGAAAAAAATATTGGATTTTTTTTTTATTAATTTTTGGCCCAATTTTATGTCCTCTAAAAAACTCACTTAATCAAAAAAATTGTCGGAATTCGTGTCCAAATGAGGCGAAATTGTTCCAAATTCAGTTGGCTTGCATTTTGGACCAATTTTTGAATAAATTGTGCGGTCAATTGTCGAGAACGATGATCATCTTGAAGCAGCAGATTGAATGAATGCAATCGATAAATGCATTTGACAATTTGTTTTCGTTGTTCCGGTGATTTAAATTCATGCAAATGGAAAAGTAGATCGAGCATGGCCGATGAAAGGAGGAACATTTCATTCGTCTAAATTTACGGAATAAAATATGTTAATTAATAGAAGGTGGACTTTTAGGGTTTTTTAGGTCAAAATCGCAAAATTAGTGATTATTATTTAAGTTAAATTTTCAGTCAAAATATACTAGGTAATTTTGGTTTTTTCATAAAATTTACACCCCAGAAAATGCCAAAATAGGAAAAACAGATCAAAAAAATAAGTCAAAAAGTGAAATAAATGCTCAAAAATATTATTTTATGTGCTTTTGGTATTGCCAAAAAAGTAGTTTGTCTATTATTTAATCGAATATCCTCCTTTACCTTCTTTATTGAATGAAAATGATCAACAATTATGGTTGAGAGTCGTTGAAGCCATTCAATTATTAAATATTGTGCCTTCCCTTTCATCTGATGGAATTGACGTATCAAATCGGCCATTTTAGTCAAAATTTGGCCAAAATATTTGCTCGTTAATTGTTCAAATGAACTTGATTGATGTGGAGCTGTTGGATTTGTGGTTGAATTCCTGGCACTTGGACCAAAATTTGTGCCGCCGCTCGCAAAGAAATGATCATGACTTAAAATATTTTTAATTATTAAACTAGAAATAGGGTTTAATCGTTTTTAGCTCCTGATAATGATTTTACTTTTCTTAAGCGTTTGCTTTGATATAAAATTTATTCAAAGTGTCTAAAAGTAAGTTGAAGATGAACCTTCTTTTTATTTTCGATTGAATTTCTCATTTAAAATTTATTTTTCAAACTAACGTTTGTGAATAAACCATGACTAATCGAAGAAGTGCAAAATGACATTCCGGCAAATTCTGCATATACCACACATCGGTAAGAGGCAAATGCTCAAATAAAGTTGTGAAAATTGTTGGTTGTAGGCCGCGTAGCTAAATTAAATTAAATTGTTTTTTCGTATTTAATTAATTACCAAAAAAATTGAACTCTTCACTGTGACAAGCGGCATTAAAGAAGCAAAATTTGTGCATATTCGTCGCTCCTCAACCTTGGCTACTCGCCAAGCAAATTTTGTACTCTTCAATCGGGTAAAAGATTCTAAATTTTTAATTGTAAAATTTGATGATAAAAAAGAAAAACCTTTCAAATCATCGACAATTTGCGGATAAACTTTTTGCCATTGGGTTATGTCGGATGGGTCCAATGAATTATATGGGAGTTGAGGACGCCCATCCGCTCCTTCTTCACCAGCATCAGCAACATGTCGACGTCTTCGCTTGCTACTACTATTTCTTGTTTCTTTGCCAAACATACACTGATTTTCATAAGTTCTAGAAGATGTTTAATTAAAAAATTGTTTGTTTTAATTCATCTTATTGAAAATACACGGAAAAAATACGTATATGTATACGTATCATTTGATTTGTATGTAATTAACAATTAACTTTTTATTATCATGCAAAGAAACCAAAAGATCCAAGATTTAATTTAATCAAAATCGGCTAACATTAACAAAAAAAACTCCTCATAATCTTGGTAAGTTGATTGTGAATGCAATCTAAAGTTAACTTGCTATGCAACTTGCAACTCATAATTGAAACACGGAAAAAGGTAAAAAACAAATATGCGAAAAAAAAATAAAAAAAACAAATATTTTTTTCCTTTTTGGCATTATGTTTTAAATATTGGATAAAATGTCTAAAAAGGTAAAGTATCCTTGTTGACATATCGATTTTTTATAAAGCATTCATTTATCGAAAATTTGGAACAATTTTGGAGGCAAAAACAACAAAATTGGCAAAGATATATGGACGAAGGAATAAAAATTACAATAAAATACAACAAATGGAAATATGTGGGAAAAGATAAATTATTAATTTATTTCTTATTAAAAAGGTTTTTCTAAAATGGATCCTCGAACAATTCCTCTTTACGTTCATTTTGCAATTTTGGCAAATTAGCCTCCATTTCATTGGCTCTTTCCTGTAAAAATGGCAATTTTCTTATTAGTAGATTATTCCGAAGGATAGGAAGGTATAATGGTTAATTTTGTGAATAATTTGCAAATAGAAACCGCGTTGATTCGTTTCCTTCGTTCAGCCTCCTCAATATGTTGATGTGGGGCCAATGTTTTTTGATTGTCGGCATTCAGGCACTTTTGTCGCTCCAATTCAAATGCTTCCGTCATTTGGGCGGTGCATACCTAAATTTGGAGGGCAAATTGGAAGAATTAAGATTAAAAAATAGTAAATTAAAAAGGAAAAAAATTATCTAATCCGCCGGAAAGATTACACGAAAGGTCCCAATTTAAGATAATAGCTTTACAGTTTACACATTCGACTAATTAACTTCAGAATTTTCTATTAATTATTCTTTATCAAATAAAATAATTTGCTCACGGAGAAGAATCGTTTCCAAACGTCGGTGATCAACTGTTGACTATAATTTTGTTGGAATCGCACTTTTTTCCTCTCAGCTTCGCTCTTTTCATCCATCCCTGGTTCCAACTAAAAAAATAATTTATAAAAATTTCCCCTCTCTGCTACTAACTTTTTCACCGGTCATATAAGGCGTGAATTGTTCAACAAAATATTCATTCACAATGGCAATGTAATTTTTGCTTAGTTGATTCTGATTTTGCTCCAAAAATGGAACTTTTGCATGCAATCGACCTGTGGGCAATTTGAAGGAAATTAAAATTATTGGAATGAATTTTCCCAATCCAAAGGTGAATATGCCCCCAAGCCACGTTATCGCCATTTATAATAAATCATCAAGGACCGAACCAATTTTGATGTTTTTGTTATTATAAATTAAAAGGCAGACTTTTGGCTATCAAATGATATTAATTTTATTTTAATTGGTTCAGAAATGATGGGATAATAACCAAAAAACCAATCAAAATGATATTTACTATTGATTAGAGAAATTTGAAGTGAATTTTTAGGGCATAACTTTATCAATTCTGAACCAATTTAAATAAAATTAATTTTATTTGATAGCCAAAAGTCTGCTCTTTAACTTGATATTAAATCATCCAAATTGGTTCAGTACTTAATGAGTTATTATAAATGGCGCCAAGTTGCACCAAGTTGTGCTATTCCTTCATAATTTACCGGTTTTCCTGACCAATTGCCAGGCTCCAGCCAAATTCTCCGTGAATCCAATCATCAGTGTCATCTAATTGATGATTTATATTTTTAATAAATATTTTCCCATCTACTTGTTCAATGAAATCGGCCATCCGACTGACATGTCCACCTAATTTAGGCATTTTCAACATTGTCACTTTTGGGGCCCTGTCGACACCGAATATCTGTATTTTTGAGAGAATTATGCAAAATGGATGAATTTTTTGTATTTTTTACCCTCTTAAATTCTGGGCACACCTCATTGACAATGTCCACAAAAATGAGGCCAACCACCTCTTTTGGGTCGGCCAATCGTTGGAATGTTTCGCGCAAACAAATTCGTTCCTTTTTCGTGAAGGAATTCTGTTTTAAAAAGTGATGAATTTAATGAAATTAAATTAGTATAATTTATTAACGAATTATATGAAATATATAATTTTCTCCCTTGACCAACCTCGAATGGATTCTCATTTTCATTGGATATCCAAGAGGAGGTGGTGATCCGGGATTTCTTCGGCTGGCGAGGCTTACACAACGAAGAGCCCATCAATTAAATTAATAATATTGAGGGATGAATACTTCTGAATTTTGCTAAAATTAAAAAAATAACTGGGAATAATGAATATTAATTGAAGAAATTCGAAATGTTTGGAGCAATAAATGTTTGGGGCAAATAAAATGTTTGGGGCAAATAAAATGTTCGGGGCAATTAAAATGTTTGGGGCAATTAAAATGTTTGGGGCAAATAAAATGTTTGGGGCAAATAAAATGTTTGGGGCAATTAAAATGTTTGGGGCAAGCAAAATGTTTGGGGCAAGCAAAATGTTTGGGGCAAATAAAATGTTTGGGGCAAATAAAATGTTTGGGGCAAGCAAAATGTTTGGGGCAAATAAAATGTTTGGGGCAAGCAAAATGTTTGGGGCAAATAAAATGTTTGGGGCAAGCAAAATGTTTGGGGCAAATAAAATGTTTGGGGCAATTAAAATGTTTGGGGCAAATAAAATGTTTGGGGCAAGCAAAATGTTTGGGGCAAGCAAAATGTTTGGGGCAAGCAAAATGTTTGGGGCAAATAAAATGTTTGGGGCAAATAAAATGTTTGGGGCAAGCAAAATGTTTGGGGCAAATAAAATGTTTGGGGCAAATAAAATGTTTGGGGTAAATAAAATGTTTGGGGCAAGCAAAATGTTTGGGGCAATTAAAATGTTTGGGGCAAATAAAATGTTTGGGGCAAATAAAATGTTTGGGGCAAATAAAATGTTTGGGGCAAATAAAATGTTTGGGGCAAATAAAATGTTTGGGGCAATTAAAATGTTTGGGGCAAATAAAATGTTTGGGGCAAATAAAATGTTTGGGGCAATTAAAATGTTTGGGGCAAATAAAATGTTTGGGGCAATTAAAATGTTTGGGGCAAATAAAATGTTTGGGGCAAGCAAAATGTTTGGGGTAAAAATAAAATGTTTGGGGCAAGCAAAATGTTTGGGGCAAATAAAATGTTTGGGGCAATTAAAATGTTTGGGGCAAATAAAATGTTTGGGGCAAATAAAATGTTTGGGGCAAATAAAATGTTTGGGGCAAGCAAAATGTTTGGGGCAAATAAAATGTTTAGGGCAAATAAAATGTTTGGGGCAAGCAAAATGTTTGGGGCAAATAAAATGTTTGGGGAAAGCAAAATGTTTGGGGCAAGCAAAATGTTTGGGGCAATTAAAATGTTTGGGGCAAGAAAAATTAAATTAATAAAATGGAGGGTGAAACCTTTTGGATTTTGCTAAAAAATTTTAAAAAATGACTGGTAATAATGAATTTTAATTGGTCAAATTTTACTGATTCATAGGTCATTAAAAATCATTGGATTTCATTTTTAAAAATAAATTTTTGACTAAAATTTTGAGGAAAATTTGTTGGTTTTTAATTCCAAGAAAACATTTCCCTTATATTTGGCCATTCAATTTGGCGCGAGGATGCGACCGAAAATGTTTTCTTGTAATGAGGAAATGGGTCGAAGGAGAAGAAAACAAATAAAAATTGACCGTTGGCCAAAAGGCAATAAAAAAAGAACAAGACAAAAGAGGAGGAGAAGCTGCCGTAAAATGGATTGGACAATGTAAATAGATGCCAATTTTCCAAAAAGGCGATGGATTTATGGCAAAAATAAATAAAAGTTGAAGCGCAAATTCAATGGACACACGTTTGATATATGCCCGAGGCTATATTTTTGGTGGCTGTTTTAGAAAAAAAAGTTCCATTGGAATTTCGCTTATGTGTTTTTTTAATTTTGATGTTGCATTTTACATCAAAAAAATTTCAAATTCAGACAAATTGTGACCAAAATTCAAATTTGTGGTGTGGTCTAAATTCAGACATTTATAAAAAAAATGCATTAAAATGAATTAATTGGTTTATTCATGCATAAATTTGTTAAATATCATAATTTTTCCTCTCACATAATCTTTTTGAGCTTTGCTTCTTTGCAACCAACCGAAAGATTTAAGAAAAAATAGAAAAATTTTAGCAAAAAAAATGTCCTCATATGTAAAAAGGAATAATTAATGAAAAATCCGGATGAATGAACTGATTTAAATATCCAAAAAATGTGTTAAGTATATGACCGCCGAAAGTTGTTTTTGTTATAAAATATTTTGCCATTAATCTGCGTCGCTTTACGGTATTGACATTTTAGTTCCATTTTCAAAAAAAAAAAACTCTTTTTTAATTGTCCATTTCCACCGTGCGCAATTCTATAGGCAAATTTTGCGTAATTTTAATAGAGGTATCGTCATTTTTGGAAAATTGCGCGCCCAATTCCGGCATGAGAGAAATATTATTTTAGGATTTAAGCGGCCAAGACATTAAAAATAATATTTTCCCAAAAGTGAAAAAATATATTTACAAAGGAAATGCGCGGGAATGGCAGCGGCGCAAAGTTTTTGAGGAAATGGCGCGGCAAAATTTTTGGCCCATTTCATTGCATTTTGATTATGTCCCTATAAAAATGGGTAATTGAGCAGCAGAAGTAGCAGCCATGGAAACAAAAATCAAAGAGGAATTCCATTTTGGCTTCATTAAAAAATTGTTTGAGGCCGTTGCTACCGGCCATACATGGGACGATGACTTTTTGACGTTTAATGAAATGACATTTAGCCTAAATGTGGCAATTGAGTGAGAGGTTAGGTATTGAGTGAATTAAATTGACCGGCACACCTTAATTTGCAGAATTCGAAAATATTTTTTTGTGTTTAGAAAAATCAATTTTAATGTGAATTGCCAATGGCTCATTAACCCATTTAATTGGCCACAAAATAATTGCAATTAAGCGTGGTCAAATAGGTACAAGCAACCAACGGGTTCAATTCACTGCTGGGCTTTGATAGAGATGAAATGGCTTAAGAAAATGGCCTAAATAATTCTTCAATTTGATGGAAAATGTGCCAAATCCAATGGACGACAGGTGTCCAAAAAATAATAATAATTGGCATTCACCTGCCCCGGTATTGTGCCGGCATCCAATCTAATCAGTTCCTTCTTCCTTATTAGTTAAATTTATCAAAATTGCTGTCATCAAATTATTTGGGTCATTTTTATTCATGGGGAAGGGAACACAATACCGTATAATAAATGGCCTCAGGCAAAAATATTTAGGAATGTTGGATTGGTGAGGAAAGGAAATAAATAAAAAGTGGGGTATAAAAATAAATGGCAAAATAATTTTTTCTCTCTTGTGTGGCCAAAAAATGTGTAAAGTGGGGGTTGATCACGATAATTGGGCACAGCAATTTTTCAACAAATTTAATGCATTTCTCTAAAGAGTACCACGAAATCGCTCATTTTTAATTGGGGAATGACGTCATTTTTTTCTAATTTTTGTAGACAAAATAATATTTTGTATATTTCTCCATGCATGCCGCCGAGAATTAAGTTGAATTTTGTCCATTGAACATACAAAATGGAATTAAATATCGAATTCTGAATAGTCTGGTGGACTCCATTTTATGTAAAGGAAAGAAATGGCGGCGTTTGCCTTTTTGACGGTGATTTTTGGGTAAAAACGCCCGCGAGAAAATACAAATTGAACCGAAAATGGAGATGTAAACGTGTGAAGGAACACGGAATATGCTGGAAAATGCCATGGAAACTGCAGAAAATTGGGTGCGTGAACGGCGAAAAATGCCAAATAGAATTTGACCAAAGTGGGTCTATCAAAAACTAGTGCCAACAAAAAACTAAATGTTAAGATTTGTTAGGAGGAAAAGCCAATGATTAGCAGAAACACAAAACAGACGGAATTATTTAGGTGAAACAAAAACAGGCGGAATTATTCTAAGCGAAAACACAAACAGGCGGAATTATTCTAAGCAAACAGGCGGAATTATTCTAAGCAAACAGGCGGAATTATTCTATGCAAACAGGCGGAATTATTCTAAGTGAAAACACAAAACAGGCGGAATTATTCTAAGCGTAAACACAAAACAGGCGGAATTATTCTAAGCGAAAACACAAACAGGCGGAATTATTCTAAGCGAAAACACAAACAGGCGGAATTATTCTAACTAAGCAAACAGGCGGAATTATTCTAAGCAAACAGGCGGAATTATTCTAAGTGAAAACACAAAACAGGCGGAATTATTCTAAGCGTAAACACAAAACAGGCGGAATTATTCTAAGCGTAAACACAAAACAGGCGGAATTATTCTAAGCGAAAACACTAAACAGGCGGAATTATTCTAAGCGAAAACACAAACAGGCGGAGTTATTCTAAGCGAAAACATAAAACAGGCGGAATTATTCTAAACGAAAACACAAAACAGGCGGAATTATTCTAAGCGAAAACACAAAACAGGCGGAATTATTCTAAGCAAACAGGCGGAATTATTCTAAGCGTAAACACAAAACAGGCGGAATTATTCTAAGCGAAAACACAAAACAGGCGGAATTATTCTAAGCGAAAATACAAAACAGGCGGAATTATTCTGAGCGAAAACACAAAATAGGCGGAATTATTCTAAGCGAAAACACAAAACAGGCGGAATTATTCTAAGCGAAAACACAAAACAGGCGGAATTATTCTAAATGAAAACACAAAACAGGCGGAATTATTCTAAGTGAAAACACAAAATAGGCGGAATTATTCTAAGCGAAAACACAAAACAGGCGGAATTATTCTAAATGAAAACACAAAACAGGCGGAATTATTCTAAGTGAAAACACAAAATAGGCGGAATTATTCTAAGCGAAAACACAAAACAGGCGGAATTATTCTAAATGAAAACACAAAACAGGCGGAATTATTCTAAGCGAAAACAAAGTTAAATTAATTAGAATGCCGGGATCCCATTCATCAGACAAACCGTCCCACTCCCACATCCCACTATACTTTGGTCTATTTTTTTATCTTTTTTCAAATTGTAAAATATATTCCTTCCATGAATACATATATAGTTTTATAATAATAGTGGTTGTAATGTGCGCATACAATTCATTCATAATATATATGATTGTTTGGGGAGAAATTTGATGTGAAATGAACACAAAAAAAAAAACGATGAAAAAACAAATTAAGATGGAGAGGCAATTTTTGCGCATGAAGATGGATTTTTTATGGTCTGACAAAATTAAGATAAGGGGAAGTCAAAAATAATATTCTAAAACATAAAATGAATTTGTTGATGTGTCGAGGGGGAATTTTTTGTTGATATATTTAATTTTTTCATCCCTCTTTTCTTTCTTTCTTCTCTTCAAAATTAGCTAACATCGTCACTCTCCGAAACACTCATCACTTTGATGCGCAATGGCCTTTCACGACGCTTCCATCGATTCGAATCCTGTTGCTGGTTTTGGCATCCAATGATTGGAAGGTTTGAAGCATTGCTGGGCCCAGCTTTGTCCTCGTTATCACTCGCTTTACTACCGCCTTCAATAGCATCAGCAGTTGCAGATTTGTTGGCCAACAATTGAGGTGAAAATTTCATCGAGAGCTGTGGGAAAAATAATTAAATAAAATGTATTTAAATTGGGGTAAATTTTTTAATATTTTTGCAATTTTAATAACAATTTGAAAATATATCCCTTAAAAATTGACGTGGAAAATAATTTAAAAAAAAAAAAAACAAAATAAAAATTTTTATACCAATTCTTGGACTTACATGAGTATTATAATTGAGCTTATCATTGACGGTCTCGTATTCGTTGGGTGAGAACTGGAAACCGTATTCCGTTTCATCAAAATGTTTCATCATTTCGAATATATCCTGTCTGCTGAGGCCAAGATATTTGGTAACCCAATACTTGATAATCCTTCCTTTCGCTCGTTTGTCCACGGCTATCAGCTTAAAATAAAAATTCAAAATGTCAATCTTCAAGCATTAAAAATTCCGAAAAATATTATCTAATAATTATAATTATTTCTAGGAATGATTCAAAAACAAACTAATAAATTTTTTGAATATCTATTTTCATTAACATATAATTTGTTTTATTAAGTTTTATAGATATTAAAATTTAAAAACTCACCACATAAGGCCTTAACGGATTCTCGTCACAATATTTGATAAAGTGAATATCATTTGCTAGCACCGTGTCCATATCAATTTCTTGCTGATCATCGGATTCGGCTGCCATTTCCTCCATTCCTTGTCGTCCTTTTCCTCTTTCCTCTGTCGCTTCTTTCTTGAGCAGATTGCATGACGCTGTTGATACGTTTGCCGGCGAGGCAGCGGCCTAAATTAATTTTATATATGACAATGTTTTTTCATGGATAATATTTAATTTGAGAAACATTGAGAATGGTGAAAAACGTACAAAATTGTCGAAAAAAGAGTACATAATGCCAATAATAGCTTATAGTTATAGAGATATAGACTATAGAGGGTTTATCCTACATTCACTAATTTGTTATGGTTTGGTCAAATTAAAGGGTATAGTTTAAACCGATTTCAGTATTTTTAACCAGAACAAAAAAAAATATTAAAATATCAGAGTTATCGTTCGAGTATAAGGCTATGGGTCAGGGATGAACTTTTGAACTTACAATTTTTCGCGAAATTTTTTCGCCAAATAAAATTTTCCACAGCCACCTACCGTATCACTGGAATCGGTACCGCCCTCCACCAATGTATCGTTGTTCTCCGAAGCCAAATCCAATCGATTCTGTGCAGTTCCTCCCGCCGTTCCAGTGCCTCCAGGATTTGTCATTGTTTCCTCGGCTTCGCCTCGACTTTCCATCTCCGTTGTGGTGGTCGCCCTCTCCGTTGTGGTCGCAATTGTGGCCGCAGTGGAAGCTTCACGTAAATCTGCAAATAAAAGAATAATTTATTTGAATAAATTGAATTATTAAAATTACTTTTAAGAGTTTCGCACAATTTTGTATTAAAAAACCCACTGTCATTGGCGAATAGGGACATTTTCTCGTCGATGCGCATTTGCTTCTCGGTCAATTGTTGCCGTCGGGCATCGAGACGATCGTTTGGATCAGTTTGCGAACCATACCATGTGCCAGAAGCTCCATAATCCGGACCACCGCATTCATCCCCACTTGCTTCAGACACAACGGGCGAGATCTGAATAAAGGAAGGTTTAAAAAATAATCCGTAAACTAGAATAATTTTACTAATTTCTGGGAGAATATTCTTCTAAAACCCGCTTAATAAATTTTTAAAAATGTTAGTGCATTCTTATGCAAAGTTGAAATTGCAAAGGAAGGGAGGTGAAAGAGGTCGCAAATAAGCTGGTGAAATGAAGTAACCCTCAAGGCATTATTCCTCTGAAAGTTCTTTCCCTTCCTTTGTTATTAATCAACAAGAAGAGGGTATTCTCTCTTCTCTTCCCAACAGCTTAAGTAATCCCTTCCTTTGGGGCAAAAAATAAGTTCATACTTCATATTCATTTTTTTAAAGAAATGGTCAAAGTGGTTTTATTAATTAATTATCCCCATAAAAATCCATTTTATCCTAGGTATATGCTATATTACTCCTTCCAAAAATCACAAAATAACTCACCTTAGGCGTGCTCATATACGAATCCACCATTGGGTCATCAACATCGCCACAATCGCCAAGCAACTGTTCCCGTTCGCCTTCATCGCCACTCTGCAAATCGTCCTCTTCTTCCTCTTGCTCTCCGCCCATCACCACATCATCGCCCGGATGACAAATAAGAGAAATTCCGGAAGTAGATTTCTGGAAAATAAAAAATTATTTGTATATCATATCATCATAAAATTTAGGAATAGTATCTAATTTTCCAAAAAGAATAAAATAAAACCAAAATAATTATAATAGTTTGAGAGAGGGTTTGTCCTAAATTCACAAACCAAATATGCCCAATTGGTTTGAGCTGATCAAAACGCATTGAATGGTATATAATTTGTAATGGTTTGGTCAACAATTAAAGAGTATTAAACGGTTTAAACCCATTTTGTTTTTTTTGGTTCAAACCTAAGCTAAAAAATTTTCAATATTTTTTAGACTTCCAACATTTAATACACCCACCTGTGTTGCTTGTTGCTGAATTGGATCATCGAATGATGGGATGTCTTGTTGTTGACCAGTCATTGTTGATGAAAATGTCAAATCGGGCAATGGAACAGAAGAAAAGTTGGCAGCAGCTTCCAAATCGTCGCATTCTCTTTTCTCATCAAAGTATCGATGTTGGGCAGATTCCCATTCATTGATTCTTTCGGTGTTATCATCGAATCGAAGTGCCCTGGCGGATTTTGGTCGTCCCAATTGTTCGGTCTGCTGAAGTGTTGTTGAATCATTGGCCTTGGCCGTCTTCCTTTTCACCGTTTCATGGCCATTACCGCCTTCTGCCTCTTCTTCCTCCAAATCCCCGGAGCGTGCCGTTCTTGGACGATCAATTGGATAGGCGGTATTTGAGTAGGCTGGTGGTGGCGTTGGCAATGTTGGATCTTCAATTGGTGGCTCAAATGGATAGCCAACGAGAGTTGTAGTGGATGCGGAGGACTGGGCTTGGGCTGTCTTTGGCGATTGGTGCACAATTGTGGGCGGCACAATGGCAATGGGGCGTGGAAGGGCCAGTTGAGAAGAGGTCTTAAATTATGTAAATATGAAATGTGCATAGAAATTGCAGTTTAAATGGCAGAAAATGGGATTTTTTGAATTGGAGAGAAACATTTTTGATCAATAAATTTTGAATTGATTTAAAAAAAACCCATAAATATATTTGTTGCGAATTTTGATAGTAGTATACCAAGAAAATCATGATATCTAATATTTTGTTTAGGAGACCAAATCCAAATGATCTGATGCCATTCACATTTTCTTCCCCTTCCTTGTTGGCATGGAACTAAACATTAAATCCAAAAAAGAATCTTCCCTGGGACATCTCAAAATTTTCACTGACCTGTGTAGTTGCATTCACCGGAGGGCCACCCGCATTTTCCGTCTGTTCCTGTTGTTCTGCCAATTTTCGCTCCTCCAATGCTTTCTTTTCAAATTCGCGCTCCAATTCAATCAGATTTTGTTTAATTAAGGAAAGTTGTTCTGAAAAATGATGAATAATATTTTCGTAATTCAAAAAATATTTTAAATTTACCTTTTGTTGGCAAAATGATGCGAACCTGCATCCAATTCTTTTTGTAGTCAACGAATTTGCGCATTACTTCACCCTCGCTCCTGTACTCATCACTGCCATTTTCCTTTGTGTCGATCATCAAATACAGTTCATTCTTGTAGAAAGTACTGTAAATTGTGTTTCGAGGAAATAGACTCTCCAATGGCTTCTATAAATAGAATGGAATTGGTGGTATTATTAATTATTTTTTTAAAAAATTATCGTATTTTTCTTTATAGTGTCCCTGGGTCCTGGGATTACTCTTTTTCATTCTAAATGTCATATTATTAGAAAGGGGGTTTCTACCAGTATAAGGGCAACTATTAGGAAAAATATGTGGTATATAAAATGACTGACCTTATATTCTTCATCGCCACCGACCACAAAATTGCTGCTCTCACCGTCACCCTCATTCGGATCATTGTCAAATTTTTCGCCATTATTGTCGACATAAACGACGGTTGCCATTTCAGTCATTTGATCGGGAGAATATTGCACAGCGATGCCAGTCATTTCCCAGTCATTATTGCAGCTTTAATAGAAAAATAAAAATTTTAATTTCCCAATTTTTATTTGGATTTTTTGCCAAAAGTTAATTTTAATATTATTTTTCCCCTTTTTCAATCATTTTCTTACACAATAAGGCGCGCATTTTGGTTGTGTTGTAGATCGAATCTCTGTTTCTCTGCTGATGACATTTCCCCTTCAATGTTGGCTGCCATTTGCATTTTCTCGTCCAATTTGCTGACCAATGTGCCGAAAACGCTGTCCAATGAGACGTCCTTGTGGATGAGGATTTGGTCTGGGTTTTTCAGTTCTGGGTCACGGAGCAGCCATTCATCGACGCAACGGCCCTCATTGCACATGTAGTAAATCTGAAGAAGTTAAAATTGGAAATGGTTAGTATTTAATCTGGCGAAAATAGAATAAATAATTCCAAAAACGGTTTAAGTTGGGATTTGTCCTAAATCCATAAATCATATATAATACCCAAAATTAGATAGAGCTGGCCAAGACGTATTGAATGGCATATAATTTGTTATGGTTTGGTCAACAAATTAAAGGGTTTTAAACGGTTTAAACCTATTTTGGTTTAATGGTTCAAAATTAAGTTAGAATTGGTTAAAACTAAGTTAGAAATGGTCAAAACTAAACCAAAATATAGTCAAATGATTGAACCGTTATAATTTTTGGATCTTACATATTTTTCAATGGAATTTGTATAAAAATTATTAGAAAAATTGTCCACCTTAACCAATTCCTGATCATAGCGCTGTTTTCGTTCACGTTCCTCTTCTTCAATTTTCAGCTTTGTGTATAAGTCTTTGAGATGCTGTGGCAATTCTGGGGTGCGAATGAAGTGCTTATTGTTGGCCAAATCCACTTTTCGATACATGAGCATATAGGCTGGAAAATGAAGAGAAATAAATAAAATTGACAAATAGGTAGAGATACGGTTCGATTTCTAGTTCTTTATTGGGATAGTTGTTTTAATTTAAAATAAATATGTTTTATAAGTCGAATCCGTAAAAGCTGGCCCATAAGATATTTAGTTTAGTTTCTTACATTCTTATTAGGATATGATTCTAAAATTAGGCAAAGTCCAAAAAAATATTGACCTCTGAGCGGATTCGAACCCGAGACATAAATTTTGTAAAAAGTGAAGGGTCCCCCTTTCGTCGAAAATTTTCAAAAATTTTGTTGGTAAAATCTCAGGAATTGTTTAAATTTAAATTGATAGACCCGAACCAGCAGAACAAACCGTTCATATTGTTCGCATAGCCATAAGTAGATCCGCCGAAGGAACGATAAATGTCACTCTCTGTGGCCACCTGCACCGACGAATCATTGAAGCAAAACCAACGATTTTGGTCGAGATTCCTTCAAATAAATAAATTAAATATTGTATTAAAATGTCACTTTACTTTATATAGGCAAAGTAGTGTCCAGCGGTGGCATTTCCCTGATGAATCATTATGGAGAATAGTTCGTAGATGTAGGGCCCGCGTTTTAGCATTTCCTCAATTTCCATCGAATCAGCTGGCACATTCAACCATTCTGGTGCTGAAATTTTTGTAAAAAGTTAATCAAAGTTTTGGAATTTCAATTTTAAATCTAAAATTTTTATTCAAAAATTATTTGAAACTTTTATGCATATGCAGTTTAAGTTCATAATTTGCCTAAGTAAATGAGAGGGAGGGGAACTCATTATTAAATATTTTTGGAAAATTTTTTTACCTAGCCCTAATCTAAATTTTATTTTGGGTTAACCTTAGCCTGCAAATGAAGGATCACTCTTCATTTTATTTGTAAATTTCGGTCCAAATTTAAAAATAATTCCCAAACCTTTATCATCATCGTCGTAACTTTGAGTGTCATCGGATGTTTTGGTGCTGGTCGTTGGCGATGTGAATGGATCTTCGGGCGGACTCTCATCGGAGGAGCAACCCGGTTGAAGCACCGGTTTTGGCCTAAAAATTTTGGAATTAATTTAAAAATAAATAAAAAATACTTTTTAGCTGCAGCCGCATAGCTCATTTTGGGCGGTTCAGGCACTGGCGGTTTGTAAATGTATTTGTTAACGTCCAAATAGTCAGGGAAAGTGATGCGGCTGTTCAGCTTGATCCGGTGCATTGTTTGGTAGTCAAAGTCGAATCGCTTCAGCTGGATTGTGAGCAATTTTGGGAATCCCGTAATTCGAAGGCCTTTCTCCGCGTCTTGCTTGCTTCCACACTTCTCGCACTCGTATTGGTTGTTACCGTTCAGCTCTTCAGGTTTAATGAAGGCTGAGAGTGCTTCTTCCTGAAATATTTGAATTACTTAAGAAAAAATTGATGACGGCTTACAATGCTTTTGTAGGTGAACGCCGAACCAAATGGCTTTATTGACAATGGTAAATCGAGGAATATATCCGTTTTGGCCCTTTCTTTGCCGCACCCATGGCACTTAACGTAATCTTCCATTGTTCCTCTGTAAAAAAGCATCAATTTTAATAGTGAAAATATTCATATTTTGGTACATGATTGAACCCCTGGCCAGTGGCTTTACCGATAAAAAATTTTTAAAAATTCTCGACCTAAAGTGAAGACCTTAATTATTTTCGGACGTGATTGTCAATTTTATGAAATTTTATACATTCTAATTTCTAGATATAATACAGCAAACGAAGTAACAAAATACTTTACATTACCTCCTGTTATTTCTTCATTTTACTAAATCATAAATTTCAAAGTTTGAAAACAAACTTGTATAAATCCTGAATGACTGAGCTGTTCTTGGTATTGCGCCACCGATGTTCCAATGCATCGAACATGACACGGCATAATTCCTGCACATCATGTTGGTCATATGCCTCGTTGGAATCCCAGCCAAAGCTGGCAGTCAAATCCTTCGTTTCCAGGGAGGATTTTTCACTAGTTTGCAGATGCAGGAACAATTTTTGCAGTTGGTAGGCAATATTGCCTCCTTCGTTTTCCACTTTTCCGCTGAACTTCCATCTATGAGAATTAATGTTCGATTTTAGTTAAAATGGAAACTAACTCATAGATTGTATTCCGAAATTCCGGGGTCATGTATAGCGTCTGGATAAGCGAGTTCAAGTAACATGTTGCCGCCTGGTTCACCAGCCCCACATAGCGATGGTTGTTCTCGTCTTGATTTTCTGAATAAAAGTGAAAATTGCTTGATCATTTTATTTTCTATCACCTTCATCTCGATTTGAGAAATTGCTGCAATTTGCTGACGTATTTGTTATCATTAATTGACACATTGGTGACTTCTCTGCCATAGATGTTTGATCGCCGCCAATGTTAAGCACAATGTTGTTCACAACGGCCACGTTTATTTCAGACCCGTCAATATCAATATTATTAAAGAGAGTCATTTTTTAAAATTGAAATGAAAATAATTTCGGTTTATAAACCGCTTCTTAAATCAAAATTCAATCAAAATTGTTAAACATAATTTTTCCATAAAAAATAAATAAGTAAATTCAATTCAATTTAAATAGAATGTATGAATATAAATAAAAGTCTACAAAATAATTTATTTATTATTTGCAAATTTGATAAGAAGAGTCAACAATAAAAAATATGAATATGCCATCTATTGAATGTGAAAGGTTCAAATTATGCTTGACAAAGTGAAGAAGAAAATCGTATAGGAATAAGTCACATGGAAATTTTGATATAATATCAGTTCATTATGTTTGTGATCAAAATCGTTGAACCAGGAAATTGTTCCCATCTCGGCAAAACCCGAATTGTTCATAGAAGGGGACGAGCTTATCTGTGCACTCCAAAGACAATTTGTAAACGCCAAAATGTCGTGCCAATGATACCTAAAAAACAATATTTTTAATTATTAAAATAGCTAAAGTAGTAAACCAGATATTCGTTGAGAACTTGACCAAAATGTTTGCCCCGCTCGGCCGCGTCCACCACTACATCTTCAATGCGTCCGCGGGCACCGCAACTATGGATGAATTTCCATTCCACTACCAAAGTGGCGGTGGCGACTACTTGACCAGTGCTGTAAAATTGCTTTTCATTTCTTTTAACCGCAATCTTATAAAACCTGATTTTCTCGATCACAAAAATGTGATAGCCGGGTGGATTTTGGCCATGCAATTGGTTAAGTCGTTCAGCGAATTGTTGATAGCTCACTGGTTTTGTTGAGGTCAATTGTTCCAAAAGATTGACAAAACCCTTGTCATAATGATGCTCGGCCAACCTTTGCAATTGATAATCGTCTGGAAGTGTTGGCAGTTTTATTTGATCAATCGACATATTTTTAGATCTATTATTACCCTAAAATATTCAAACAAAAATATTTTTATAAAAACTTTCAACTTTTTAATTTATTTTTGTTTTTAAAATCTATTTTTTATAAATGGTTGATGTAATGTAATGTGAAATGTACGATGTACGGGACGGGGTGGGGTGGGGTAGGCGGGGACTGGGTATGGGCTATGAGGAGACGGGAGAACGTAAGGAACGGGAAACATGAACTATGAAGTATGAACAAACAACAAGTGGGAAAATTTGTCTACTTCTTTTCTTTTATTAACCTAAAACCTAATTTCTAAAATTTGAAGATGAAATTAATTGTTAATCCAACCTTATTAAAAATTCCATTTAAATTCAAAATCATTAAACTAAAAGTCACTTTAAAAAATGAATGGGTTTTATTTTAATTTTGCAGAAATATTCATTCATTGATCTCAAATAATCAACAAATATTTAAAAATTCTGAAATATGGCCGACGATGACAATACCAATGCTGCGGAAGGAGAAGGCCAACAAGCGCCTGCTGCGGAGTATATCAAACTGAAAGTGGTTGGCCAGGTCTGCCATTTTTGGAATTTTCTTGATTAAAATGAGATTTGTGCAATTTCAGGATTCCAATGAAGTCCACTTCCGAGTGAAATATGGGACCAGCATGGGCAAATTGAAGAAGGCTTACGCAGAGCGCACTGGAGTGACGGTTTGTTCTTTAGAAAAGATAGAAACTTGGGATGGTAAATCCAATATTTTTTAGGTCGGTTCGTTGCGCTTCCTGTTCGATGGTCGCCGGGTTAACGATGAGGACACTCCCAAAAGCTTGGAAATGGAAGAAGACGATGTCATTGAGGTTTGTTCAATTTTTCTCAAATAATCCAAACTTTCTCATCTTACAGGTCTACCAAGAACAGCTGGGTGGCAGCGGCGAATTCTCTGATGAATGAAAACAAAAGAAGAGCACAAATTTGGATGTTGTTGATGATGAAGGATGTTATTTAAATATTTTGACTTAAATTAAAAACGCATTTGTTTTATTCTGATTTTTTTTAATTAAAAATTTTCTGGTTTGCATTTTTGACAATAATTTATTCGAATTTGATTCGATCTTAATTTTATTTTGTGGAGAATTCTTTGCTTTAAAATGATTTGGGGAATTCAAAGATGAATATTTCATCAGCATTTCCATAAAATCATGTTAGCTTTAATGACCTTATACATTATACAATTGCATCCTATCTTGACTCAATTTACTACTTCCTTTTCCTTCTCTCGAGTCTCGACCATTCCATTCCACACGATAAATAAAAAGAAATAAAAAGAAAAGAAGAGGGGAGGGGAGAAAGAGAGTAAAGGAAAAAGGATGAATTTACGTACATATACATACGAGATACGACCAATAGTCCTAATATTTTTCTAGGTCTTATATTTCTGTTAAAAAATCGATAAAATACAAATTGAAATAACACAATTTTTAGATTAAAAGTTGATTAAATTTTTATTTTTCGAGAAAAGCAGAAATTTGAGTCACCACAACAATGGGAGCAGATGGAGGAACGGTAGACTTTAATTTAAGTTTAATCATTCACAAATTAATTAAGATTCCAAAACGATGCGAACTTGTGAAGAAGAAGAAGAAAAAGGAAAAAGTCGAAAGGAGATATGAAGAAGCAACAAAATGGCGAACTTGCCAGCTGTCCCAAGAACCGTTGAAAAAACCCATAGTTTGCTGTAAATTGGGCAGGTAAAAATTAGATAATTTGTAATTAAAAAATAAATTTGACTCTCTTGAGGTTATACAACAAAGAGGCAATTTTGGAAGGAAAATTGGACAAGAAATTGGGCACAAACGAAGCCACGAAACACATCAATTCATTGAGTGATGTCAAAGAATTGGTCAGTTTTTTGCAATGTACAAAATAACTTAAAAATTTTTAGAAATTGACGGACAATAAGGCATGGAAAGATGCAGGCCCAGAGAAGGGCGATGTCTACATTGACATGAACGAGACCCCTTGGGTTTGCCCAGTCACCGCCCTGCCAATGAATGGCACCAGCGCCTTTTTTGTCAATTGGTCATGCGGATGCGTTTTCTCGGAGAAAGCACATGTGGAGCTGAAGACGGAGGCTTGCCTTGGATGCGGCGACAAAATGGACGAAAAAAATCTGATAAAATTATATCCGGAAGAAGAATTGTTGAAAATCTACCAGGAACGAGTCGCACAAGAGATGGTCCTACGGAAACAGAAAAGAGCCGAACGAAAAACACAAGAGGAAGCAACAAAACCCGGAGAAACCAGCAGCAGTGGCAATGTGGAAAAGAGGAAATTGTTGCCAACAAATGGAGGAAAAGTCGAGCCGAAAAAGGCAAAGAAAGAAGTGGATGTGAGCATTCAGGATAATCCGAATTTGCCCAAAAGTGTTAAGGCAATGTTCACGTCCAGTGCAGAGGCTAAAAATCAACCAAAACAGCATTGGGTCACACATAATCCACTTTATTATTGAATGGGCTTTTTTTTATTATTAATTTGTATTCACATTTTTGTCTTTAAAAAATGATAAAGTGCATAAAAATAAAATATAATTTCTTCATTCATTTTAAAATTCGATTATCAAATCAAAATAAATATTTAAATTATTCATTCACCATTTTTTCCATTAATATACAATTTACAGAGCCCAAAAATCGGCCCTAATTTCCATATTTGCGTGGAGAAGAAGCAAAAGAATATTTAATAAATTCATAAAAAATTTGTTGGTGGTCCTTTTTTTTCCACATTTTTATTTTAAAATGATGAATGTTGGATTGGAGACATCGGCGGTTTTAATGGTGAATGTCAATGGAATACCGGCAAATCAAATTAATGCCCAAAATGTCACCGAAAATCGAGAGCGCGGTGCCCGAGAAAATCACAGTGAAATCGAGCGAAGAAGACGCAACAAGATGACACATTATATTAATGAATTGGCTGATATGGTTAGTCCGATAAAAGAAAAAATAAATCAACATTTTAAAGGTACCGCAATGTGCGGCTTTGGGGCGGAAACCGGACAAATTGGTAATGAATAAAAATGTTTTTAAAAATATTTGATAATTATAAAGACAATATTACGAATGGCCGTTTCCCACATGAAATCCATTCGGGCGGCTAATGCAGTCTCGGATGGACCGAAAGGCAATGTTTGTCAGCCATCTTTCCTGACAGACAATGTATTTGATGATTTTTTTTCTAATTAATTTTATTATTTTCAGGAGCTGAAACATTTGGTATTGGAGGCGGCGAATGGATTTCTTTTTGTTTTGTCCTGTGATGATGCCCGAGTAATCTATGTGGCGGATTCCATTTATCCAGTTTTGAATCTTTCCGAGGTTTCTTTTATTGCAAACGAACCTTGAATTTTTAGCCAGATGGAAAAATTAGGTTTTTCAATTAGAGGAAGACTTAAGGTTTTAATTTAAATATAATTAAATGCCAATTTTAAAAACAAATTTTTTTTCAGGACAAATGGTTGAATCATTCATTTTATGATTTGATCCATCCGGATGACATTGACAAAGTGCGCGATCAACTCTGCGGAAAGGATCTGCAACTGACCCGAATGGTTGATACGAAAACTGGGACCATCAAACGGGATCAAGGGGCACCCAGGGTCCATTTGAATTGCAGACGCGGTTTTATTTGCCGAATGAGAATTGGTAATTTTACCTCAAAATCTCATTAAAATTCCATTTTCGCATTTGCAGGCCATTTGGATTGTCTGCCCCGTCTTCGCAATCGATGTCCAATTTATGAACATGGTGGCCATTTATATGCGGTTGTGCATTGCACCGGCTACGTGAAAAGTTCGCCCCCGTTGGGCATTGCACCGGATTCGACCACAAATTCAAAGGCCGCATGCTTGGTTGCCATCGGCCGACTCCAATTGACTTCGCTGACCGCCCAATTGGCCAATTCAACGCATTTTACACTCCGAATCGATAAAGAAGGCTATGTGACATTTGTTGACCATAAAGCGAGGGAATTATTGAACAAACCAATTGGGGAAATGCTGGAGAAACGGGTGTGGACTTTGGTGCATCCAATGGACGAACATTTGGTCAACGATGCCTTCAAAACACTGATCCGGAATAATCAACATCAAATCAAGGTGAAAGAGCATAATTTGGTACGAATTTAGGCTGGAGATTTTAAAGAAGTTTTAAAAATAAGTTCAAAAGCATTTAGCCTAGTGGGTAACCTCCAGTTATATAAAATTTTGGTCCCGGGTTCGAATCCGCTACGAGGACAATAATTTTTGCGGACGTTATTTACATTTTACAATACATTTCAAGATAGAATAATTTGAACAAAAAATTAGGTAGAAAAGCCAAACACTATTGTTACCCCAATTTTTATAAATAGAAAAAATTTTTCATTTTATTAAAACCAATTTTCCTTATTTTTAGAATCTTCCATGTAAATGGCATTGTATGGGATCGGCTGATGGGCAGCAAATTGAATATGTCAACGCTGTGTTGGACGCACATGCCTTCATCAATCCGCATTCCCATGAAATGGAGTACATCATTGCCAACGTAACATTGCAACAAAGCACCACCACTGCTGGAATGGCCGATCCAAAACAAATCGCATCGAATTACCATCATCAAATATATTTTGCACCAACTCCAAATTTGGGCCATCCATCACAAATGGGTGCATCAAATTTGTTGGAAATTGACAATTCTGGAATACAACAACAACAATTGCATGGAGGAAATGGCCAATTTGGTGGTTCAAATTTCGATCCAACTGGATATTTACCAAATTCGGATGCGCACAATTCCTCACAACAACATCAGTGGACGACGACGGCCACTCCAATTTTTATGGACACTGGAAATAATGGAGGAGGAGGAATTCCGCCCGAATTTTCAAACACTGTTTCTTCAAGCACCGGCGGCATTGTTTGGCCATTGGCAGAACAACGGCAACAGCCACCGGATTCATCAATGAAAGAATATTTTTGAAGGATGGATGAATAATCTCATATGGAATTTACAAACAAAATTTTCTAAATTTTTTAAATGTAATTTTTACATTCTTTCATTCTTTTTTCCTATCTCATTAATATTAATTGCTTTGCTCTTTCTCATTTTCATGTGAAGCTTTATTTTTAATCCGGATCCATTTATTGTGTTAATTTATGTGCATAAACTTGTAAAATTGGGAATAAAACATTCAACTTTGCGAAAGTAAAAGGAGGACCCTTCACTCGAAATTTTCGGCAAATTTTCAATAAATCTTAATTAGCCTTAAAACTAGCTCCTAATCTAATAAGCCTTAATCTAATAAGATCTAATCTGAAAAAACTAAAAGGCTTCCCCTTTGTTTTTTGCAAATTTTTGACGTAAATTCTCCAAGTTCTAATGACCGATATAGGGTGAAGATGATGGGGAATATTGATGCGTTAGCGACAAATTTTGGGGTCCAAAAGCATTCTGAGGAATGTTTCTTCAACAGCCATATTTTAGGTGGTGTGGGTCATTGGGGCTCAAATTCTCCACCAAACCAAATCCATTGGGATATTGGCTTCTTGGAATTTGGAAAGGAGGAGAAAGAAGATGGCCCTAGGCACATTCTTCCATTTTGGATTGGTCCTATTCACTTCACATAGGCTTTCTCCCATTTTTTCGTGGAGCGGACCTCCGTCGCACTTTTTGGGTCCTCCGTCGGGAATTAGACAGCCACTAGCCCCCCAAAAAAACGACCGGATATGCTTGGATGTGGAATTTGGGAGGAGGCGGCATATTCCTATAAAGAAACCATCCCCCATTCGTTAGCTTTGCCCTTAGGGGTAAAAAATTCGAATCGACTGCCCCCAATTTTGAAGCCATTTGTACGTCTCATTCAACGGTGACATCTTTCGGTCCTGCGTTCAATTACCAATTGTGAATCAATGGTTGAAGGTGGCATCACTTTGGTCAAATATTTACTCTTCTTTGGCAATTTCATCCTTTGGGTTTCTTTTAAATAATCACAAAATTCCACTCAAAATTGCCCTCATTCCCCCCAGTTCCTTGGCCTTTGTTTTCTCGTATCCGGTGTTGTGCTCCAGCTGAAATACACTGGCTTATTGGATGTTCTTGGAGATGAGAGGCTGGCCACTCCCGTCCTACTTTTGGCATTGGGATGCCTTTTCACATTGCTTGGTTTCGTCGGTTATTTTGGCGCAATCAGAGAGAATTATTGCCTCACCGTGAGTTTCGCAGTTTTGTTGGCACTTTTGCTGTTGGCCGAGACGGCGATTGCAATTTTGGTCTATGCATTGCATGAGCCGTTGAACACATCGCTTATTAACCAATTAACGCAGGTGTGGAGAAAAGTATAAAGGATATGTTGTGGCCAATTTCGGAATTGGTCATGCCCTTGGACACTTCTGGAATCTCGGCTTCTTGACTACATACAAACTCAAGAATGGGCTCATTCGACTCGTCAGGGTCAATTTAATCTGTGAAATTTCAATTTTAAACCGATTTGAACATGTTTAAAAGGGCTGAACCGTCGTTTAAACCCAAACAACTAGTTTTGGTTTACAAACTTTAGCCTAGGCATTAATTCAATTCTGAAATTGAAATTTTATATACTAAATCGACCACGGCGGATCGAATAAGCCTATTCTAAAGACTCTGGGTTGTCTAGAAATCGAGATTTCCAAGATTAGTCTGTGAAAAATCTCGCCATTTCCTGAATTGACCAATCCCCAAAAGTTTCCGTAAAAGATATGATAGAAAATGTAAATTTTAAAGGGAATGGAAAAGTACAATCGTTCACGGGGTGTCTCAATGGCTTGGGACCAAGTTCAGGTAAAAGAATAAGTATATATTAAAATAATAAATAAATCAATAAAAGCGTCAATTGATGTGTTGCGGTGTGAATAATGCTACCGATTGGCGAACCCTCCCACCCGACTCATGCTGTACCCATTACCACTCGGGATGTGCCCGAATCCCACAACCATTACTCCATGAGACCGGTTGCTTGGATGCGGTCCAAAAATGGATTTTCACGAACGCAACAATCCTAGGCTGCATCACTGCAGTTTTGGGAGCATTACAAGTGATTGGAATATGTTTTGCGTGTTGCCTTTCGAAGAGTATTTTGAAAGATTTTCATGATTTTTATTATTGAAATGTCATCACAATTTTATCACATAATTTTTATTTAAATGAATACAACCTGCGATTTAAAATGTATTTTTATAAATTGTATATTTAATTTCTTAGTAAAATCTGCTGGTCATCGCATAAAAAATTCCACCAATTATCATCAGAAGTGAAACGGCAAAGCAATTGAACATTTGTCTCTCCCATGGTTCAAGCATATAAAGTCCGGTGAATAAACTAAATCGAATTAAATTATGTTTTTCATAATGTTGATTATTTATTACTAACCAATACTGCAAGTACCAATAGCCGAAGAAGTCATTTTTCACTAGGCCTGTGTGCGTTTCTTTGAATTCCAGAGATTTTTTTACTGTCGGCTGCATCGATCGAAGACAAAAAAATTACTTTTTTTTTGAAATTATCTTTAAAAAAATTAAAATTAAGAATTTTTTTAATAGTAAAAACTAAAAAGCGAAAATAAAATTCAATAAAAAAATTAGGAGGAATATTAAAATCATTCTAGCAAGTGTCACCCATCTTTCCTTACTCCTTGGCTTCTCTTTCCGTTTCGGTTTAAAATGGAGTGTGAGCTAAAAGTATAAAGGACATAGGACACGCTCTATGTCAATAATTCAAGGGGTAAAGATTCATCGGCAGTAATAATAAATGTGACCCCTCTCACTCCCGCCGGTCATCAATATTATCCACTGCTACTTTGAGTGAATCTGCACTGCAGCTAATTCTAATTTATGTCCTTGAGATATTGATTATGCTTATTTATGGAATAAATATGCAAAAAAAAAAATAATTGGCTGTGTGGTGCTGTGAGCCATAATTAATGCCCAGTCTCTCTTTAGTCTTTACTTTTATGTTTTATCGCTTTTTTAATTGTCCACTTCCATCTCTTTAATTTACTGAACATTAATTTTAGCATCGTAAACACAATAATGAATTAAATAAAGGATTGGTCAGCTAAAATAAAACACAATGTCGCGACAGAAATTAACAACTTTGATAACTTCATTAGCCATTGGAATTTTATTATGTTTGATTAGCAAAACAAACAATGTCTATGCGGCATTTCCAAATTTCAATGGTGAAACAGTAGAGGAATATCAGGTTTTTGATTTTATAAGTTTATTCATTTCAATAAAAAATACATTAGATGACAAATACAAATCCAAAATGCGAAAGAATTCGAATAGAATTGTGCAGCGATATTCCATACAATCAAACAATTTATCCGAATTTGTTGAAGCATACAAAACAGGATGAAGCAGAAATCGACATTAAGCAGTATGGTTTAATTCTATCAAATTCAACTAACCTAAATTTTTCTCCAGGTTTGAGATGCTAGTCAAAGTTCAGTGCAGTCCGGACTTCAAATTCTTCCTTTGCACTTTATTTACGCCAGTCTGCACAATCCTTAACCACCCAATTCCTCCCTGCCGACATTTGTGTCTTTCGGCCAAAAATGGATGTGAAACGCTGATGAAGAAGTTTGGCTATCATTGGCCTGAGATATTCAATTGCGAAAAAATGCCAACCAGTGCGGAAGGGATGTGTGTGGGCGAGAATGACAATAAAAAGGAAGAAAATGAAAAAGATGGGCATAAAGAGGAAACTGAGAATAAGCCAAAGAAACCCGCTCTGGAATGCCCGCACACAATGAAGGTGGTCAGCAATACAAGGTTTGATGAATTTTGATTCTGCTAAATTAGCGGTTGGAAGAGGGTAACAGTACATTTATAGTCCTGTTTTTTGTTCGAAAAACAGTTTTTCACCTAGAAATATACTATAGAATATATAAAACTGCATAAAAATAACAATCAAGTCAGAAAAAATTATCGTCCTCTGGGTGGATTCGAACCCGAGACCTAAATTTTCAAAAACGAAGGTACCACTTTGAGTCGAAAATTTATTCCACAATAATTCATTTAATATTCCAGACATTCCCTGTACATTGCCAATCAAACACTCGAACAATGCTCTCTGCCATGCCAAAGTGATGGTCTCCTCCCAACATTTTTCACCGCCCAAATTCGACACTATTTGCGGCTTTGGATTGGCGCATTGGCCGTCACTTGTTGTGTTTGTTGCCTTTTCACAATTGTCACGTTCCTCATCGATTTGGAGAGGTTTTTAAACTTTGATTGAAATAAAATAAAATAAATCATTTATTAGATTTGAATACCCTGAACGGGCCATTCTCTTCATCGCCTGCTCATATTTGATGGTCAGTTCAACATTCATGGTCGGGTTGATGACCGAGGATGGATTGTCGTGCGCTGTAATGTCGGCCACTGGACAACAACTAGTTACTCAGGTGCGAATAAAAGCCACTAGATTTAAGTAGATTAGGGTTTTTAAACAATTTTTTATCAAAAAACTGGCTCAGAATTTTTGGCTTAATAAGTAACCCTTTTTGCAAAATTTAAGTCTCGGGTTCGAATCCGCTCCGAGGCCAATGATTTTTTCGAACTTGGTTGTTACTTTTATGCATTTTTATACATTCTATTGTAAATTTTTAGATAAAATACATTAATTAGATCAAAAATGAGGTAGAAAACCCACTATTTCTTACCACCATTTTTACAAAAAAATATTAATTTTTTTTGATATTTCCAGGGAAACGAAAACCTATGGTGCTCCGTGTTGGCTGCCTCTCATTTCTACTTTGGACTTGCCGGTGCCCTCTGGTGGGCCATCCTCTGCTTTTCGTGGTTTTTGGTGACCACACTGAAATGGGGCGAAGCTCCAGTTGGCCAAGTGTTCTCCACATATTTCAACGCGGTTGCCTGGCTTTTGCCCGCTTTTGGCCTGGTCATTGTGCTCACTTTTGGTGGCATTGACGGTGACGTATTTTCGGGCATTTGTTCCATCGGGAATTTGCAACCGAATTTACTTTTTGGCTCAATGATTTTGCCACAATCAATCATAATTGGTACTTTTATTTGGGATTTTTAATTAATTTTGATTTTTTCAGGCATTGGCCTGGTCCTTTTCACCTTCGGATTCATCTCAATCCTTCGCATCCGCTCTTACATCAAAGGAAGCCGTTTCATTGCGAATAAATACGAGAATGCGGATGCCAGCGAAAAACTGGGCCGTTTGATGATCCGAATCAGCTTTTTCTCACTCATCTATGTGCTGCCAATGTGCGTTGGCCTTTATGCTACACATTATCAGGCGCAGAACATGAACCAATGGCTGACTAATTGGTAACGAAAAAAAATTAATATTTAAAAAAATAAATTATTTTAATACTGATGCGTTTCGGGATAGGCTTTTTTGGCTCTATTATTGTATTTCGTTTAGAAGTGCACTATAGACAGGGCCGTAGCCAGGGGGGCGCAGGGGGCGCCCCCCCCCAGCGAAAAAAAAGTAAAGGGGGGACCCTTTTGTTTTTCGATTTTAATAAAAATTCGCTAAAATTTTTCGCTGCGCGGCAATTTTTGACCAAAATTTTTCGCGCGCCACCCCCAACAAAAATTTCTGGCTACGGCCCTGACTATAGATTACCTAAAATTTCATAAAATTGACAATCAAGCCCGAAAAAAATTATTGTCCTCTAAGCGGATTCGAACACGTGACCTAAATTTTGAAAAATGAAGAGAGTTCACCTCTAGGCAAACAAAGAATTTCCTTATTTTTTTATAGAATTCTTATAAAAGTCTAAAAATTAAAACCAATTTTTTCCATTTTTAAATCTAATTTTAACCCATAAATCCAAAAGGTATTCAACGCGTTGTGTGCACGCCCAACGAGCAGTGTTCGGATTCACCCAACAACGAGAACAATGTCCACTTATGGAGAGCGGAAACGGCGTCCGACTGGAAGAGAATCAACCACAACCGCTGCTATTCTTCCTCAAATATTTGGCCTATTTCACCAGCGGAATTGCCTGCGCCGTTTGGACACTGAATGGTAAAACTGTTTCAACATATGGCGACTTTTTTGCCCGTCTCTTCTTCCGCAACACCGCCGCCGACAGACAACGAGGCCGACCAAGCCGTGTGCCAACCAGAATTCATTGAAGATGCCGAAATGTGAAAGGAATGGAAATTTTGAGGATTTTTGATTAATAAATTCACAAATTATACCAATTTTAAATAGATCTCCTCCTGCAATATAAAATAGCGCTTAATAAGGGATTTAAGCATTTTTCGGTTATAAAGCTAATTTAAAATATTTCAAATCCCTTATTAAGCTATTTTTTTTCTTTAAAAAACCATCCATTTGCCAATTCTTTTTGCCATATATACTCAATTCTTCCTTCTATTGCCCGTCCATCCTTCTACCATTTTCACATTATTTTTGCTACTATTTTTGCTGCAATTTTTAAGCAATTCTGCTTACAGGGTTTTCTTCCCCCCTCCCCCTTTTATCTCAATTCAATATTACTTTTATTTACTCCAGTATTTGCCACACATTTTTATTGTAAAAACTCAATAAACACACAGGGTTTCCCTAAACAAATGTCATCCATCTATATTCGTATATTTTTGAATAAAAGTTCCACATAAATCAATCAATATTTATTGAAAATATTTAATTTATTTTTCCATATTTTTTATAATTATGAATATAATTATAATTAAAAAAATTAAAGAAAATGTCCAGCGGAAAACGACGAAATCCATTGAATTTGAGCCTTCCACCCACGGTGAATGAGGAAGGTGCGGCCACGGACGAGGCAGGATGTGTTGTGGCAGATGAATGTGAACAACCGCAACAAGCGGATGATGGCACGGGAAAAAAGGATGGCATTGGTGGAGAGATAAAAGGCGGCGGCGGCACCGCATCGTTGGATTCTCAACTTCAACAGCTTTCACTGTCGGGCACACAAATGCAGCGCATGAATGAGTGGATATCACAGAAAAAGCAGGTTTGATTATTTTAGTACAAATTTAAAGATAGCCAAAAAATGATTAAATAGTTCGTTATTTAACGAACTTTATCGATTAATGTGACAATTATATTCATTAAAATTCTTTAAAATTTTATAAAAAAAAATACCCTAATTTAAGATTGGCCAACTCAGCGAAGAAGTGCTGGAACGGATCTGCGACTTGGGCCATGGCAACGGGGGAGTGGTGCACAAAATGCGGCACACAAAAAGCAATGTGGTTTTGGCCCGCAAGCTGGTTCATTTGGAGGTGAAACCGTCAATTCGGAATCAAATAATGAAAGAATTGGACGTTTTGCACAAATGCAACAGTCCATATATTGTCGGTGAGTGCTTTGTTTTACATTTTATAAATATAAAAATGTAAATTTTATTTTACGTTTATAAAAATTAATTAAAAATTAATATAAAATAAACTAATAAGGTTTCTACGGTGCATTCACAACAAACAACGACATTTCAATCTGCATGGAATACATGGATGGCCTTTCGCTGGATATTGTTCTCCAAACGGTGGGTCGAATTCAGGAAAAATGGGTTGGCCGAATTGCGGTCGCCGTCATCAATGGGCTGACCTATTTGAAGGAGCAATTCAATATTTTGCACAGAGGTTTTTATTAAAGCTAAAATGTTAGAAGTAAATACCCGGAAAAAAACATATAAAGCGAATTAAAAGACCAAAAAATCACAAAACCGAAATAGGTTTAAAAACCACCAAATAATTATTTTTGGTTTTAATTCGTTTTTCTAATGAAATTTTCCCCGAAATAGAATCAAAATAGGCAAAATAGAAAACCTAAAAATCTTCTCCCTCTTTACACTTATTTCTCATTAATGCAGATGTGAAACCATCAAACATTTTGGTGAATAGCCAAGGCGAAATCAAACTTTGCGATTTTGGTGTCTCTTGTATGCTCATCGACAGCATGGCCAACTCATTTGTGGGCACTCGATCATATATGGCGGTTAGTCAATTTAAAAAATAAATTTAATTGAAATTTTTAATGAATACAAAAATTTGACCAAACATTACCGCATTAATCAAATTATTAGGGGTTTAGGCTGACTATAAATAAAAGATTTTAACAAATTAAAATTACCTCGAAAAAAAATTCTTAGTATAGAGGTAAAACTCTCCACATCTGCACCACTTATGTCACGGGTTCGAATCCGTTCAGAGAACAATAATTTAAGGCTTTATTTTCACTTTTATGCATTTTTAGACATTTTAAAGTACATTTCTAAATGAAAACGACGAAATACTGTAATAAAAATCCTTACAAAATACTAGTATTACCATTATTTTTCTTTTCCTTATCCAATTAATTCTATCAATCTTTTTAAATTTTCGTATTTTCATTTTCAGCCTGAACGACTGACTGGCGCCCGCTACAGCATTCATTCCGATGTTTGGAGTTTTGGGCTTTCCCTTGTTGAGCTGGTCATTGGCCGATATCCGATACCGGCGCCAAGTCGAAGGGAATATGCAAAAATATTTGGGCTAAGACCGGAAGAAGTACACCTTGAGCTGCAAAATGGCCAACCGGAGGAGCACGGCAATGCGGAGGACACTTCCCCAAAGACAATGGCCATTTTCGAATTGCTCGACTACATTGTGAATCGGGTAAGCAAAAAATAAGATTAATCCTTAATTAATTTCGAATTTAAGCCACCTCCGGTGTTACCTCGCCAAATTTTTTCTGACCAATTTGTGGATTTTGTGAACAAATGTTTGAAGAAGAATGCGGCGGAACGATCCAACTTGGCCGGCCTTGCCCTCGACCCATTCTATAAACAACATGCAGCCATGGACGATGGAGCCGAATTCGCCAAATGGGTTCAATCCGTCATCGACATGTACGTTCACTTTTTTAATTTTGGAATTTAATTTTGAGGATAATTTTTATTTAATTGAACATAAAGAAATTCATTTTTCATATTAGATAGTGAATTTTTAACTAAAAAAATCCACTTCATAAAAACTAGTCAAAAAATGGTTTATCAAAAAATATTAAACTAAATTTATTAGCCATGGACCATGTAAAATTACAAAAACTACAATCAGAAAATAAATTATTTAAAATTTTCATTTCTTTTCAGTCGAAACGTGAATTTGTCATAATTTTGGAGCATTGGCATGATCGCTGGACAATAATTGGCCGATCGCACCACATTCAATGCCAATTCAAAGAGGATAATAAATATCGCAAAAAATTGGAAAATTCCCACAACATTTTTTTTTCAATTTCCCACACGAAAATGATGCAAATTTCCCATCGCCCCAAATCCCTTTTTCACAATTTTTGTGTATGAGTTTCCCCCTTCCTTCCCACCTTTGTCCTCTTTTTCATTGTTTGATTCAATTTTCACATTTTTATTGCATTTTTTAATAGCCCAAAAAAGAATTAATTATGATTTATGAAAATAAAAGGCGCAGAGCCATTTTCAAGACTTCTTTTTGTCATCGATCTCTGTCGCCCTCCATTTGCCTCCGGCCACATCTACTCCTGAAAAAATTATATTTATTAGTTTCTCCAAAATTTTCGAATTTGTTCATTTCTCTCTTTTTCTAGTCCCCTTTAAACCCCGTATAAAATTTTGTTCTTATGATAAAAAAAATTGACATTTTACAATTGTAATTAAATGAGATTTTTCGAATTAAATATTAAACCCAATTCCGGCAATTAAATTAAAACCCAAAATTTTATTTCTAACCCAATCCACTTCCATCATCATCCTCCTCGCCAAAACTACCGCCATGGCCCGTATCTCCTCCCAACAATTCCTCATATTCCGGTTGTCGATGCTGATGGCCTCCATCATCCTCTAATCGACCTTTGTAATGCCAAAGAACACCAAGAATTGTGATAATGGCAAACAATGGAATGAAATATTGAAGACCTTTCAACACAATTTGAGTTGAATTGAAAAAAATAGGATTGAACCTTCTACAATGGAATAAACTACGTCCATTTTTCACTTTAGCGCTTTAGCCTTTGGAACATTTTTTATTAAAGCAATTTTGGCAACTAAATTTAAGAGCTTGAATTTAAAGGCAAATGAATGTCCTCTGATTTTGATAGAGGAAAATTGTGTCACAAAATTTCCTGCTGCTTCACAATATATAAGAGAATAAGCTTAAAGATTGACTAAAACTCGTTACTTGGCCTAAACAAGAGGACAAGAAGAGGAATCGATAAATAAATGGGCCAAGCAGCAGAGAGGAAGAAGGGCATCTTCAAAAGAGTAAAAATAACATTGGAATATTTGGAATAATTTTGAAGAAATACTTATAGATCTTTTGCGCAAATTTGGTGAATTATTTACAATTAATATTGTAAAAATGAGAGAATAAAAGAAAAGGGGAATTGGTTTTGATTTATTGAGAGAATTTGATTAATTCCGCCTATTTGTGTTTTCGCTTAGAATAATTCCGCCTGTTTTGTGTTTTCGCTTAGAATAATTCCGCCTGTTTTGTGTTTTCGCTTAGAATAATTCCGCCTGTTTTGTGTTTTCGCTTAGAATAATTCCGCCTGTTTTGTGTTTTCGCTTAGAATAATTCCGCCTGTTTTGTGTTTTCGCTTAGAATAATTCCGCCTGTTTTGTGTTTTCGCTTAGAATAATTCCGCCTGTTTTGTGTTTTCGCTTAGAATAATTCCGCCTGTTTTGTGTTTTCGCTTAGAATAATTCCGCCTGTTTGTGTTTTCGCTTAGAATAATTCCGCCTGTTTGTGTTTTCGCTTAGAATAATTCCGCCTATTTTGTGTTTTCGCTTAGAATAATTCCGCCTGTTTTGTGTTTTCGCTTAGAATAATTCCGCCTGTTATGTGTTTTCGCTTAGGATAATTCCGACTGTTTTGTGTTTTCGCTTAGAATAATTCCGCCTGTTTTGTGTTTTCGCTTAGAATAATTCCGCCTGTTTTGTGTTTTCGCTTAGAATAATTCCGCCTGTTTTGTGTTTTCGCTTAGAATAATTCCGCCTGTTTTGTGTTTTCGCTTAGAATAATTCCGCCTGTTTTGTGTTTTCGCTTAGAATTAATTCCGCCTGTTTTGTGTTTTCGCTTAGAATAATTCCGCCTGTTTTGTGTTTTCGCTTAGAATAATTCCACCTGTTTGTGTTTTCGCTTAGAATAATTCCGCCTGTTTGTGTTTTCGCTTAGAATAATTCCGCCTGTTTGTGTTTTCGCTTAGAATAATTCCGCCTGATTGTGTTTTCGCTTAGAATAATTCCGCCTGATTGTGTTTTCGCTTAGAATAATTCCGCCTGTTTGTGTTTCGCTTAGAATAATTCCGCCTATTTGTGTTTCAATAAAACAAATTCCTCCTTTTGCAATAATCCATCTCTCATTAAATCCAATTAATTTTCCTTTTTATCCTTTTTCCATTTTAATTTAATAATTCAACAATTCTGCATAAATTTGTCGATATGAGGTTACCAAGCACCATTATTATGCTTTTTAAATTTTTTCTCATTGTATTTTCAAATTTGAAGACTTGAATTTTAAACATTTCCATTCATTTTCCTTGCTTCAAGTGCATTTGTTCGCCTTCACTCCAAGGAAAACTCCGAAAAATGAAAATAATATTCTCACAAATGCCATTCAATTGTCCAATATTTTTACCATCATAAATCACCATAAAAATCTTCCTCACTGCTGGTTCCGATTTGGCTCATTCTCGGCATCAATACCCTTCAATGTCTCACAGCCCACATCATCCACATTTTTTACCGAGCTAATTATCATTTCCAACTTTCCCGACCATTCATTCATTCATTTTTGGCAAAAATGCAAATAATATATGCTATGGCGAAGAAGTATATTGTTGACCACAGGCATTCTTTTGTTTCTGGAAGAAAAAAGAATAGGGATATTGTCATTGCCAGGGCATTTGTGGGGCAAGAATAAGTGGAAGCCGGAGACAGGCAAAACAAACACAGAAGCGGCAGCAGCCAAAAGAAAGGGGAGAACAAGCCCCGGGGGACAATTTGCGGGGCCAAATAAGAAAAGCCATCGCCGTCTCCAATGGATGGATGATGGCCATGGAGAACTCGCCCGGCCACAGGCCAACAGAGCGACCAAAAAGAAGGCAGAAATCGATGCGAAATTGGCACACACGGACTGCTGTAATGCAAATATGCGGATTTGCCACAGTTTCCATCCCCTTCAATAAATGTGCCCTCCGTCGGCACTTTTCACACTTTGGCCAAGGGCGACGACAAAAAAGAGCGAGAAAAGGGGTGGTGGCAACAATTTATAGGCCCTAGCTCTTTTAAAAATGCCATATTTATTGAGAGGATTAAATAAATGTAGGGCCATCGGAATGAGTTTGACAGATTAAAGGGCGCAGTATTTATTAAAAGGATAAATGGCCCAAATCCTTTAATGTTTTTATGAGCTATGTTCATTTAGAAATATTTATTTTATTTTGCCATTTGGTATCAATGATTTTGAGAATTCTGAATTTGACTCCAATTATTTCAATTCCCAGTGTGAAAATATTCCATTCCATCAAATTAAAAAAGGGATGGGCAATTGGCCAAAAGAGTGGCAAAATTCGTCAATTTAGAATTGAATAATCTTTTTTGTAAGGCTCAATCTCCTCCTTCTTGCCGAATTTGTCCATTCAACAAACGTGGGCATAAACCTTTCGGCATTTCCCTTTGAAAGCATACAATCAAATAAAGCCACTGCTTTCCATTTCCTTTGCCAAGTGCCAATCCGCAACCCCCCCAATTTCCTCCGTGAATATATTTTGTTAAATCGAATGCCAAAATGAAGTGCCCTTCCTCTTCCCTCTCCTTTAACCCGCATTGCCAATTGCCGTCCCCGCAATTTGCTCAACAGTGCGCCGCACTTTTCCCATGCCCCATCCCTAAATTCCCAAGGGCGGCTATTTCCTCTTTTTGCCAATGTATTTGGGGCCAAATGAATGGCAAAAAAATGAATGGATGGTTCAATGTGAGGCACTTTTAAAAGCCGCCCGGTCCATCATTTTTCCTTCTCCAATTTGCCTAATTAATTTCATTTGTGCCCATCCCATTTGTTTTCCATTTCTCCCTTATATTGCCCTTCATTTTCCATTAAATGTTCTCTCATTGGTAATGCATTTTCGGGTGTCTTAAACCTTTTCAGAGCGTTGATCCATTCCATTCCTAATACCATTTGAGAGGTAGAGGACTTTTTCATTACCTTGGCCATTCTTTTGGCCATAGCTCAACGAGGCAATGGCCAATCGAGGAAGGCGATATACTTTTTAAAAGCCTAAAGTGCTCTCTAAAAATCGCCCATTTTAAATTTGATGAAATCTAACTTTAAAAATTATTACTTTTCTTTGGAATATAATAAACTCATGGGAGGAAAAGCCATTTATTTTACAAATTGCTTTAAATATTCTAAAAATTAGCTAATAAGCCATTTTTTAGAGGACATTTTAGGCTTTCAATGGCATATCGCCTTCCCGAATTGATTTCTTACTTGTTAAGATATTAGGCAAAAATGTGATTGAATTGTCCTTTATTTCTCTGTTTCCTTCACTTATGAATGGACCAATCATTATGCCCTCAAGGAACAATCAACGCCCATCCATCTCCCACTCCCTTCCAATTACTGTATCCATTTCTTTTGACGAGAAGGAAGCAAAGTGATAGGTGAATTTGCTTTGGCATTTATTGATGAAAAATAACATAAAATGGAGGCCCAGCCCAATTCAAATTTTACCACGAATAAAATGGTTTTAAATTTTTAGTAAATTAGAAAGGCCACTTTTTAGAGGACTTTTAGAGCTTTTGAATGGCATATCGTCTCCTCGAATTGGTTAATTCCTTATTGAGCTTACGGCCAAAGAATGGCCAAGACCAAAGTTATATTTTTTTCATTGGAGTGTCCCTCTTTGTCGTTATCGATAAAATTTCCTAATTGAATATTTTTTTGCAGACAATCCAAATCCTTCCTTAAGCTTCTAATAATTTTAAAAAATGGCCTTTCTTGGCCAACTCCAATCGAAGCTGCAAGAAATCAAAACGCAGGCAATGCCGCAGGTCAATGCCGTTTTGGAGCAGGCAAATCAGGCGACGAACAAGGCGCGGAAAAATTTGATGCCCGTCTTCAACAAATGCACCCAACAAGTAAAACCGAAAGTTATTTAGTTTAAGTCCGTATTTGCAAAAGTGAAGGGAGGATTTTTGTTGCCTAGCTTCTAAGGTTAAGAATTAAGATTAGGGCTAGGTTTAGGGCTGGCTAGAGTTTATAAAGAAGATTAGGTACTTTTCGGTTATCTGCGGACAGATTTTGAACACCCCCAAAGTCACCCAATGATTTCCCTAAATTAGTCAATAGTATAGGCTTTTCATTATCCTAGGATATATTAAGATTCCTAGGATTAGATTAGAGCCATCCAAATCCAATGATTGCCAGGGATAACCAATAAGTAAGAAAGATTGTTCTAAACAATTTTTGAACCAAAAGGAGACCCTTTATGTCTGCAAATTATGAACTTATTAAGCCTAAATAACTCCTAATCCATTCCATTATTTAAATTCCTTTCCAATATCTCTTATTAGTTAGACGCGTTGGGCAAAGTGCTCCAGGCAAATGTCAACCCAAAACAATCACCGATTGATTTGATCCCGGCGATCACTGCATTCGATCCGGCCCTGGAGAATGCCCAATTCCGGTTTGACTACGATGAATCGGCGCAGTTGTTGGTCCAAAATTTGGGTCCATTCGGTGGATTGAGTGTCCGTTGGCCACCTTTTGGTGGAGGAGGTGGTCCGGATTCCGCCCAATCTGCGACCGATCAATCCACACTTAGTTGCTCATTTTTGCCCGATCAACAATTCCAATTGGAGCAGCTGATTTTCAATTGGGGAACGGAGCCGATGAATGGCAGTTTGGTGGGTGAAAAAACAAGAAAAAATAAATGGAGGAGCAAAAGTATATAAGAAAGGGAATGGAGGCGGATTTTCTTGCCGAAAAAGTTGTCTTTTTTCCTATTGGAATGTTAGTTTTCTTTAGGAAAAAATCTTTACCAAATGGAATTATTTGTTTCAAAGATTTTGACGTTAAATGAATTGAGTTTCAATTGAAAAATGGCAAGAATGAAACAAATATTACATGTCGAAAGTAGAATATATTGGCATAAAAAGCCGAGAAAACACGGAAATGATGGGTTTCTGCATTTTAACCAATCGGATTTTCCAATTCCTCTTTGGTTGCCAATGGATTCGCTTAATGTCGATGAAGAAATTCTTAAAAATTGTCCTCTTTTTTATAGCACACTGTCGCCGGAGTTGGCTATGCCGGTGAAATGCATTTTCTACATCGGAATACAAAATTCCCCAATTTGCTGGAGGCTTTGAAGCATCCAGAGGAGGATGGTGTTTTGGCAATTGCCATCTTCTTGAATGTAGGTTTAATGGAAAATAATGCGGGAAAAAGTGAAATGAATAACAAATAATAATGAAATTAGCTATTTTTACAATTGTAAAATATATAGGAAACTCACGATGACAATCCAGCATTGATTCCATTGACAAATGTTCTGTCCCATGTCACATATGCGGGCACGGAATGTGCATTACATGGAGGACTAAGGGTTTCCCAGTTAATTTCAATGGAAAAAAGTAAGGAATTTTGGCTCTACGATGGATCAGAAACAGTGGAGCCATTCCGGGAAACGGTTGACAAGCGAATATTTACCCTCAAAATTTGTGCCATTCAAGGTGAAATGGATTGTTTGTCGTTCGGCAGTGCCAATCTCCTCGCATCAATTGGAAAAGTTGCGCCAATTGAGAAAAAGTCGGCAGGAAGATGAGGCAGAACAGCCACTTTTGGCTTTACGCCCTCCGCAGGCACCGAATTCACGAATAATCCGTTCCTCATTCAAAAGTGCTGCCCAAGCTGAATTGCCCAAATGAAAGAGGAGAGGAGAATGGAAATGACCAAAGGAGAATTTAAAAACATTTATTTGATATATTTTAGTTCTTTTTTAGACCATTTTTGAATAAAAATCATTTTTTTAACATTTTTTTCTTATTCTCGTTGAGATGAGGCCCGGATGCAGCTAATGAATATGAAGAAAAGTAGCCTAATTTTCCTTAACCAATAAGTTTGTTGCTCTCGCTAAAAATACGGTATTATAAATGTACGTAATATAATCATATATGAAATTCCAGCTTCGTCTTTCGTGGATATGGATCATGAGAAAGAATGGTTATGGATGGTTCAGCGAAAAAAATAAAAAAAACCAAAACATTTCAATCAAACCATCTTTTGAAATTATAATTTAAGGGGTTTTCCAACATGCTAAATCCAAAAAAAAATTGCTTTTAACTTTTAATCCCTGATTTAAATAGCCGAAAACGAAAACCGATTTGGATAAAATCTCTTAATTTTTCTTAATTGGGTGAGCGGTGAGAGCTGAGCCATAGGTCCATAGCCAAGCAAGCCAGCACTAGCTAGCACCTAGCACAGCATAGCAAGCACAAGCAACCTATTTAAGTTTTATTAATTTCTAGTCTCCTACTCCTATAATTGTGGTTTTTAAAAATCATTTGTCTATCTTTTCGATTATCATTTATCAATTTTCAGGTTTTTGAGAATATTTCAGAGAAAAAATGGATGTTTTTCCGCCAATTTTTACAAATCGTTCATTGCCTCCTATACAACTATCCGCCAGCAGCAGTACATCATCAAAAACTCAGCAACCGCCAAGACGAGTATGTTTTGAGACAATTGAGGAATCAAATAAGAATGGTGAGCTTATTAAAAGCAAAAAATCAATAAATATTCGAACATTTACAGTTGAAGGTTTAAGTAACGATAAAGAAACTCAAAATGCTGAAGAAGTTGCGCAGACCAGTACTAACGAAACTCTGCAACAAAACAAACAACAAGAAATGACCAGCGAAGGATGTTCATCAAATCCACAAGAAACTATTGAAAAATCTACGACAGATTCGGAATTTGTTGCCAAAAATCAATTCTATTTCAAATATTCATCAAAGGATTTTATGGAAGATGAGGACGAAGAGGAGGATTCGCCATCCGAGATGTCAGATTTTGTCGACAATGATTGGTCCGATGCCGAAAGCGGTGGTGTCGGTACAAGTAGCAGGCAAAGATCCAGAGAAGCACAGGTTTTGTTGCATTCCATAATAAAGTTGTTTCTCATAACTGAAATCTAAAATTAAAGAGTAGAGACCCTAAGTTTCCAACAAAAAATAGAGGAAAGACCTTAAGTTTCCTACGTGAAATCAAAGAGGGAAGACCATAACTTTCCAATCAAAAGCAAAGAGGAAAGACCTTAAGTTTCCTAACCAAAACTGAAGAGAAAGATCTTAAGTTTCCAATCTAAAACCAAAGAGTAAAAACCTTAACTTTCCAATCAAAAAATATTCTCAAAAATACCTTCACTTTTTAACTCATTAAACAATAGAGAATTCTATAATTGAATAAACTTAATCAGGAGCTAAACCAATTACAATTACATATTTTCCAGGAAGCAGAAATCCAAAATCGATATCGAGAGGCAATGAAGAAATTACGCCGAAGAGAATTTGAGCAAGCAATTGGCACATTCGCGACAATTCTGGCCCATCCTCTGATGAAGAAATATTACGTGCCCGATTGGGAAGCCATCGATTGGGAGCAGAAACAAGAGAAAGAAGCCGGCGGAGGAGATGAAGCGACGGGACCGGGAGGAAGCAGCACAATTAAATCACTCAAAATGCTCACAAATTTGGCCAAAATTTACTTTAATGTGAATTTGGCGTTAGCTTTGCTTCTGGACAATTCGGTGCCATTTTATATGCAGGTTTTTATTTAAAAGTTACGTTTTTCATAATTTCACACATTTTTAAGGCCTTAAGTATTTGTCCCGACTTCGACGATCTTTGGTTCAATTGTGGAAAGGCCGCCTTCCAATTGGGCAATTGGCGGACAGCAAAATTTTGTTTGAGCCATTGCGTAAAGGAATTTCGAGCAATGGAGGCCCTTCTTTTGGTTCATTTCATGTGCGATGAATTTACAGGTAAATTATGAAATTAAATGGGTTTTAATCAAAAAAAACTATTATTTTTGCAGAATGCTTCCACCTGTTAAAAAAGCTTTTCCAACTTCATTCTGAACACCAAATGGGCCATGTTATTCGCCAACAAATTGCCGGCACCTCACAAATTTGGGCAGAATTGGAGCGAAAAACATTCACTGATGAATGCATTCAATTCCAACCAACCGTGGTGGAGAAAAACAAAGTTTTTTTAAGTAAAATATTTATTTTTTAAGGTTTTGTTGCGCATTAGTCAATTAAAATCAAGGATGGAAGAAAATTCCAATAAAGAGGAAAATGTTAATGGAAAATGTGACGAATTCAACATATTCCGCAATGAATTCGATGGAATGCATTCAATCAAATTTGTCCTTTTAAGAGTGAAATTGCGTCATGGAATGGGGTAAAATTAGTTCAAAAATACAATTTAAAGTAATTAAATTTTTATTTTAGTATTGAGCAGCTCGGCAAATTGCTCTGCGACATTTTTGATCGGATTGAAATGTTTTCGACGGTTTGTTCAATTTTAAATTATATGAAAAATCATTATTAAATTTTAAGTTCATTGAGCAGAAAATTTGTTTCCAAATTGACCAAAATGATGATGGCGGTATATTTATGGATGAGGATGAGGTGGTCGAGGAGAGCATCCTAGGCTTTGATGATAACATCAACAAAGATGGTTTGTGAAATAGGCTGGCCAGGGTTTATAAAGGTTTTACTAAAAATTTCTGACCCGAGGGATCCTTAACTTTTGTAAAATGTAGGTCTCAGGTTCGAATCCGCTCCGAGGACAATAATTTTTTTCGGGCTTGGTTGACACTTTTACACATTTTTCTAACATTCTACAACATTTTCTAGACAAAAATAAAGTAAATCGGACAAAAAATTCTTAACAAACTAATTTGCACAATATCACATTCCTAATTCTTTTTTTAATTTTTCAGAGAAAATTTCGGCAGAAAATGCTACTGAAGAATTGATTGATGGATTACTCGAACAAATGGCCACCACCACCGCACAATCATTGACGACCATGATGGAATTGGATGATCCAATTGAAGAAGGACAGCAAAATGATGAATTAATGGAAGAAAATCGAGGCGAAGAAGAAGCGGAGAAATATGGCGACGAATTGGCATTGGCACCTCCTCCATCAATCGATCTCATTCAATTGGAGAGTGCAAGCCAAGGAGAGGAGACGGACAGCACAAATCCAATGGGGATCACAACAACGGCGAATACCGGAAATGATGAACGGAAAAAGGTTTGGAGCAAATTTATTAAAAAAATTGGGACCAATTGCTAAAGATTTGCCATTAAACGTCTTTGGCCGAATGGGTAAAATGATGAGAGGGCAGAGCAGGGGGTCGAGGGTTCGATTCCTTGCCTCTATCTTTGTTTTTTCGGTTCAATTCTCAAATTTTATTCACTAAAAAAATTAATTATTACTTAAAAATAATTATTTCATTTGCTTTAGATTATGACGAAGGGAAAACAGAAGAATCGGAAGGCAATGGAGCAAATGCAAGCTGCAGAGCGAGCAGAAAATATTGAAGAAATGAATATTCTGCGTCGATCACTTCGCCGTTTAATTGATGAAGATATGCAGGGGATGTCTCCAAACAATAACAATGAGGAAAAGGAGGGAAGCGGCGGCAGTGAATGGACTGTGAGTTTTTTTTTTAAATTTTAACAAAAATTAGAGGGCCCTTACACTTTTCAAAATTTACGTCTCGGGTTCGAATCCGCTCAGAGGACAATAATTTTTTCGGACTTGATAGTATTGTATTCTTTATAAATTTCTAGACAGAATAGAATATTTGAACCAAAAAAAAGGTAGAACACATAAGAAACATAAATCATAAAAAGAATAATTACTTTTACTTTCTTTTAGGTACTTAAAATTATGGATTTAGACGATCCCCAGCTGTCGACTGAATTAATCAAATTGATGAATCCACCCATTTCGGCCGAATTCAAAATGGACACATTTGAGGAGGAAGAGGCCAAAGAAAATGAAGAATATTATTCTCAACCAAATTGCGATAAATTGATTGATGAATTATTGGAATCTTCAAATATAAATATTTTACATTGCATGTTTGAATATCTCAAATGGATTTCAATTGAATGGGACACGATCCATTTAACATTGGAACAGGCCGAAATTTACAGGTTTTTGGTTATAAGTTTTAGTTTTATATATCTAGGATAAACTTCTGAAATCTGAACCTTTAAAATTAAAATGTTTTTTCGGAATTTTTAATAATCTTCTTAATTTTCAAGGCAAGTCTATTCACGTTGGAGTGGTGCCGAATGCTCATCGCCATCCAAAATTCCACTTTCAACCGAATTGGACCTATCAATTCATCAATTTTCCGCCGAACTTGGTTCTCATCGTGCACTTTCCATTGTGCAGGCCCATTTTGAACACAAATTTATGGACTCAACAATTCAAGAAGACAATGAGAAATTATTTATTGGCAATGAATCGAAGGAAATAATTGATGGAAAAAATATTGAAAGAGGGGAAGTTGAAGAAGAATGTGAAGAAATGCCTGGGAACATCGAAGAAGAGGATTTGTTTAGGCAAATTATTGGGAAAATTGCAAAAGAAAAGAGGCAAAGAACTGAGGAAAATTCGTTGGATGAGTCACAAATTGGTGAGTGAATCGGTGGGAATTAATTATAAAATTTTCAACTAAATTCCAGCGCAAGATATGGCCTGTAATCCAACCGATCAATCAAATTCGATGGAAAAGACATTGAAATCAAATTCAGAAAAAGTCAAAATGTTGGAGCTACGCTATCGATGGTTAATTTTAATTTTTTATTAAAAGATGGGAAATTTAATTTTAAAAAAATATTGACTCCACGAGAGATTGAACCTCCGTTTAAAAAATGCGAAATTTCAATATAACCCAATAGGCCAACTATAACTTAATAGCTTCGACCCCATTTTTAAATGATTTTTGCTTCAAAAATGTATTTAAAATAATAATTTTTCCTTCCATTTTCCACATCACAGGTTGATTGCAAATTTACAACCGAATGAGTTGGGTTTGAACGAGAATGGGGCCACCCCATTGCACGACCATTTTGCCCACACTTCCGCACAATTGAGCAAAGCAATCGATTTAATCGGGGACAAACGAATTTTTACACATGCAAATTTTGGTATGAATTGTTTGTCCAAGAGGAATCTGGAGGAATATTTACGCCAAAAAATGTTGAATTTCCAATCTCAACAAATTGACCAATTAATGGAGGCGGAAAAATATTTGGAGGTAAACTTTTTGAATTTATCGCAAAATTCTACCCAAAATTCCTAATTATAAGAAGCCAATTAACATAGGGATTTTGGGTTGAGGTCCAATTCAACTCTAATATTTTGAATGAAAAATTAATTCAATTTAATTTAAAGTTGAAAAATGTGCTTTTGCATGGCTACGATTGGAACGCGCCGGAGGAAGATTTCCATGCAAGCAAAATCTTTTTGATGATAAAATGCCTTCAAGAAACCGACAAATCCAAGTCGCATATTCTTCAATGGATAATCAGGTTTAAATCAAGTGAAATTTTCACATTAAAAACATTTAATATTGAAGAATCCTTGCTTTGTTGGTCGGCCAAAAATTCGATGGCATTCAAGGAAAATGCATTCTTCGCCGCTGCCTGAATTCGCTGAACGCAACATTCCCATTGGAGGATGATTTTGACAACATGGGCGATGAAATGTTAATTCGTCAATTGGGCAATTTGTTGGGCCGCCTCGCCCATCCACAACATTTTCCATATTTTGTGCGATCAATCGACCTGTGGCAATGGTGTTTTCGAATTTGCAAATATTTGGAGGGCGAATTGAACACAAAATTGATGGAAAATTTGCACAAAATCCAATGCGAATCGGAGGAATTGGACAGTGACCATCAAGGAGGTGAACCAAACGGCCCAACCAGACATTTGCCCAGCCGAACCCTGTTGGTCCTTTCCAAAGCGCATGAAGTGTTGGGAAGGGCAAGGAAGTGCGGAAAAAGACAGGTTTAAAATTTACAAAAATAAATTAAGTTTTAAATTTTTAGGGACAATTTTTGCGATTAATTTTGGATGAATTTGCCACAATCCTCGCCCATTCCGATGTTTATGATTTAATTAATACAAGCAAATTTGATGATATCCGAGAAAATATTATCCACGAAATCATCCAATGCCTTCATTGTGCATTCAGGTTAATTTTAGATTAATTTAAATTGATCAATTTTTTCAAAAAATCTTAAAACTGAGAAAAAAATTAAATAAAAAACAACAATTTTCAGCGCAAATTATCCAAATCAACCCAAAAATCGATCTCGCTACGCCGATCACTGCTCCAAACTACAATGGACGCCGGATTGGACCCTTGCCCAGAAAGTGTTGCCTTTGCTGATGCCAAGCAAATTGCCTGAAATGTCCTCCGATACGCGTGTTTCATTCGATTTTGTCGACACCATTGGCAAATTATTCGCATCAACTTTGCTTACAATCGATCCGGGACGATTTGAGGCAATCGATGAATTGTGCCAAAAACCACCAAAATTGGAACTGATTGAACAATTCGATGCGGACGGGCTTTGGTGCGCTTATGAGGAGAAGATGGCAATGGATGAGGAGGGAAAAAGAAGAATCCAACAGTTGAAAGAGGCTGAAAATATGCCAGAAATGGTGGTTAATGAAGTAGAAGGACGGCAAATTACAACAATGGAGACAGGAGGGAGCAATAAAGAACGAGAAAAATTGAAGGCTAAAATCTTCTATTTGATGGCACATTTTCACAAGTTTGTTTTTATTCACAATAATATTTGGGATAGGTTACAAAATTTGTAAAAAAAAATAAGTAAACCCTGGGGATGGTCAAATCAAGAATCAACTCATTAAAAAATAAAAAGGATTTTGTTAACCCCAAACACTTTTCTGGTGATCAAAATAAATTATTTCATCTAGAATAAACCGTGAAATATATAAAAATACATAAAAGTGGGAATCAACTCCGAAATTAATTATTGTCTTCTAAGCGGATTCGAACCCGAGACCTAAATTTGAAAATGACAGGCACCCATTTTGTCAAAAATTTTCTAAAATTTTTAGTAAAATTATCTCTATAAATTCTAACCTTAAGTATTAAATTTTCTATTTTAATTTTTATTAAAATTCCCAGTCGTTCCGGGAACACAAACACAGCGAAAACCCATTTGCGAGAATGCCTCTCCATCGGTCATCCACATCTCACACCGGACATTCTCTCCTCAGCCTGGTATGCCTACGGTCAAACACGCATATTCGGCTATACAATTGTAATTTTTAAATTAAATTTGAATTAATTTTATCTCATTTTTCAGCTCTCCGATAATCAACTTTTGGAACAAGTGGATGCCTATTTGTTCCCATTCAAAATGGCCATCTATTTGAATTGGGAATTCCCCGAGGCCCATTTGGACATTGGTACTAATTTTAATTATTTTTTAACAATAAAAAAATTAAAAATAGGAACTTTGATGTATCAATTGAGGACACGGCTGATGCGATTTAAGAAGCAGGTAATTATTTAAATTAAATTTATTTAAAAATAAACCATTCGCATTTTGGAAGGATGCAAAAACAGAATCGGATGGTGATAAGGAAATTATGAAGAAAATAATGCAACGTGTGGAGGGAATGCTCCAAAAAGCACGTCTTCACTTTCAAATGGCCCAACGTTTCAATTTTGAGTCGACAAAGGATGTTAACTGGTTAATTTTTTGACACAATTTTGAATTCATCCTAAAAATATATTAAAGGTTGACGAATTATTTCCTCGCAAAAATTTCCGAGAAGTTGGGCGAACCGGCGGAAAAAATTTTTCAAATGTATTATCATGCAGCGCTGGACCTGGAGTTGGATGGAATTCAATATTTACCGAAGATTAATCGCACCAAACAGGTTATTATATTTTATTGCTAAAATTCATAGAAAATTGCAAACAAAATAATTTTCCCTGCCGGGAATCGTATCTTGGTCCATAGCCCCACTTAAGGTTTTATCGGTTAGCACGTAATAATAAGGCATTGGAATTAAAGATTTTTTGATTGAATTACAATTTTTACTAGAAATGCATTGTAGAATATGTAATAATGCATAAAAATATACTAAAATCCAAAAAAAAATTATTGTCCTCTGAGCGGATTCGAACCCGGGACCTAAATTTTTCGACCCCTTTGGGTCTTCTAAAATTTTTAAAATACTTTTTTGTAAGTGAAATATTTTTTATAGAGCATAGCCAACCTAATCTAGCCTTAATCCGAGCTTTAATTTTTCACTAAACCGAAAATAATTTTGCAGCTTTACTTGGAAGCATTGGAAATTCACTACAAAGTCCATTCATTTGCATTGCGTCGACTCAAAGAATTAATCGCCAAACATCTGCAGGCAAAGAGTTCCGCAGTGCAAAAAGAAGTGGCCACAATTTACGCATATTTGCGCCTTTTTCGACATCACGGTGTGCAGCAACGATCACAGGATGGACGAAAATCGGCGGAGAAATTTTACGACGGTTGGCGAGTTGATATGGACATTATTGAATTTGAAGAGCGACAACAAAAAGAAAAAGAACAGCAAAATGGGCCAAAAGAAGATGACAGCGAAGGGCAATTGCCGAATGAGGAAGATGAAGTCAAAAGTGTGGTATGCTAACGAACTTATTTAATTAAAATTTAAACCGACTCTTTTAGGAGGGTCAAAATCAAAACAAAGAAAAGAATTTAAAAAGAACACAATTTCCCCTCAACAAGGTGGACGCGACCGTCTCCATCACCGGCCATGCCCTCCAAATTGAGGAAATGTGCGTTGCCGCATTCGAGCAAATTCTCCAACGTTTCCCACATTACAAGGCGGCATATCGGCTGGCAGAGAACGCGCTCAAACAGAATGTGAAAAATCCGAAGAAAGCGGCCACAATTCTCTTTGAAAAGTTGTTTTTGGCTGGTCGAAAACAGCGATCGAATAATTTTCTGGAGGTTTTTAATTAATAAAATTAATTAATTTTAATTAATAATTTTAAGAATGTTGTGGAAATTAAACGCACTGACTTTGAGCGCAACGGCTCCTTCCCCTATCATCTGAACAAAATTGTGAAGTTGGCCATAATTTCAAGTACCCAATGCCGGGATGTGGTGTACATGAAGAATTTGATTGTGTCCCTCATTTCCTACAAAGTCACAACGAACAGTTCACGGTTTGCATTTTTTGCTTTTTTATTGAATTGTTAAAAAAATTTAATCAAAAAATCATAGCAAAATTTAGTATTTTGGGTTTTGGAATTTAATTGATTGATTTTTTTTTGATTGACATTTAAAAAATTAAGCTTACATCTAATTTGGCGCTTATAGCGTGGTGGTAAGATTCCTGCCCTAAAGCATAAAAGGTCGAGGGTTCAATTCCCTCCGGTGCAAATATTTTTTTCATTATTTAATATAATTTATTTTTTATAGAGAAACCTTGAGCGATAGACAAATCCGCGAATTAATGACCATTTCTTTGGTTGCATTCTCTCGTGTCGCAATGGATATGTCGCAAAAAGATGGGCAAGACCTTGAGAAATTAAGCAAATTGATTGAATATTTGGAGGAGGTTTTACAGCGCATAAAAAGGTTTGGAAATTTTGGACATTTTTCTGAATAATCCATCAATATTTTAGGGACAAACGATTCATATGCACAGAATTGGAATCGCTGCTGATTTCATGCATTCGTCGGCGGGATAAATTGGTTTGACTTTTAAATATAATATATTTCGGTTACACTAGCATACTTTTCGGAATACGAATATTTTGCCCAGGAAAAATACTCTAGAATACGTAAAAATTCATAAAAGTGACAACCAAGCTCGAAAAAAATTTATTGGCCTTTGGCCTCTGATGAGCGGATTTAACCTACGACCTAAATATTTTCTCTCTTCAGAGGTCATAAAATTTTTTAAAAAATTTTCGTGTAATTTTACACACATTTTATATTATCTTCCTGGTTGTTTAATTATCCAGCAAAAAAAAATAGTAAGGAAAGCGCTTGTCTAGCTTTTATTAAAAACTAACTGAAATAAATGCAAATTTTAAGGCACCTCAACCCGAACCAGACGATGATATCATTGCCATTGAGCAGGAGGAGGAACAGCAGGCAGCGGTTTTACCTTTACCTTCCACTTCATCATCAACATCCGCTTCCAATCAACAACAACAATTGCCACATTTTTCCAATTTACCTTCCACATCATCATCATCGATGACGACAATGGCCAAACATTCAGTGCCATTGAAGAAACGCCAATTGACTGCCGCCGCCGAACAAATGATAAATTCAAATCCTTCAAAATTCCAACATTTAATTGCAACATCAAATTTGACGGCCACAATTCCTGCTCAAAGTCGAATGACCGGATTGCCGCCCACCGCCAAATCTTCATCCAATTCCAATCTGCAATTGCCTGCACAATCCAATTTACCTGGCACATCATCATCTACGGTTCAACAGCATCCGGTGCCTTGGAAGAAACCAAAATTGGTTTCGGAACAAATGACGACGAATACAAATGGAAATCCTCCGAAATTGCCTCAAATTGCTGCTTCAAATTCGACGGCCACAATTCCCACTCAACAAAGTCGAATGACCGGATTGCCACCAACCACCAAAATCAAACAACTCAAACAAAGGCAGCAACTTCCAACAATGCAACAGCAGTCCCAAAATGTTGCAATTGCTTCGTGCGGTGGTTTAAGACAGCAAAAACCACAACAGCAACAGACAATGATGAAAACAGAACAACAATCACCAACAAAGCAACTGCCGGCAATTGCCATTGTTCATCCACACCGCCAACAACAGAATGTGGTGCAGCCGGCAAATCAACAACGAAGTGGACCACCGAAACAACCACAAATGAATATGGGAACACCTTCTTCTAGTGGTGGTGGTGGTGGTGGAAATGTTCAGCAGCAGGCGCAATTACTCATCGAATTGGCACGTCTTTATCAGCAGCAACAAATGTTGGCCAACAGAGGACAGCAACAGCAACAAATGGGAAGCAGCAGCAATGCGTAAGAAATTTTGATTTTAATATATCCATTAATGATTTATTTATTTTATAGTCAAACTGGGCCATCGAACAACATTGGTTTCGATACGGATGTAGTTCGTCGATTTATTAATGTCATCCAACTTGCTCAACAGCAGCAGCAGCAACAGGCACAACATTCTTCGAAACAATCTTCCAATGTTGGCAGTGGGAATCAACAACGAACTTATGGTGCCGGTGGCAACAGTTCCTCTACACAGCAACAAAATCGGGGAGGAGGCCAACAACAAATTCATCGACAATCACAGCCACCGGGTAGGTCATTAGTCCTTATTTAATAATAAGGATGAAATTTAATTTGACGAAAAAAAAACATTTAATTGTCAAAAAAGAGTAAATTAACCTAAATAATTATAATGGTTTAAGACGGGGGTTGTCGTCCTACATTCACAAACCTTATATACCCAAATTGGATAGAGCTGGTCAATACGCATCGAATGGTATATAATTTGTTACGTTTTGGTCAAAATAAAGGATATTAAACGGTTTAAACCTATTTTGGTTCAAATTTAATAACAAAAAAAATCATTTGCCTCAACTGGGTATCGAACCGTCGACTCTCGAAGACAAACTGGGGGGTTTAACCAACTGAGCTATTTAGCACATCTGCTTGAATAATAAAGTTTAGAGGAATAAACTAGCAAAAACAATATGAGACATAAGAGGTATAAAGTTTGGAGGTTTAAGAAAAAAAAACTGTTGGTTTTCAAGTTTTTTCATCAAATTAAAAATTTTCTTAAGGCTATCCCAGACAATAAGATGCTAAATATTTATGATTTATTCAAATTTTCATTTTTAGTATTGCCTAATGAAGGAGGAAAGATCGGCAGCAATGTTTTGACCAATCTTCCATCGATGCCAATTCGACAACAACAAACAAATTCCTCCTCCTCAACAATGCATCAGCCACTCAATTCCAATCGAACGTCCTCAATGGCGGCGGCAGCAAATGCACTTTCTACCATTTTGGGCAATCCTCATCATCCGCCTCAACAAACCTCAACAATCAACAGCAGCCGCTACATTGGCCAAGGATACAATCAACTTGCCCAAATATTTAACCGGCAACAATCAACAACGACAGCGGCACAATCCTCCAACACCGCAGCCCCTTCTGCTCGTGCCACTCAATTCCCCGCACCTTCCGGCGTCCGTCAAACCCATTCTTCTGTGGCAGAACAACGCGCTTTTGTGGAACAAATTTTGCAAATGCAACAACTGGAAAACATCCAACAACTCCGGCAACGATTGGGAATGGGCGGAGGAGGCAATGCAACTGGACAATCAAAAGGGATGAGTGGAGGAAAACAACCGCAAAATCAACAGCAACGTTTTGGCTGAAAATATTTTTATGAATGAAGAATGATAAGAAAAAATGAAGCCCAAATTTTATTTATTAAAAATAATTTATGAACGAAGCGGGTTAGCTTAATTTATTTGTTGCTCTTTTCTACACTAAAACACTTCTCTCCCATGTCAAAATTGTTGCCCAAATATTTTATTTATTCAGGACAAATCACACCCCCAAAAATGCGCAGCTTATATTGTTTTTCTCTCCCACTTTTCCCATAAAACTTTGTTTTGTTGACCAATTTGAGAACTATGAATAAAATATTTGTTTGAATAAAAAATTTTAATGCAAATTTTATTTATATTCCACCATCAATTCCCAAAAAAGTTTTGAAACCATTAGGACGAATTTGATGAATTTTTAATGTGCCTCATCAGTATTCACACATTGGCATCCATCAATTCATCCATAATATTCTCGCCACTTTATTCGACCGATAATTTGGCGGGGCCCAATTTTGCCCATTTCCAAAAAAATGTGAATTTGAATGAGAAGAGGGAGAAGGGGAGGGTGATTTGTATGTGCGGAATACCGAATTTGGATTGGCCCCATCATTTTGTGTGAAGGAAGAAGCTATGATTGGCCACCCCTATTTGGGTGGTCCATTTTCAAAAAAAAGGGGGGTGGCGGCGGCCCATATTCATTCATCGAGGCTACCCGTAAATTGGGCTTCTTCTAAAACTAAATGGATTCACCGCCCCCACACACCTCAATCGGTCCTAGCCAATATTCAAGCCCCCATTCAATTCAATTCGGCCATATTCCCCTTCTTTACTGTTTCCTTCATTTCATTCCATTTCTTCCTTTCGGGATCATTTTTTGTGCCTTTGGCTGCTTTTTCTGATTCATTCCCTCCCCTCGATTCCGCCTGCCCAAACACCCAACAAACAGAAAGGCCCAAAGGGCACATCGTCGCTCATTTTCTCTATATTCCATATTCCTTGAAGCAACATTTTCCTTCGTTGATGGCCTCCAAATAAAATTCAGAATACACAAATTCTACACTATTTTTGTTAGTGCCAAGTGAATTTTTGCACTGGCACTGGTCGTTGTTGGGCAAGTCACAATAGGAGAGTATACCCATTTTTGTGGGCAAAACTTTCATCTCCGAATTGTGCTTGACCAGCATTGCCCGGGGCCTGCGTGTCCCTCCCTCTCTTATTCATCCAAGAAAAATACAAATTAAATTCCATCGAATAATATTTTGGCAAAAGACAAAAGTGAAAAAAGGATCCTGGTGTGAGCCAGGTAAAGGTGAGAATGAAAAGTGTAATTATAATTCCGGAATAAAAAGTGCAATTACAATTCCGGAAAGAAAAGTGCAATTACAATTCCGGAAAGAAAAGTGCAATTACAATTCCGGAAAGAAAAGTGCAATTACAATTCCGGAATGAAAAGTGCAATTACAATTCCGGAAAGAAAAGTGCAATTACAATTCCGGAATGAAAAGTGCAATTACAATTCCGGAAAGAAAAGTGCAATTACAATCCCTTTCCGGAAAGAAAAGTGCAATTACAATTCCGGAATGAAAAGTGGGCAATTACAATTCCGGAATGAAAAGTAAAATTACAATTCCGGAATGAAAAGTGCCAATTACAATTCCGGAAAGAAAAGTGCAATTACAATTCCGGAATGAAAAGTGCAATTACAATTCCGGAATGAAAAGTGCAATTACAATTCCGGAATGAAAAGTGCAATTACATTTCCGGAATGAAAAGTGCCAATTACAATTCCGGAATGAAAAATGCCAATTACAATTCCGGAATGAAAAGTGCAATTACAATTCCGTAATGAAAAGTGCAATTACAATTCCGGAATGAAAAGTGCCAATTACAATTCCGGAATGAAAAGTGCCAATTACAATTCCGGAATGAAAAGTGCAATTACAATTCCGGAATGAAAAGTGCAATTACAATTCCGGAATATTGCAGTTGACATTTTGGGCCATAACTCAGAAAGAAATGGGCCGAATTAAATAAATTTGATACCAAATTTAAGGGCAGATTCTAGGCTATATAATGTTATAAAATTGTTTTGATATAATTAAAATTATGGAATTTAATAAGCAAAAAACATTTATAAAAAAAATCTAGAGTGCATTGGCATATTTTTGGGGCAATAACTCGGGAAGAAATAGGCCAAATTAAATAAATTTACTAAAAATGAAATATTTTTATAAAGTATTTCCTGCCACTAGCTGTGGGTCCTCAAAGTGTGTGGTAATTAAGTATTTTGGAAATGGGGTACGTTATTGAATATTCTACGAAAGGGCCTCTTAATTCTTAAACAACTGCATTTATTTTTTGCATATGGCAAAATTAAATGGCCTCATTCCAAAAATCTGAAATTTTATTTGTTCTTGGGCCTAAAAACGACAGTATCAATTCTTGGCAAAAAGGCTTCATGATGATTGATGAAGAAGAAAGTGGATGGTGCTGGCAGCAAAAATCAAATCAAAATGGTGGGTAAAGTCTAAAGTGTCATTTTATATTTATTTATTTCTGCATAAATATCAACGCAAAAAAGGGAATAAAATTAAGTCGAACAAATTCAATTTGTATTATTCAAATAAGGCACACAAAATTGAGTGAAAAAGATGGAGAAAAGGCTGGCACAAATGAAAGATGGTAGGAGAGAAAATAGAAATGTTGCGCGCAAAAAGAAAGGAGGAATGAAATTGGGATGAAATTTTTGATGATTTTTTACGACTCCAAAAAAATAAAAAGGGGAAGGAAAATGGTCACAACTTAAGAGTGAAATTTTTACAGAAACAATTCATTTATTAATTAATTAATAAATTATTCCAAATTGTTGTTTCCATCATCGTTTTCTTCATCTACGGCCAATCGTTGAGCGAATGCGGCTACCGCCTGATTGACACTGGCCAACATTCGGCGTTTCTCCTACAAAAATGTATAAAAATATTCATCAATAGGGAATAAAAATGCACCTCTTGACTGATGGATGTTTCCATTCGAATCTGAAATGTTTCGGGGGGCATAATTCACAATTTTTTAAATTGTCTGACCAATTGTCGAGTGCCCAACAATTTATCGCAGGCTTGTTGCATTTCTCGAATGCATTCCTGGGCATGCATTGCCATTCCTGTGAATAGAATGAAATGAAATTTTTGGCAAATATCAAAATTATTTGAAGGTATAATAGGCCAAATAAATAGTCAAAAATCTGGGAACAGTCGAATTTGGCGCCGTTGACAATAACTCATCAAGGATTGAACAAATTTGGATGATTTTGTTATCAAATTAAAGAGTAGACTTTTGGCTATAAAATGAAATCAATTTTATTTAAATTGGTTCAGAATTTATGCAATTATGTCCAAAATAGCATTTAAAGCCTTTACTATGATTTAGCGAAGTTAGCAGCGGTTTTAGGCATAACTTCTTCATTTCTGAATCAATTTAAATAAAATTAATATCATTTGATAGCCAAAAGTCTGCTCTTTAATTTGATAACAAAATCATTAAAATGGGTTCAGTTCTTGATGAGTTATTTGAAAAGGCGACAATGTGGCCCGGAGGCAAATTGGGGTGTTGGCAAATTCTGTTTAGCAATGGCCAATGGAAAGGGAAATGTTTGAATGAGGCGGATTCGTTTAAACTCTCTCCATTGTAAATTAAAATTTGATTACGTTTTGAGCTGGCCGATGTGAATGTGGCATTGTTGGTCAATGCGGCTGAAGCCATTCCCAATTCGGCACTCAATGAACGGCATCCCGGTTTGTTTGCGGTATTCTCACTTTGATGTGCGACAGATGGGTCGAGTGGACTGCTGGAAAGTGTCATTGATGGGTTCAATTTAATTGGAAAAGTAATTTTTGAATGGAAAATGGAGAGTGAATTGTTGGGGGCCCTTCGATTGCCTTTTTTGCGCCAACCGATTATATTCCCGTTAATGGAAAAATGTCCTCCAATTTTGGACTGTCCCTCCCTTTTTAATCAATTTTGGGCGGTGTCAGCTGGTTTTCTCCCATTCATTTATTCATTAGAACCAACCGGCCAGCCGCAGCCAGTTTCTGCGCCAAATAATTGCTTCGAGGCGATCGATTGGCCCCAATGACGTTGCTGCTGGGCACAAGTGTGGTTGCACTCCTTTGGGTGTTAATTTAATGTTAAATTGATAAGGAAAATGATAAGCAAAAGTAAAATTCAAAATGGCTATTCATTTGATGTGGATTGAAATTTTTGTATTGTCAAGTTGAAAATGAATATTCGAAGGGCTCCCATCCATCTTGATTAAGGTTGCTCAAAGTCGATTTCAGTTTCAGTAAATCGATGCAATAAAAAACCGACGAAATTTTTGCTCAAACCAATAGAAAGCGAATTTTTGAAAAACCGAAAACGGATTTTGCGAAAATCCTGGTTTAAAACCGACTTTGGCATAGTTAAATTGAATGTGAATCCAAATCTATCCTATAAATGTAAAAACCAATCATTTGCTTCTTCCCTAAACTATGTTGGAGCTTCCGATACCAAAAGAAAAATAAAAATCTACCGAATGGCGCCAGTCGGTGGATCTTTTCTTAACAACGCAGAAGTGGGATTGAATGCATGGAAAAATGGCGAAGTCGTTGTTGAAGAAGACGATTGTCTGTTTACACTATTTGATTCGATGGCCACATCCCCTCCAATCAACAAATCCGGTTGCCCTCCTCGACCGAGCCATTGTCGATCCAACTAAAAAATTGAAGGGAAATTGGCCTCAAGAAGGAAATGAATTCGGCTTACCTTCTTTTGGACACCTCTCCTTGGTCCTCCTCTCATCAATGATGTGCCTCCAATTCCGCCAATGGCAGTGGATGATGAAGGAGAATCCGCCATTCCATTTGATTGAATTTGTGTGAAGGCATTGGGCAATGTTTTTGTTGATGGTTCCATCAAATCGGATTCACTGCAAAATTTGATATTAAATTAATTTCCATTCACTATTTTCAGTTTATTTAGAATTTAGAAACAAGTTCAAAAATATGTACAAATGATTTATATAAAATATTTTTTTATTCAGAAAATTTTTTAAGAATGGTGATCGAAACATTTATATGTTTTCTTTTTTTTCTTAATTCACTTGTTTTGTTTTCCCCAAACAAATATTCCGCATGTTTTATTTGCCCCAAACATTTTAAATGCCCCGAACATTTTAATTGCCCCAAACATTTTGTTTGCCCCAAACATTTTGTTTGCCCCAAACATTTTGTTTGCCCCAAACATTTTGTTTGCCCCAAACATTTTGTTTGCCCCAAACATTTTGTTTGCCCCAAACATTTTGTTTGCCCCAAACATTTTGTTTGCCCCAAACATTTTGTTTGCCCCAAACATTTTGTTTGCCCCAAACATTTTGTTTGCCCCAAACATTTTGTTTGCCCCAAACATTTTATTTGCCCAAAACATTTTAATTTGCCCAAAACATTTTAATTGCCCCAAACAATTTAATTGCCCCAAACATTTTGCTTGCCCCAAACATTTTAATTGCCCCAAACATTTATTTGCCCCAAACATTTTAACTGCCCCAAACATTTTGTTTGCCCCAAACATTTTGCTTGCCCCAAACATTTTGCTTGCCCCAAACATTTTGCTTGCCCCAAACATTTTAATTTCGTCTCTTTTGTGTTTTTGCATTAATTTCCCCTTTTTTGTATTTCCCATAATTCACCGACTTTTTAAAATCAAACATTTTACTTACCTAATTCTCCGGATGTCCCGAATGGATTGGGCCAATCGTTGACGGCATTCTGCCAGTCGATTTTGGCCACCTTCCTCCTGCTGTTGCTTTTGATGATCGGCGGCTAAATCTGTAACCGATTTGGCCATTAACCGTCGATTTTTGGAAGAAAGGGCTGCGGCACTGAAAATTTTAATGAATTTAAAAAATGAATAAATGAAAATTTAGAGGAATTTTGTGAATAAAAATGGATGGTTTTAGATTTCGGAGGGAATCGATCCAAAAAATGTGTTGGCAAAAAATTGGCCTCATAATCAATGCAAATCCAATTCCCCTCAAAAATATAGGCATTGGGCCTTTCATAACTAATAAGAGATTTATTTGAGTTGATGATTATTATGGTTTTTCATTCATTTGATATTGGATTAAAATAATTCCATTATTAATATTTTTCTGGATTTTTTAAAGAACTATCTTCTATACTTTAATCTAAATTATTTACTAATTCCGACTTTTCTCATGTCATCTACACACTAATATGCGCAGCATTTTTGGCACATTTATTGGAAATGGGATTGCACTTCCAAGGGGGCTTTTTATTAAATAGGCAGATTCTACTAGAGAAGGAGGGCTTTTTTAAAAAGGAGAATTTACGGTAGATTGGAAAACAGTAGAATATGTACCATTAAATTATGCGTGGATTTGGCCGAATTTTTAGTTTAATTTTAATTCCTCCACCAAAATATAATTTTAACCCAAATCTGTGGTCAAAAACGTACCCATCCAAAGGGTCGACAACTCCTCTGCTGCTAATCAGCCTCAAATTTCCAATTGACCGGGAACGGCCAAAACCACCTCCGCCACCTCCCATTGTGCCATCATCAAATTCGCTGCCATCATCTTCGGCCCCATTCCGCCCAAAAAATGTTGTCGATGTCTGGCCATCCTCATTATCATCTCGCAATGCGGCCAACAAATTTTCCTGCGATTTTTTGAGCCGTTGTCGTGCCTCTTGCAGACGGGAGGCCGATGGTCTTTGGCCCGATGAGGTCGAGGAAATTGCCTACAAAATTTAACCATTTTTTCCTTTTATATTCAATTATTAAGTCGGAGCAGCCCATTGCCGCTGGGCTAATCAATGCCATCTAGAATAACTCATCAAGGACGGAGTGAACCAAATTTTGATGTTTTATTATCAAATTAAGGAGTATACTTTTGGCTATCAAATGTTATTAATTTTAATTAAATTTGTTTCGAATGGATGAAATTGTTCACACCAATGAAAATTTTGCTAATCCATAGAAAAGGTCATTTGAAATGCTATTTAGGCACAATTTCATCAATTTTGGACCAATTTAAATAAAAATAATTGATAGCTAAAAGTCTGCTTCTGCTCTTTAATTTGATAAAAAAAATTATCAAAATTGGTTCAGTTCAGTCTTTGATGAATTATTATAAACGGCGCCAGAGGATGGCTCGAGGCGACAAGATGGGCAGTTCCTCAAAAAAAAATTGGCCAAAAAATAATTAACTAACGGATCGTGCCGATGGCGACAATGCCTTCGTACGGGATCGTTGATGAGGCAAATTGGACGAAGGTGATGCTGAAGAATGTGCCGATGATTGTTGGGCCAACATGGCCAATGCCAGCTGTGATGGCGATTGTGAACGGGAACGAAGGAGCAGAGGGGTGGTTCGATTTTGATTGTTGAAATGTTCATCATTTTGGCCACCGCCAAATGGAGTTGTTTGTTCTCCGTTTGCCCCAGCCCGTCTTTGTCGAATTCTGGTCAGGGCCAAGCGGGCACCACCACAACTCGCCGAAATTCCTTTTTCTACGTTTGAATTTGATTCTGGATTGAATAATCGCCTTGAAGTATTGCCGCTGGGTACACTTGGCGTACTACTTTGACTGTTGCTGCTGCATGGACTGGCTGAAAATAGGGGGTATGGAATGAATTTAAGAAATGTTGCCTCTGGGAACATTCCAAGGAAGAATAGAATTTGAACCAACGGTTAACCGATATTTGGGCCCCGAATTTTGAAGCCCTTACTAACCTAAATCCAGAGTCCGGACCCATCCTCCGAATCCTTAAAACCTTATTAGCCCTAAATTTTACTTTTATTATTAAATTTTTTTATCTTTTTTGGTAAAAGCCGCAAAATTCGGAGATGCAAATTTCATAAACGAATTTTGCTTATATGACCACACCCAAATTTGTAAAAAAGGATTTTATTAGGCAAATGAAAGACCAATAGAATTGGCAAATAAACCAAAAAACTGACCCGAACCAAAGGGTACGCCCAAATGTTGTTGTTTGCCAATTGAAGGAGTTGTGGTGTTTATTGCGGATGTCCCACTGGAATTGAACAAATTTGAGGCACGACGCCTCATCAAATTGGCATTTTTATTTGGGGTAACATTCAATGTTGATGGATTCCAAACACAATGTTGATGGTCAACATTATTATTTTGGCCATTTTGAAGGAATCGACGGGTCAGGGAATTTCGATTTGGTGAAGATGACCAGCAGCTAGCGCCACCATTATGGTTATTGGGTGGAAGGGCTGCTGAAAGTTTTGTTCAAAATAACTTTAAATTGGTTTTAAACCTAAACCAAATGATTCAGAACTATGTTTAAATATATCAAACCTTAAACTTAAATTAAATGGTTCAATACTAAAAGTTTAAACTGGTTAAATCTAAACAGAGTGGTTCAAGATTTATGCTAAATTTGTTTTTAAACCTAAGACTGGTTCAAGATCAAATTAAATTGTTAAATCTTAAACCAAATAGTAGAAATTAAAAGGTTAAACCTAACAAGTGAAGCCCATCACCTTCTTAATTGTGGCCACTTTTATAGTGCGGAGGATGCCTACACCTAATCCTCTATTTTTATTTGCTGAAGAAACTCGCCTCTGAAATTTGGCCATAAAACCTAATTTTTATGGCACTTTTGGCCATTATTTATCTTATAGAATTGTGTTAAAAGTATAATCTAGGAAAAATCAAATTTGGCCCAAATTGTGGATGTTGACCCACCATCGGCAGATTCGGTGGCCAATTTGCCACGAATGGCACTGAGTGAAACAGAAGTGCTGATGCCAAAGCGTTGGCCATTGGCATTTTGAGATGGAATGTTGCCAAAATTATTGGAATGTGGTGGTGGGGGCGAAAAAGGCGATTGATGGGAAATAAAGTGCGGCTGATTTTGATGATTGTTGTTGAAATGTTGAGAATTGAATTGTGTTTGATTATTGGCATTGGCAAATGTGGTGGCAAAATAAGTGGCAGAACCTTCTGAATATAAAATAAATTGTAAATTTATATGAATTTTATTGCCAATAAAATAAATATATAATATGGATGGAAGGCGACAAATTGAGTACCAGAGTCATTCTTTTGATCATAGCACAACGAGGCAAAAGCCAATTCGGGAAGACGATACACCATTTGAAAGCCAAAAATACCCTGGCTATTAGGAGAAATCGTAGACAGATTCGAAGGTGAAGGAATATAAAAAAGGCATCCACATTTTGTATATTATTATTTTAAAAATCCCACTTTTAAAGGGAAGAAAAATTGAAAATTAAATAGGAAATTTAAGTAAAATATGACTGAAGCCTGGAAATTAGGCCATCTGAATTGGCCAAAATTAGCCACTTTCCCCAATGCTTTCTTTGACCGATTTAAAAGAGGTGATGGTCCCACCTTTGTTTTTGCCTTTTTTGTTGCTGAGTTATTCTGTTGCTGCCTCCACCACCACCAATCCCGCTGTCCAATTCGTCGTCGCCTCCTCCAATTATTCCCCCCTCCTTTTGTTGGCCAATCGACGAATTTGCCAAGGGCGATTGGATGCCAGCGGCAATGTCCAAACTGGCCAAACTCCCAAACAATGAATCTTCGATGGCACTTTCTGGCGAAATTGGTCGACGATCCAAAGGGCTGTTGGCCGCAAATCTTTAAATGGAAATAGGGGATTAAATTAAGGGCATGGAATATATTGGGGTTAGAAATGGTTGATCGAGGCCCAGCAGAAATGAAAAGGCATTGTCTAGAATTAGAATCCTTAATATTTTCCCAACGACAAAAAGGAGCTGCTTTTAATCCAGACAGCCAAAAATTCCATATTCATCAGTCTATTCTTTTGGTCATAGTTCAACAAAGCAATAGCCAATCTTGGAAGGTGATATACTATTTGTAAACTCAAAGTGTCTTCTATAAATTGGCATTTTTAAATGTTATGAATTCAGGCTTTAAATAAAATTGCATGACTTTGAGTATAATAAACCGAACTTGTGGAAAAAGCCTTTTTTCTAGAAAATGTTTCAAACTTATAAAAATTAATTAAGCCACTTTTTAGATGACTTATTGGACTTTTGAATGGCATATCGCCTTCCCAAATTGGTTATTTCCTTGTTGAGATATTGGCCAAAAGAATGGTACAAGTATTGATGTTTCGTGAGTGAATTTGTGTGAGAATTGGCCATATTTTTACGGGTAATTTTCTAGCCGAAGGAGCACATAGCCCGTAGATAAAAATTAAATTACATTTTGATTATTGAAATAAATGAGGAAAATGGGGAAAATTTTGAGTTTGGAATTTGAGGGGTATAAAATGCGCAGCCAATGCCCATTTTCGGATGAAAATGAGAAGAAATAAAAGGAAGGATTTCGCCCATTTGTGGAAATGGAGTGCACGGATTTGTTGGAGGTGAGTCCTTCTCATCCATCCATTCCATTCCACCTTTTTGCCCCCACTTTTCCAGCCGATTTGGGTCGATGTCGTCGAATCGCCGGTGGGGAGGCGCGATAGGGTCGTCCGATAAACGGAACAAGGTGGGAATGGGAAGGGACCAAAATAGGCAGAGAGGGTGGAATAAAAAGGGCGGCGAAATTTGAAAGGGGAAAATGTGCGCGGGCGGACACTTTTGTTTGGGATGGAGGCTGACTGACCTGTGGGCATTGTTGTTGTTTTCCACGTTGCCATCATCGTCCAATAACATTGTTGATTGGGCCAATTTGGCAAAACATCGATTGTGCAGCTGTGCGCACAAACGCCAAATGGAAATACAGCCACTGTGGAAATAGAAGGGGGAAAATGAACATTTGATGGGACATCTGTGAAGTTTTTTGGCCTATTTGGATTGGACATTTGTGTCCTTTCCCCGATGGGCATTTTTATTAGAAAAGGGAAGAAACTGACGAGTAGGAGACGAGCATCAGCCTTCTAAAAATTAAAAGGGAACAGGGTTAAAACAATATCACTAATTTTGTTTGCGCACCTGCAATCCGCGGAAAAGGCCAACCCGGTGATGCAGTCGGATGGAAGTCCAAGCACTGTATAAAGGGAAAATATTATATTTTTTATTTGGAAAAGGAACAATATCCCCGCTTCCCCTTTTTTGGCTGAATTAAATGTACATAAAGGGACTCATATTGAGCGGATTATCTTGCTCCCCAAAAATGTCCGCTAGAAGAAAAGCTCTCATTTTTTTAGAATTGTTATAATGTTGGGGACTCTTGGCTTAAAAGCCCGATTGTGGACGAAGTCCGGTACAATGAGGCTAAGCCAGTCCCAGCAGGTTCCTTCCTATATTCGGTGGGAAAATATAGGGTGCAGCATTTGTGGCCAAATAAGCTTTATTCGAAGACGGCGATATAATGAAAGTGAAAGCAAAATGAATGCCTCTGGCCTTTTATAGGCCGTGCGGCAAAACGCAATTAGGCGAATGGGCATACTATTCTTGGAATGGGAAAAAGAATGGCAAACACAATTAGTGGGAATGTGAAGGGAGTTCTTAAAAATTCTTCAATAACAAGAATATAAAAATTAAAAATGGTAGATTGGCAAGTAATACGGCCTCTTTTTGGATGTATCAAAGTCCTACTCACCCGTCAAGCAATTGCCCTCATTCTCCAAATCCAAGAGACGAACGGTTCGATCCGAACAAAGAGTGGCCGCAAATGTGCCTGATGGGTCGAGGCAAACCTGCGCAAAAAATGGTGATGTTGGGAATAGATAATTGAAATGAGGATTTTTAATTTCTGCAAATAGCAAATACCGTATAATGATATTTATAAAATCGATTTTGAGCACCTATAGCTCTTGATTAACATGGTTAATTATAAAAATTTTTTGTTGCATTTTCCTAAAAAATTCATTTCAGAATATAATTGGAATTTTCATTCCGGAATTGTAATTGCACTTTTCATTCCGGAATTGTAATTGCACTTTTCATTCCGAATTGTAATTGCACTTTTCATTCCGGAATTGTAATTGCACTTTTCATTCCGAATTGTAATTGCACTTTTCATTCCGGAATTGTAATTGCACTTTTCATTCCGAATTGTAATTGCACTTTTCATTCCGGAATTGTAATTGCACTTTTCATTCCGGAATAGAATATATAAATATATTTTCTTCCCATTTAACCTACTTTCGTAATGCGTGACCCATCCTCATTGACTTCGCTCATGGGCACAGCCGCTATTGTTTTCAATAATTTGCCGGTGACCGCATCGAATTGACGCAATGTACGATCCTGGCATGCGATCAACAGCAAATTGGCACCGTTGGATTGGTTGAAGGCGGTCATGGCCACCGGTGGGCATTTAGCGCATTCAATGGCACCAATTTGTTGGATAGATGTAATTGAGGGAATCCCATCGGATTGGTCCAAATGGCGGCATAAAATGAGTTGATCAGTGCCGAAGCTAATCAACAAAAGTGAGGCGGAGGAATTGTTGGGGGAATTCTGAAATTGAAGCGGGGCAAAAGTTGAGCTGTTTAACCCTAAAATTTGTTGCCACCTTTGCTCGCATCAATTTGAGCCCAATGACGGGTGCCCGATGTTCGTCCAGTGTCATCAAATGTGAATATTGTCGGGCGGCATCGAACAAATGAATGAGTCGATCCCGACTGCCCGAGGCCAACAATAAATCTCCCAAATCTGTTAGGTCATCCCCATCGCCTCCTCCATATTCCAGGCAAAGCACTTCTCCATCGTGAGCCTCAAAATCCACCAGCCGAGGCCATTCCTTGGTGCGCAGGTCAAAAACACTGAAAAGAAAATTGACATTAAAATTCGAATTTGATTTCTTTTTTTTTTGATTTTATATCATTAAAAGTCCTAAATTATCAAATATAGAAATGAATTATGAAGAAAATAGTGTGAAAATTAGCCCAAAATTTTTTGGTATATGTTTATTGAGCGATTCATTTTCTAAATTCTTATTTTCTCCTCATAAAATTAAGATTTGAAAAATATTTTTTATAATTAGATAGGGAATTTTTCCCTTTATCAAATGGTATCAAAATCATTAAAATCAGTTAATTAATTGATAAGGTATAAACTTCTAAAAATAAATGAATATGAATATTTATTGTTGCCCCTAAGAAATGGATTATAGCTGGGCGAAGAAAGCTCTTTCTTTGCTTAATGAGGGAAAGGGAAAAAATACGGTATCTGTATCGTATCAGATTGCCCTCTTCTTCATAATCCAATCAGCAGCAGCATTATAGAGGAATATGCCTTGAGAACATAATCAATGACAATGACCAATGAGAGGGGAGTTCAAAGGAAGTAATCAAGGTTTGTTAAGAAGCTTATAACTCATAAATGTATGAACCAATTTTGATAATCTTGGTATCATTTTATAGAGGGAAAAGTGCTCTATTTAAAGATATAAAAATTATTTAATAATTATTTTAAATGAATAAATTATTCGGATTTAAAGAAAATAAATGCGATGAGAGAGGAGGTTGATTTGATTTTTGCATAATTTTTCATTGGTTTGTTATTATTTTTAAGAAATATATTGATAGAAAAATGAACACAATTATTCTCATTTTTAAATACTAAAATCCAATTTTTATATTGTCCAATTTCCACGCTTTAAAATTTCCATCAAAACATAATTTCAATTAAATTTCCTCACCAAATATTCCCATTTTTTCGTCCGCATGCCAAATGTTTGCCGCCAGGACTGAGCCGAACGCATCTGGCGCCCGTGGTCGATTCCAATGTGTCGGAAATGATGCCACCGAAATTTTCTAAAAAAATATTCGTGAATTTCTGTCAAATTTTTATATGTTTTCCAAATTTCTGCCCATGCTTTCCCGGATATGCGTCAAGTTGTCGCCGTATAACTTAACAAAGACTGAACCAATTTTGACGTTTTTAATATCAAATTAAAGATCAAACTTTAGGCTATCAAATATTATTAATTTTATTTAAATTCGTTGAAAATTATTAATTTGCGAACAAAAACCAAAATGGCCTTATTTATGGATTAGAGAAATTTTCAGTGGTTTTTAGGGCATAATTCCATCAATTCTGAAACAATTTAAATAAAATTTATATAATTTCATAGCCCATAGTCTGCTCTTTAATTTGATAACAAAAACATTAAAATTGCTTATTAGGTGTTAAATGTAAATAAACGGTGGATGACATGTTGGGGGCATCAATTCTCCTCTGATTTTCAACAAAATATTCACAAATCTTTTGCCTATTTTCCTATTTCAATACAATCCCCAAAAAACACACTATCCGGCCTTTCCGTTAGCGAATCCAATTCGGGGCTGATGAAGAGGATTTTGCGCATTTCGGGCGACAATGAATTCGACAATTGGCCATGGCATTCTTCTGCTCCGGTGGCAGATCGTCGACCCTGGAGACTCCAAAGGCGAACAGTCTCATCGGCACCAGCAGTGAAAAATGCGGATGAATCAGCTTGACAAATCTCCAAATCAAAAATAGGGCCAACATGGAAAAGTTGGGAACTAAAAACAAAAATTGAAAATTGTATTGTAGAGAATATGATGGAGGGATTAGGGGATAAATTGAGCAATGCCAATTGAGTATCTTCATTAAATTTTGGTCCATATCTGAGTGAGGCGATATCCAATTTTGAAGGCGATAAAACATTCGAAAGCCTAATCTGCCCTCCACAATTTGGCCTCTTTAATATTTTATAAAATTCCAATATTAAAAAGTTTCATATCTTTTGAATACAATAAACTGGAATTTTAGTGGAAAAGCCGCTTATTCTATAAATTGTCTTAATTTTCAAAAAATTAGAAAGCCACTTTTTAGAAGACATTTAGGGCTTTCCAATAGCATATCGCCTTCCTAAATTGGTTGTTTCCTTGTCGAGTTATGGCCAAAAGAATAGCACAGATCAGATACTCAATTGGCCTTATTCAAATGCCCTGAATATGGATGGCGACCTGAGGCGAATTGGTTGGAATGAAGAGGGTGCTGGAGAAGGGGAAGATGATGAGGAATAATTCGAGGGATTCAGAAGCCAATGGTAAATGGAACGATCACTGTAAAGTGCAGTTAGAATGCCGGAAGATGCATGAAAAGTTATCGCATGGACATCGGGGAATTTTTTCTCGCCATTTTCCCCTTCCTCCTCAATTTCCATTGTTGATGCCAAATCTGAGTGCAGTAAATGGGGTCGCCCAAAATCGGCCAACGGTTCCATTCGGGTAGAGTCCAATGCTCGAATTGCCCCATCACCAAATCCCATGAAAAGGAGGCCAGGCCCTATGGCCAATGCGAATGGTACTTCATCGCCCATTTGGTAGAGGCTGGAATTATTTGGTATTTTTGTTTTTTGGATTGCATTTTGGTATTTGACCTTGAATTTATGTTATAATTTGAAGGAATATATAATATATAAATTGTCATAAATATTCTCTTCGATTTTCATATTTTAATTATTATTTCCTTCAATTTTTGGTTAAATTTCTTAATAAATTGAATAAATTTAATTAAATTTTCCCCCTTTCTTTAAAATAATTTCCTCGACACGTACTTGACCAGCCTTTTGTCCAAAAATTCGACCAATAGCCGGGATTGGGTAAGGGCAAATGTTCTCTGGCCTGGGGCGCAACAACAATCGATGAATGTGTTGTTGCGATGCTCTGCCAAAATTGCGGATCGACCCTAAATAAAATGCAGGGATTGAATTATTTTATTAATAATAGATTGGAGATGCTCATGGTAGAATCTGCCTCAAGTTTTTCAGGTTCATTAGAAAATGAATTTTAGTTTCTCTGTTTGAATAAAGCCACATTTAATTTCCTAATTGATAATTGTCAATATTTAAAAATAAATCCGCTCACATCAGTCAGCTACTTGAATTATTCCCCCGTCTCTCCCTCCTATTATCAAGCAGGAATTCAGGCAGAATTAAAATGTTTGGGGCAATTGTTTGGAGCAAACAAAATGTTTGGGGCAAGCAAAATGTTTGGGGCAAATAAAATGTTTAGGGCAAATAAAATGTTTAGGGCAAATAAAATGTTTGGGGCAAGCAAAATGTTTGGGGCAAATAAAATGTTTAGGGCAAATAAAATGTTTGGGGCAAGCAAAATGTTTGGGGCAAATAAAATGTTTGGGGTAAATAAAATGTTTGGGGCAAGCAAAATGTTTGGGGCAATTAAAATGTTTGGGGCAAATAAAATGTTTGGGGCAAGCAAAATGTTTGGGGCAATTAAAATGTTTGGGGCAAATAAAATGTTTGGGGCAAGCAAAATGTTTGGGGCAATTAAAATGTTTGGGGCAAATAAAATGTTTGGGGCAATTAAAATGTTTGGGGCAAATAAAATGTTTGGGGCAATTAAAATGTTTGGGGCAAATAAAATGTTTGGGGCAAATAAAATGTTTGGGGCAATTAAAATGTTTGGGGCAAATAAAATGTTTGGGGCAAGCAAAACAGGCGCAATTTAAAATCTAACAAATCAGAATAAAAAGGAAAAACCCAGACAGAATCCCTCTAATCTTGCCTGAAGCAAAATTCCACCGCCGCCGCCTTCATTCTCATCGTGCTGTTTTTCCACATACCAGAATTTAACGTGCCGTACTCCCACCTGTAATTAAAATTGTATTAATTGAATAGAAAAGACTATGCTAGTTAAAAACTATTTTATTGCCTTTGAAATTTATTACTAGTAAATGCGATAAAAAATAACTTAAACTGACCGTCACAAACATTCGGCCTGTATCCGCTTGGGCCATTGCATTCACTTGGCAAGTCAGCCTACTTTCGGCCAATCGACGTCCTGCCCTCCAATCCCACACCAAAATTTGCTTATCATGCTGTAAAATGTTGAGGGGTGGAATTAATTTGGAGGCAAATGGAAAATTCAAATTGCACAAAAGTCAAAAGACAAACTTTTCTATAAAACACAATAAATTTGAGTATAAAAATGCCAAATTAAACACTATGGGTTATTTTCCCACTATTAAAATTTTGACTGCCACCCTCCTAAGAACGAACATTGTTTCCAACGGAAATGAGCAATGAGGAATCGGCAGAAAATGCCTGAAAATGGGAGGTGGGGAAAATAATTTTAATAAAACATGCGGAGAAGACTGACCAAGCAGCTGATGCCCAATTTGTGCCATCCCAATTCGCACTGCAATTTGTTTAAAATATTAATCATGGTGGCATCTTGTTTTTACCTCGGGTTCCACCTTGTTCCCTTCACCGCCACCGCTGCTACATTTGCGCAATGCCCAAATTCGAACTTTTGGGTCTGTGCCAAACTGTGAAAATTCAAGGTGAAATTATTTCAATTCCATTCAAATTAATTGCTTATCCTTCAAATTTAACTTAAAATGTTCAAAAAGGAATGATTTTTCTATTCTATTCAATCCCCCTAAACATTCGTTTTTCAATTTGAGTCCCCGTCATTCTTTTGGCCATAGCTCGACGAGGCAATAGCCAATCTGCGAAGGCGATATGTCATTTGAAAATTCTAAATGTCCTCTATAAAGTAGCTTATTTTAAATTTTATGAATTCCAATTTAAAAAAGTTACATGTCTTTGAGTGTAATAAACTCAAATTTTCCGAGCTTTTATGTGGAAAAGCCTATTATTTTAAAAATTGTCATAAATTTTAAAAATTAGGAAGGCCACTTTTTAGGGGACATTTAGGGCTTTCAAATGGCATATCACCTTCCTGAATTGGTTGATTCCTTGTTGAGTTATGGCCAAAAGAATTACCCGGGGTCTGGGAATCCGTCCTATTTTGCATTCTTCTGATCCCTCTCCATTTTGTACCATTTATTATAGGCCAAAAGAATGATTCGAATAAAGGCAAAACATACTTCGCCGCTGGCAATGAATTGGCCACAGGGAGACCAAGCCAAACATGTTAAATGGCATTTGGATTGGGTAAGCAGGCTGAAGCGGCATTGGCTCCGGGGATTGGCCAAAACGAGGGCAGATCCTGCTGGATAGGCCACAACACCGGATTGAGGGTCAACAACCAGCGAACGAGAGCAAGCCGTACAACCCAAAACACGTTCAAGACGGGCACCACCCCCACCGTGCGCCTGCGAAAATTTAGGGATGAATTTATTGGCAAAATTGTAGCAATGAAAGATGATATTTTTGGAGATTTTAGAGCTTTTTTAATTGCCAATTTTCCCTTCATTTTCCCAATTGTTTAAAATAATCCACAGAACTAAAAGTGAGCCCAATTGTTCCCTTGAAGGTATAATTTTGTTGTTTTGATTCAATCATGAATGGATTGCCCAAAAGTGAGCCTCATTATTCAAAAAGACTTTTTAGGAGGGAAATTAATTGCCATCAATTGAAAGTGCCAATTTTATATTGTTTTGGTTCAATTATTGATGGCATGGAGGTCAAAGAAAATGGATGGGTCTCTCAATGGGGTCAAGGCCAAAAATAAACCATATAAGAAAACGTAAAAATGGAAAGGGGCAATATTTTTGCTGAAAGCGCCAATATTATTTTTCATTGGAGGACATCGGAATGTTGTGGATTCAGAAGAAACTAAAGGAATTCATTTGGATAATTCATTACAAAATTATTAGCCAAAATTAATTTAACTAAGACCTTTTAAAAAATGACAAAAAAAAATTAAGTATTTTCGATTGTGGCAAAATTTAATTAAAATTCAATCAATCCCTGAACTAATGAATTCGGCATTGACATCCGTAAAAATAGGTGGATATTCTTCCCCAAAATTTACCATCAATTTATTTGCTTGAATGAATCAGCCAATCAATGAATTGTGGCTTCAAGGCATTTTGCCAATATTTCCTCTCCAAAATAAGCCACAAATTGATGATCAGCGCCGTAAGGCAAAAACGGGCATGTGAATGTGAAAAAAGGGGATTATTTTATGGCCGTTCTCAATTCCTCTTTTGGACACAACAAATTGATTTGTTACAGATTGGAGGGAATGGTTGGTGGGATGGATGGATGGAATTAAAATGGCTTTATCCGGTTTTAGCCAAAGCAGCAAGCACAGAAATGGTAAGGGGAAATTGGAAAGGCAAAGGAAAACACAGAATTGGTTCAGATTCAGATTGGACAAGGATGGAATGAATGTGAATGAATGAATTGCGTTGATTGGATTGCCTCTGCTGGGAAATGTGTGGGGGAATTGTTGCTCTTTGGATGAATGGGCAACAAAAAATGGAATAAATAATAGGCAAATTGAATGGGGAAAACTTCTGTGATCTGGAAAATGTGGAAAGAAATTATTATTAATTTGAATCATTAGTAGTGGCGGTCAAATTGCTTTTTGACAAAAAATGTAGATGGATTGCGGGAAGGCGGCTTCTCCTCAAAGAGGACAACCGATTAATTAAATTGATGATCGTTCGAAAATCTCATTAGAGGCCGAAATAACATCCAAAGGACACGAATTACTTTGTTGAATCCTGAAATCCTAATCTTGGGCTCTGTCCAATTATAAGCTGTGTTTTAAAAGGCATCCTTCCTTTACATAATTCGATTAAATGTCCGAATCCGAGGTGAAAAATTTGTAGGATTATGGAAAGAATTTATGTTGCTATTTTGGAGGAGAAATGTGTATTGAAGGAAATGAGGGAAATTTTGAAGAAATTATTCATTTTGAATCATCAACAATGACGATGCCGACCAAAAATGTTTTTTTTGACAAAACATTTTTATAAGAAATATTTTATAATTTATATTGATGTATGGAAATGCGGAATAGGTGGAGAGGCGGATTCATGTTTTAAAGGAGAACAATCAGCAGATTCAGATAAAATGACGATTGATTTTGATGGCAACCTTCTTTTTTGAATTCTAAGCTAAATGTGCCTCACTCAGGCAAACTTTTTCCCTGCTTCCCTGCTATAAGCTAAATGTATACCAAAATTGGAAACCGAAACCGAAGGATCTATTATTCCATAGGAGAATCATTAAAAAGCATCCTTTCTTTTATAATTTAATTAAATAATCGGATACCGTGAAAATTTGAAGGAAATGGGATTTGTTTTAGCTTTTGAAGGAAAAAAAATGTGCAATGCGAACGAAATTGAGGCAAATTACTGCTGTGGGGGGCAACGGGAACGGGATAATGGGAGGCGATCTAAGAAGAGAAGGAGTAAAAATGTGTGCGCGGGAAGTATGCGCAGCCATCGAACTAAAAGCAAAAAGTGTGCGCGGAATGTGTGTTGTGAAGGAAGGTTGATTGCGGTCGGCGACCGATTGAAGTGGCATTGAATGGAGGAATGGAGAAGTCGCGCATCTCGCCTTCGGTCGGTTCTTCCTTCCACCTTTTCATCCTCACCGCCATTTTCCTTTTCTTCCTCTGGTGCACCGCCCACCCCATCAAGAATTCCGTCCTCCTACCACCTTGTTGGTTTTTGTGAAGGAAAATGGAAGACCAACGATTCTTTTATGTTTTTGCGATCAATTCTTCCCCATTAGATGGGAAAATTTGGGGAAAATGCGCAGCGGCGAAGGGGAGAAATCAGTGGCTTGGCTGCTGGTGCTGGGAGGCTGAATCGAAGCATCGATAGAAAGAAGCGAATGCCGAGCGGCTGGCAGCAAAGCTAACCAGCCAGCCTCCTCACATTTGTCCACTCCTCCTCACCGATCCTTCTCGCGAGCTTTCTTCCTAGTGGATCTATTTTCCATTTATTATCGGCTTTTCATCCTTATTAAATCCTTCCTTTCCCCAGTGGATCCATTAAAATGTTACTCTCGAGGAATGAATTCAGCCAGTCGGTCACCGATTCACTCCTTAATTTGGCCTTTCTATTTAGAAATTTTCAATTTCCCTCCGGCTTTTCGTTCCTAAATCCTTCCTTTCTCATTGGTTTCTATCTCTCCCACTGAGAAGATCCATTCAAATTCCTCCTGCCCCAAAAAGCATTCTATCGGTCACTGATTCATCCCTTTAAGACCGTTTTAGCTTTTAGCTGCTGGAGGCCATTCCCCATTTCCCACATTGGCCATTTCCTATGGCCATTTGCGCCCTTTTTCCTCCTCCTCATATTCTCCTGAAAGCTTTTCCCCATTGACCATTATATTTTAGCCCAACCGCGAGAAACCCAATGCCCCGTATGATGGCTGTCGGAATCACTTTTGATGTGATCAAAGAGAATGTGGGCGCACGGTTTAAAGAAAGGAATGGTTGCATTGGAGAATTGGAAGGGAAAATGTCGACTGGCATACCGATTGAAATATTTTGGGAAACTTTGCTATTTTGGTACAAAATGCAATTTTTTTGGAACAATTTTGGGCGAGGGCGCATCGATGATTTTGATTTGAATGGATTGGATTTGGGAGCGATCAAATATTTCATTGTTATTTATGTGTGGGAAAGGTCGCCAGTCCTCCTCTCCTCTTCAACTAATCCATCATCGTTTTATTTTAATCAGATTAATGGTTGATGAATGGATGAATTGTGGGAAAGAATGGAAATGGAAATATGGTAGATGGAATTGAGGCTATGAAGGACCATTTTCCTCCCAAAAAAGGCATTTTTAAATTAGAAACTTAATCAAAACATTTAAAAGGCTCTTAATTATGTCTTTGATTCGGTTCAACGAATTATGGATTACGGATATGGGAATTAAGTCCGATTAAAAGCACAAAAAGACTAAATGAATGCAAAATTTATCCATTCTGCGAAGTTTTATAAATTATATTTTCATGGTCGATTAGCGAAGGCATCTTTAGCCGAGTGGATTACCTAATAGGACGGCGGGAGTAAGACCAAAAGTTCAATTCCCTGCTGGAGCAGGCGCTTTTTTGTTTGGTTTAATTAAAAATTTGTTTTTTATAATATTAATTTTCAATCAAAAATTATTTTTAAATTCGGAATAAAAAAGGAAAAAAGCATATTTCATCGGGGGATCGGACAATGGTTGAATAACGAATTTTTGTCTTTATTTTTGGGTTCACCACAAAATTCGACGCGACAAAAGTCAGTGTGAAGCAAAATATGTACGGCGGGGAAGGCCATCTATTGATTGAATGGAGGGGGGCTGGTTTTGGGCAGAACGAGGGGAAAATGAGTCGAATGGGGAGAGGGAGATGGCCAGGTGGGCAAAAGGGCAGTGAGGTGATGAGGGAATTGGCCGGACTGGGCCAAGCCAATATCGTTTTTTTCGGAGAGAATGGAGGTCGTCATCATTTAAACAAGAAATTGGAGAAGGTCAAAAAATGGGGCAATGATCGATTTATTTTTTTTAAAAAGCAAAAAGTGAAAAAATGAATAAATTATTAGTAAATAAATTAAATAAATAATTAAATAAAAAAATCAATATTTTTGGTCATTTCAATCCAAAACTGCCATCATTCTTCCCAATGCTCATTCGTCGACCACGTGATTTGGGTTGACCAAGTAGAGGGGTTCTTCCGTAACATCTTCGGCCCCATCCTCTGCTCCTCCTTGTTGCTTCTGCTGCTTTTCCCCTTGGATCCGGATGAGCACTTTGTCCCGTACCAGCTTGGGAATTAGCAATTGAATTCGGGCCCGATGCGCATTCAGGTCCTCCACAGTGTTAATGTTATCCTCCATCATTTGCAAATACCTGTGGAAATATTGGGGATTTAATTTTGGTCGGGGAAGAGGGAAATTTATTTATTTTATTTTTTAATTAATTTAATTATATTTTAATTATTTTAAATTAAATTATATTATTTTTATTAATTAAAATTATTATATTATTTTTTATAATTAATTTAAATATGAAAAAAATTGACCATTCAATCAGCTCCTTTCGCCGTACTCCCATCCATCCTTCCTCATCCGCGTGCCGCTCCTCCTCTCGTCGAACATGGAGGACAATCATGTCGGACAGGCGTGAATACTCCTCTCTGGATATTTTCAACATGGCTGGGTCCACATCCCCATGGATTGTGGAAGCTGCCTTTGGCTGCTGAAAAATATATTTTTAAAAATAATTATTAATAATATTTTTTTTTAAATTTAGATAACTAACCCGAACATGCCCTTCTTGTCCATCCACTGTTTCTTCGGCCAAATCCATTGGCATTTCCCGCTCCTTCCCATCCTCACCTTGGTTTGTAATGTCGCCAAGGACTGGTTGTGGTGATGGATTTTGGTAGAGGAATTCATCAATCTATTTTTATTTTGTATTTTTAAATAATTCTTAAATAATTTGCCATACATCTTCATCGTCCAAATCAATTCGGCTGCTGCCAACTTTGACAATTGTGGAAGAGAGCAATTTGTTTGCCTTGAATACGTGCTCATCCAGCACCTTAAAAATTTTGGAAGGATTAAAAAAATATTAATGAATAAAAATGTATAAAAGTGCCGGAAAAAAATTACTATCCTCTGAGTGGATTCGAACCCGGGACTTAAATTTTGTAAATGTGAAGGGTTACCCTCTAAGCTAAGTAATCTCTCAGCCTAAAAAAATTAAACTAGTGATGGAAAAAATGTGTTTTTAATTGAATAAATTTATTGATTTTAATTATTTTTTATATTTTAATATTCCCTAAAAATATTCCCAACCAACCTCGGGGCAACATTTGAGCCGAGCATACGCTTCGGAAAGACGAATCAACGATTCAAGTTGGCGGACAGTGACCCTCACCCTGGATCCATTGTCATTGATGCGCAATTTCAGGTAGGCACATTTCAATGCGCGCTCGGCTTGTTCCGAAAGCTGAAATTAATTTAATTAAATTTATGCAAAATAATTAATCCATTATTGGCAGAATGAATTTAGGTTAGACTGAATAATTACATATAATTAATTCTAATATGCTCTATCCTATTTCTAATTAATGTGATTAGCCAAAAGTACCCAAAATTCTTCGCTTACCCTTGGTTTGAAGCATCTGGCGAACATAATGTATTTTCGAATCTCTTCCACTGTGTATTTGGACGCGGATCGATCCTGGCTGAAAGCGCGTCGGTGATTGTCCAAAATTCGTTTGCCAATTTCATAGTCGACAACCTGAAAAAATATTAATTAAATTTAATTTCCTCCTAATTTTACCGGATTATCATTGGAATCGACCAACACAAAGAACAAATCGAAACGGGACATGATTGGGGCACTCAGCGCAATGTTGTAGCGAAGTGGTTTTGACTCATCGTATTTGCCTCCAATTGGGTTGGCGGCAGCCAGAATTGAGCATCGAGCATTCAACGTGGCCTTGACACCGGCTTTTGTGATGGAAATTGTCTAAAAATGAGAAAAATTACACTTTAGTTTGGACCGCTTAGCTTAATTGATAAATAATTTGGTAAGCAGAATCACAGAGGTCGAAAGTTCGATCCACAAAAGCTAGCGGCAGAATTTTTATGATTTTTTAAATATCTTTTACTGCTTACTTTTCTATATATTGAATTTGTTTAATTCTTCTTATCAATTGAATAAATTAATTTTTCTACTCATTTTTTTTGACTTTTTTACTAATAAATCAAATTTAATTACCTGCTGCTCCATTGCCTCATGGATGGCCACCTGGTCCTTTGGGTCCATTTTGTCGAATTCATCAATGCAACAAACTCCCTGAAAATGTGCAGAATTGTTTATTATTTGTTTCATTATTTTTTTTATTTTAAGCCCGAAAAAATGAGTCCTCTGAGCGGATTTGAACCCGAAAATTGGTTAACAGTGAAGGGGTCTCACTTTTGGTCGAAAATTTTCAAAATAATTTTTTTGGTAAAATATTTTCTTTAAAAATCATAGTAAACCTAAGCATAGCATTATTCTAAACCTAAACCAAAATTGAAGCTGTATTGCAAAAAATGTAAGCCTCCTTATTTAATATTTAATCCTAGCTCTAAAACTATGAAACAAAAGTGATTCAAAAGTCAAAACTATAATTATTTATGTAATTATAATTTATTAAATCAGCCCTTCCGAATACTCACATTGTCAGCCAACATCAATGCGCCAGCCTCAATGACAAAATCGAAGGACTCCTCGTCCTTCACAACGGCCGCCGTCAATCCGGCTGCACTGGATGCCTTGCCACTTGTGTAAATCACTCGAGGCGAGAATTTTTCCACAGTTCTATTTGTGGAATAACAAAATTATTTTTAATTAAATGTGAAAAATTTACTTCAAAAATTGACTTTTCCCGCATGAAGGGTCGCCAACCAAGCAAATGTTGATGTCGCCCCGAAGGGTTGTGCCCTCCGTCCTCTTCGCAACACCGCCAAAAAGCATCATCAGAATGCCCAGTTTGATCTCGTCGCTGCCATAAATGTTCGGGAACAGACTTTGGCACATGTCCTCTTCGATTGTGGCATTTTCGGTCATCAGCTTCAGGGTTTCCTGCTCCTCGGGTGGCAGCGAGCTCCAAAGTTCAGTGGCGCTCACCTCCTCATGTGTGAAGTCAATGTCGCCAAACTGTGAATTTAAAAGGATTATTAATTGTTTTTTATGCTAATTTTCAATCGGAAAAGTAATTTACTGGATAAATATTTTGTAGTTTTTTTGTATTCCAAATACCAAATTTTGTTTAAAAATTTACTTTGGAAAATAAAAGTGACTATCAAATCCGGAAAAAATCACTGTCCTCTGGGCGAATTCGAACCCAAGATCTAGTTAAAGTCTCCTCTTTAAAGTAAAATTTTTTGGTGAAATATCCATTATAAATCTCTATAAAATAATTTAAATGAAACTAACCGTTGGATTTGAGGGTTGTATGCTACTGGCGAGGAATGCAATTTTGTAGGTCAAATCCCGAACACCAAGAGATTTAAGTCCACTCAGTGAGGCCACCTGATCGGCATCCTTTGTCCGGGTGTGCGCTTTGGTCTGTGCTCGAACTCCTTTAGGTGAAAATTATATAAAAAATCAATAATTGTACTGACCTGGTGTTGCCAACATTGAAACATCGGGAATGACGATGAGAGTGCCAATGAAGTCGCAATGGTCGCCGGGTTGGGCAGTCTCAACCGATTCGCCCCGCACAATCACATCCACATTTCGGGGCACCGACCCCAGGGGGAGTTCATCCTGATTCTCTTGGATTCGCACTCGTTGGAAGTCCACAAACTGCGATTCGTTCACATTCAACATGAAGCGAGTCCGATTTTGGCATTGTTGATTTTCACATTTGATTGGCTAAAAATAAATCGATTTAAATATTTTATAAGTCAAATTAACCTGAGTATATTTGAATTGTTGCACCACATTGCGAACGACCATCCCGCAATCATCGCAAACGAATGTGCCAATGCAGAGCTCCGGGTGAACTTGATGGGTGCGAACCACTTGTCCCGAAATTCGAATCAGCTTTCCGACCTTGTCGCTGGTCAAATGCCGGACTTGATGCTTTGTTTGTACGTCAATTATGCTCAAATAGAATTCGGTTCTCTCCAATCTGTTATGCTTCATCCCGTCCCGCTCTTCCGATGAACCGCATCGTTCAATGACCAATTCGCGTATGGCACGGCAGAGAAATGGATAAAGACTAAAAAGCGAAAGCTTTTTTTATTAATTATTGTTTCGATAAAGCTAACCGATAAAATTGGAGTTCAATTGTCGCTGATAGAATGGCACTATACGCAGCAATGTGTGGAAATTTGACGTAGAGTGTATTTCTTCCCGGATTTTGCAGTTCATCAATTTGTTCCAAATATAGTTTAGTGCCATCCAAATCCTCATAACTTTAAAATGGAATAATTAATGCTAAAATTAAGATTATAAAAAAACCTTTTCAAGAACTTTATAAAGCTGATTTGTGTTCGTCGTCCCTCTTCATCTTGGACAATGTTGAATGTTGTTTGAGCTTCCATTTTTTCTTTTATTTTTTCTAAAGAACATAATGAATTAATTAAATTTTCAATTATTTATTAGATAAAGCAAAAAAGGAATCAAAGTTAAAGAAAGATAGACGAATAAGTACACTAGGAACTAGGTTTAAAACTAGGTTTAAGTAAGGACGACCTTGATTTTGAATTTTGATTTTTAATTTTACTTTACGATCAATATTTTAGCCAGTCAATTTAAATTCAAAAAATGGAGCCTAATTTTGTGCGTCGTTTTTCGGAAAAATGACTTTTTGTACAAACTGGTTTTTTTTTTTGCTTTTCCGATTTTCGTCAATTTTATCGATCGATCCGATTAATTTAAGATTTTCAAAGAAGTACTTAAACCGAATAAACCTATCTTCCAATCTGTTTTTGCTTTTTCTACATTTACATATCATTATTAAAAAACCAAGCATATCATTTTATTGATTGATTGATTTCAGATAAATCACATAAAACACATAATAATAATTTGATTTGAATCGATTGAGGATTGAACAATGCCACCAAAGTAAGCATTCCCAGAAGTAAATTAAAATTTTAATATTCGAATTCAGAGGAACAAAGCGCAAGAGAGAAGAAGGCTTGGAAGAAGTGGATTTGGATCGTTTGGGAGATGATGAAGACAGTCGAAATAGCCAATTGACGCCATCCAGAACAATTAAAGGTTTCCAACACAATGATTGATTAAATGAATTACAATTACTTAAGGAAAAGACAAAGATGCGGAAATGGGACCATTGAAAGGCCACAAAATCAATGATTTGGATGAGGATGTGGCCCAACAACAAAAATCGGATCAACAGGCTGCTGGCAATGTGATCGAGCAAACCCACTACATTGTGGTGCCATCCTATGCCTCCTGGTTCGACTATAATGGAATTCATCAAATTGAAAAGCATTCGCATCCCGACTTTTTCAATGGCCGAAACAAAAGCAAAACACCGGAAACGTAACATCACCAAAATTTATTTGACCTTGTTTTTATTTGTTTTTATCCACACAGTTACATTGCCTATCGAAATTTTATGATCGACACATATCGGCTCAACCCCTTCGAATATGTTTCGGCAACGGCATGCCGCCGAAATCTCAGTGGCGATATTTGCTCCATTATTAGGTTCGTTCGTTAATTTCTTCTCAACAATCTAAAAATAAAAATAGTAATAATTAGGCAAACCGTTGATCTATCGCATAAATTTATTTTTTTCACTAAATTCCAGAATTCACGAATTTTTACAAAAATGGGGTCTGATCAACTACCAAGTGGAGTCGGAAAGTCGTCCCGCACCCTTGTCCGTCCCACCAACTTCACACTTTATGATATTGGCCGACACTCCATTCGGCCTTCAACCATTCAATCCAACCGCCCAAATTAATGGCAGAGGGGAAAAGCCCAGTCAACGAGTTCAGCCGCAACCATTTGTTGCAAATGCGGCAGCAGAAAAAGAAGCAACAACAACATTTGGGGAAGGAGGTTTGTATTCATAAATTTTGAGTCACATTTTTTCGACCGATCAGCTATAAAAAAATAAAAATATAGAATAAATTTTTGGACTGGGTTTAAGAAAGATAAGATTCTGGAGATATCTTAGGATTTAATCATCTGGGCTACATATTTCGTCTAATTAAGGACCGAATATTCGATTAACTTTTGTTAGTAAAAAACTCCACAAATTTGAGATTGATTTTTCATAAAACTCAAAAATTTATGGCCATTTTTTATATTAGGGCTAAAATTAAAGTCAAGAAGGCCAACCCAAGGTTAATCTAGGCTTTTGGAATAGAATTAGGGCTTACATTAGAGTTCGAAGCATACAAATCATATATCTTAAAAACAATTCTAATATATGCAATTGTATTTTTAAACAATAAAATTATGTTAAAATTTTGAGCAGGAGTGCGAAGAGAGAAGGAACAACAAATTGTTGGAAATGAAGAGAGCAAAAATGAGCTGAATGTTGTCAGCGAAACATCTTTGAAAGATAGTGGTGGCGAAAAGGATGTGAAACAACCAACAATTGGCAAATTTGGCCAATCGAGCACAAAACTTGATCAATACAGCAAATATCAGCAGCCAATTGGAGGAAATAAGGTTTCGTGCGCATATTAAAAAATAGTTTTAAAAATGAAAACCAATTTTCAATAAAATGAGATATCAATTTTTTTTTGGAATTTTGGAGTTATGTTGGGCTAAAATTTTATTTTCCTAGGGTCGTTAGTCAGTAGTCATATTTGGCCATTTTGATAAGTGTTAATGTCAACATATGCCAAATGCGATATGGACAAAATTGAGGCTAAACATTTTTTGTTTAAGACATTTACAATTACCTAAAAAAAGGTTTATCTGCTGAAATCAGCAAAAATTTTCGACAAAAACTGAATTCAATGATAAAACATCCTTTTAAAAAATATTTACTATTTTTTTCATATTTTATTAATATATGAATTTTTAAAGGCAAAAAGTGGTGGTGTTGCTTCCACAAGGAATTGGACACAGCAAGAAACCCTTTTATTGCTTGAAGCGTTGGAAATGTACAAAGATGATTGGAATCAGGTGAGCAAATTGTTTGGGGTCATTCATTTCGATCTCATTCACTTCGGTCCAATGAAGTTTGGGGCTAGCATTAATTTAGTATATCTTAAAGATAAGAAGTAATTTATATAGCTCATTTTAATAGCCTAATTATCATTCTATCCAATAGGCAATGGTTTTATTACTAATAAATGTCAGTATATTGGGAAAAGAAACGGAAGTTTAAAAATTTTAAAATACTATTAAAGACCACTGTGGAATTATTGTTGCTAGCCAAACTTCATGGAACCAACAAAAAATTACCGGGAATCGAAATATCCTTCCATTCCGACTCAAATTATATTTATTTTGAAAGGTGTCCGATCATGTTGGCACTCGGACTCAGCATGAATGCATTTTGCATTTTTTGCAATTGCCAATCCAGGATCCATATTTGGAGGAAGGAGAAGAAAGAGGGGAAGGCAAAACTGGCTCATCCATCCTCGGCCCATTGGCCTATCAGCCCGTTCCATTCAGCCAATCCGGCAATCCCGTAATGTCCACCGTTGCATTTTTGGCCAGTGTGGTCGATCCACGTGTTTCGGCTGCGGCAGCCAAAGCCGCATTAGGTTAACGTGCAAAAATTTTTTATGGCTAATTTTTCAGTAACTATTTTTAAACTCTTAATTTAAGGGATAAGCAACTTTTTTGGAGCATTTTAATTAAAAATGGAAGCCTCGATTTTAGTCAATTTTACCGCTTTTTGGTTATAATTTTTTGCATTATCTCTCCAAATTACTATGTCATTTCCACAATGGTATAAAAATAAAGTTTTTGGCTTCTAATAAATCAGAAACTGGTTTTAGACCCTACAAACCTTGTACCATTTTGTAGATCTCATAAATTGTTAAGAATAGATAAATTGTTGGCTAAATTGATTTGGAGCAAATTTTTTTGGTTTTAAAACATAGGGAAATCCAAGTCAACTCTGCGTCCAATTTTGCAAGCCTTTTAACTTTAATTTAAATTTTTAATTTATATTTTAAATAATTTGCCAAATTTGCAGAGGAATATACCAAAATGAAGGAGGATATTCCGCCAACATTGGCGAAGGCACATGGGAAAAATGTTGTGGCGAATGCAAAGGAAAACACCAATGGGGAGGAACCAAATTACGAAGTCGGATTGGATGCCACGGTTAAAGCTGGCAAAGAGGCGGCCACAAAAGTGAATAAACCAAATGGACAACAAAAAACTGCTACGGATGGGAAAAAGACGGAAGAAGAAAAAATGGAAACTGATGATGAAGGCGGGGCAAAAGATTCCGCAAAAAACAACAAAGAATTAACCAAAAACAAGGAAGTGGACGGATCTGCTACGGAAAAGACGACGGAAGCAATGCAAGTTGCGGCCGCAGCTGCATTGGCCGCAGCCGCAGCAAAAGCAGCATATTTGATGGGCGTGGAGGAACGCAAAATGAAAGGGTTGGTGGCCCAGCTGGTGGAGACTCAAATGAAAAAGGTTTTATGAGGGGGGGGGGGGGGGGGGGAAGGGAAGATAGTAGCTCTAATTCGTTCCACTAATTTTTGTTGTCTTTTTCGCCTTAAATAGTTATGGGTTTTCGAAGTCGAGGAATCCGGATATCCATTACAAAAATGGTTAAGAAAAATATAAAAATCATCAGATAAACATATAAATGAAAAATTGTAAAAGTAATTCACAATCGTAAAAATAGATACAATTCATTCATTCCAGGCAGTTCCGAGCCCCATCCCCATCAATTTTACATTAATCTCTATAAATCATTCATTTACCATTCGTTTCGGACTATATTTTGCCCACCTCTAAGCTAAAAATTTTTAGAGTCATATTTGGAAAAACCCTTTGGAACCATTCTCCACAAAACTGGCTAGAAAAATTTAATTTTTAAATTAAAATCGATTACGGATTCTCAGACCTCGAAAACGCACTATAATGCATTATTTTAGGGAAAAATTTTCAATAAAGAGGAACAAATTAAGAGTATTACCGAAAGGGGAATATATTTTGTAAATCTTAATTCTTTTTCAGTTGGAATTAAAATTGAAGCATTTTGAGGAATTGGAACAAATAATGGACAGAGAAAGAGCTACGGTAACTAAAAAATATTTTAAATTTTGAGTATTTTTTATAATTTTTAGTTGGAATCACAACGAGAACAGTTGATTGCAGAAAGGCAGGCATTCCACCAAGAACAATTGCGCTATTTGGAGCAGAGGGCAAAAGCGGATAAACAGCAACAAATGGTGGCGGAGGGAAAAATTCCGGCCAACACAATTATTGCATAATCCCAGGCAAATCAACAGCAACAGCTGAAATTTTAAATCAACACACAAAATCCATTCCAGCCCCTCTCATCTTTGTTTTTAATTTATGTGTTTTCCTCTTTTTTTTCTCGCAACATTTCATTTTCAATAAAGTATTTTTTGTATAAAAATAAAAAAAATTCATCAAATTTCGAGGATAATATTTCCTTTCAATATTTAAATGCAGTTTTTTTAATTTTTAAATTGAAATTTATTTCTAAGGCAAATGTCAAGTTTGACTGAAATTGGAAGCAATTTTGATGCGGCAATTCCATCAACTTCTTCAATTGCCGGCGATGGTTCAACAGCAGCAGCATCGACCGCACGGATTAATGAAAGTTTGGTGGCCATTGATTTGATGGATGAAACCAATGAGAATGGCGGCGATGATGATGATGAATATTGGACTGCATCCGAGGTTTTTATTTTGAAAATATTTAGTTAAAATTTAAAAATTAATTAATTGAATATTAAATTGGTCATTTTAGTTTAAAAATTTTTAGTGAAAATTAATTTGAAAATTCAGCCCACACAACACGCTTTAGCTTAATTGGTTACAAATCCGATTAACATTTTTTGATAGGCGGTTCGATTCCCTCTAGGAGCAAATAATTTTTCAAGGAGCCAGCCTAGTATTCAAATGTTATTTGTGAGAATGAAATTAAATTCACCTTAAAATTAGTGAAACAAACTCAAATTTTGGTTAATTTTTGACAAGGAATAGTCACATTCTTTATAACGAATTAAAATTCCAAATAAACAAACAATTGCAAAATTTAAGTAATAATGAACTAATTGTATAAAAATCCTCAAATTTTCAGTTGCTCCGAGAGCTCACAAAAGCATTTTTGAACGAGGCTGCTGCACCAAAACTTTTGCCCGAAAAATTGGACTTGGTGGACAAGCTGCGGGAACATTCCGGCGAAATCTCTCGAATGATGGCACGAAATCCGAACAAACAAAGTTTGGCCTATTCCGCACATAAAATGGAATTGTGCCGCATTGAATATGTCATCAATTCATATTTGAGGTTTTTAAATTATTATTAATTTTATAATGATGAGAAATTTCATTAAAATAGCTTCAAAAAATTAATCCATGAAAAATGGGAAAAATTTTTTTGATCCCTAACTCCTCCAAATTCAATTAAAATTTCCAATAATAAAATTACTTTTTCTTGTCAGAACACGGCTGAAGAAAATCGAACAATCCCCGGCCCAATGCCTTCAAGAACATTCGGAAAGGCTAGAGCATGCTTTGGCCACAATACGTGCCAAGTTTCTTTCTCTAATTGTCCTGTAAAAAACTATTTAAGGAGGCCACTGGAGCTACAAGCTGAACTGCTCGACAAACGAGAGGTGAAATTTGCACAAGGCCTACAAAAGGCAACCACCGGCCTCTTTTCCGACTTATTCCTCAAGGAATTGCCGTCCAGTATGCAATGGATGCCAGTGCCAGTGGACAATTTGGCCGACAAGACGAGGGTCTTCATTGAAGTGCTCAAAGATGGAGTCGGTTTTTATAAAAACTAAATTTAATTTTTTCTCAATTTTCAAGTTGGAGGATGTGCCCGTTTCGAATATGGCCGACCCGAAAACGGAAATTTTACTTCGTCTGGAGAAGGGCAGTCGCCATTTGATCCCATTCAATTGCATCAGCGAATTGTTGGAACGTGGCCATGTTCAATTGTTCTAATTTATTTATTGGAGAAGAGAAGAAGAAATTGAAGGATTTACAATTTTGAAATTCATTAAATTAAATTATTGCCATTTTAATTTTCATCCTTTCATTTGCAATAAATTTTTTTTTGATTTGAATATTAATTAAAAAAAGCATTTTACACTCGGAAAGAATTTAAGAAAAACCTTTGAGACTTTTTTAAAAAGGACCATTATTTAATTAATAATTACCACCCACCCCAAATAATACCTTAAAAGTTGAATAAATTAGGGAATCAAAAAAATGAAATTTTTTAATCTGAATTTAAAAAGCAAAAATAATCTTTTGCCGTCATTGGGTTTGGAACCGTCAACCGAAGAAAAATAAACAGGGGATTTTACCAACTGAGTTATAACTAAACGTGCCCAGACCTTATTAAATTTAATTAATCATTATAAAATTTGGCTTTGAAAAATCAAATACCTCTCATTTCCTCTCCTGTCACTTTAGCTCAATGGTAAAATCTCCTTCTTTTCCAGGTCAAAATTTCGATCTCCACGTTAAATATTTTTAGACTAATTCAATTCCTCCTTTTTAACTTCCCCCGAAAGAATTAAGCTATAATCAATTTTTGATTAAATTTTATCAAATGTCAAAAAAATAATAAAATGAAACAAAGCAAAATAAAATGAAAAAAAAAGTCCAAACAAATGAAAAAATTCGTTCATCTCATTCAAGCAAATGCAAATCCTTCGGAACACTCCCGGCATGCCAAAAGCAGCATTTTATGTAGCGTGTCGTAATCAGGATATTCGGGCAAATCCAATTGGTTGAAGCAAGTGTGGGCCGATGGGAGGCGATTTGATGATCGCGTGTCCTTTTGCAACCTGAAAATGTGGTTTTGATTAAAATGGAAATATTCATTTTCATCCCATCCATTCCTATATTTTTTTTAATTAATTAAAATTGTCCCGCTTACTTACGTGAACTTCTGTGTCCCGTTCATGCCTTCCAGGTGAGCAAATCCTTGCAAAGGCACCTTTGATGTGCCAGTGACAAATTGCAGAAACTTCGCCTTGTCTTCTTTGTCGAATGAGCGAAGAGCACGCCAAAACCTGTGAAAATTAAAAATTATTATCTGCTAAATTTTTGTTTTCAAACCATTGAACTTGCTGGCTGTTCCGCGTATAATTTTTGTATTCCGTATTCTGACAAAGGTCGTCGATATCAATCTCGGGCAGTCCAGAAATGAGCAGCTCCAATTCTTGTTCATTGAAAATTGAGATCAGTTTTTTTGGTATCAGCTCGTAGAACCCCTCCAAAAAGGCATTGAGCTGCTGGCGAATCGAACCTAAATGATTTTGATTTAATAAAAAATTTCCAAATTATTTTATTAAAATGATTTTTAATGCCAACTTTTAGGTATCAAAAATCGTAAAATAGGTGTCATTGCATTTCTATAATGAAAATGAAATTTTCCTATAAAAAATGCTAAAATTGATAAATAGTTCTAAAAAAGTCAAAAATATTGTCATTCAAATTTAATCCGATTTTTTCAAAACTAATCAGATTTTAAATATCAAAATTTAAAAAAAAAACTGACCGGTCATTTTCATCTGGCACATTAGTTTGACATATTCTTGTTTGTCAGCATCAGTCACCAAAATTTTGTGCCCGCCCTCCTTCAATGCCCGCGTTGATCGCACCCCAAATTCCTCCACTTCCACACTGAATGTAAGCTCCGTGCCGAGATCATCCACAGAATTCTCCAACAAAAAAACGAGTGATTTGTAAATGGCCGGGTCCTCGCTTTCGATATCCTGGTACCGCACATTGATGTTGAGGATGTGTTTATACTGAAAATTGGAAAATTATTATTCGTAATTTCTTTTAAAATCAATAATAGTTATTCTCAATTTTTCGTGATTCTCAATTTTATTTTCCTAAAAATCAATTTCCAATTTCTAATTGGAATGATCTGACTGATGTGATGAGATCCTTACTTCAAAAATTTAAAGAGTAATATTAAAAATTAAATAAAATTGTATCAAAGAACAGACCATGGCCCGGGTGAAATAGCAATCCAACTGTCGATTATCGCAGATTGCCTTGGCAATTAAACGGCCCACAAACTGAAAAAATTGATAATTGAAAATCAATTTAAATTAAATATTAAAAATAACCTTAAAATATTCCAAATGTTCCGGATTGATGTATGAGGACTTGTTGATCATCCATGTGACACGATCGCCTGGCGCATTGATGAAGAGGGCATAATTCGGGTTGAAAATTTCTCGCGTGATAACTTGGTACCATTCACGAAGCAAGCCACCTTAAAAATGTTATTTAAAAAATGTTTTTTTTTATGAATAGACAGTTCCTAGTTTGAAAAGGTTTAATTTTGTTAAATTGATAATTAATTAAATAAATGTTTATGTTGCTCACCCGCGTCCTGCCCCTCCTCGCCCTCAAACATAATGTAGAAACGGGCCTTCCATTCGCCGGGACGGAGCCGGTGGAGTTCTCGGAAACTGTCGCCGAAGATTTGGTTTCGCCGCACCCGAATTGCAACATCCACGTATCTATCAGAAAAAAATTAGTTTTGGCAAATGTGGAAAAAAGCTAACCTATTCCGCTCGCGATTTTCGATTTTTTTCAGCTCCTTGTGGAAATATGTCTGCTTCACATCAAAATCCAACAATTTTGGGAAATGGCGCAGAATTGTGAATGCACTGTCCTCCAATGTGTTTGTCTTGCCGCGTAGAATTTGATTGAGAACGGAACGATGCCTGGCTAAAAAAGCAAAATGGGTGAATGATGATTAAAGGTGAGGTATTTAATTCAGCGAAAAACGAATACTTAAGATCAAAATATTTTCAATGGTTTATAAAATTAGTTTATCCTAATATTCTCAAACCATAAGCTCTGTTGTCTATTGGATAGAGCTGGTCAAGACGCATATTGAATGGTTTTGTTATTTGGGCAAAATTTAAGGGTTTTGGGTTCAATTTTATTTTAAAAAGCTAAAAATTCGTCATTGATGGTGCTGGATATCAAACTAGTTCGACCCGAAGAGAAACTGGGAGGTTTAACCGACTGAGCTACTTGATTATGTTCGATTATTTAAACCCAAGTCAAAATATCCTATCGATGGGCAAAGGGTTTATCATTCGAGGATAAACTTCTGAACCGCTCTATTTTTTTTCGCCAAATTAAATAGTAAAATTTTAAATAATTTATTTTAACCTGCAAATGCGAACATTTCCTCTTTGTATTTCTCGACCACTGGATCCTCTTTGCTGACACAGGTAGCTGTCGATGTTGCCTCATCCGCCGCCATTGACTTGCTTTCTGCCGGTTCGGGTGCTTTCATTTGGGATTGTTCGGCCAAATGTTGAAGTTGTTGTGCAGCATCCACCGGAATTACCAACGAGTAGCAGACGAAAAATGCTTTAACGGCTGAAAATTGTTAAAATGTTTATTTTTTTTATTGAAATTTAAGATAAATTTTAAAGTTAATTCATATGAAGGAGGATGTAAAAGCAGATTTTTCAGAATTCAACTAATTTTCAATTTATCAAATATGATAATATTTGTTTTCCAAAAAGTTAATTTGATAATATTTTTTTAAATGCTCTCAGACAAATGCCTCATAAATTAGTCCGCATTATCGACAATTCGGAAAAAGCCGGTATAGCTATCTTCATAGAGCATAAAAAATGAATGGACACGAGCAGGAATTGAACATTGCCCATCCAATCCAATCCCAAAAAATATTTTAAATTCCTAATAGCCCCCTACTCAAAATTTACTTTTTTCCACTTTTAATAATAATAGGCTTACCGTCATGCAAAGCGACTATCACTTTCTGTGGCTCCGACATTTTTTCTGCTTGGCTCAACAGTTGACTGAGTATTGCCCACATCGGCTTGAGTTCTTCCACAATTTGTTCGGGCCCTTCCATCTTTTTGCTTTCATCCGCCAAGTCGTCACGCAAATGCTTGTACTGAAAATGTGTAAAAATTAAGATTGGTAAAAATATCTAATAAATTTATTAAAATTCATTTTTGAATGCAATTTAGAGTTGCGTAATTTTAAGAACTTTAAAATCGAAAATTGTTTGGATCATTGTCCCATAAATTTTTTCACCTCTAGGTTTAGACTAATTTCCAATTTTACTTTTTTTCCGATAGATTCACATGAAATGACCCTATTTTTTTTATTATTATAAAAGTCACAAACCGCCTCCAATCGTTGCAGTGTTTGTTTGGCAGGTCCGTTTGGTGCAATGAATAAGTTTAACATATGCGTTGAGTTCATCGTCATCGTTGTATTTTCTGTAATTCAAAATTAATATTTTGAAATGATGAATAATAAAATATTTAAATGTAAAAAATACATTTAATAATGAATTTTAAAAATAAATTATTATCATATCATGCTTTATAGAGAAAAATAAGTCTTATTGTTTTGTCTATTCAAGGCGGGAAAAAAATTAGCAAAAAACAAAAAATGGAAATAGTGAAAAAAAAATATTGAATTTCCATCCTTCCATCTTTATTTATTGTTCTTCATTGCGCATCTCTCCCAGCAGTTGTGTGAGTTGATCCATGAGTTGCTTTCCACTGTCCAGAATGCCAATGTGCAATGCGTCTCGAATTTTCTGCTTCTCGCTTGGAAATGCCTTCAACAGCTGCACCAGCAATGGCCGCCAATCCCGACGTGCTTCGTCCGATCCGTTGTCAAGTACAATCTGAATATGGAAAATATAAGAATTTCAATTTATAAATAATGAGTTGAGAATTGATTAGCAAAAAAACCAATTTTTAAATTTTTATTGTATTTTACTAAGAAAATTTCCCTCGAAAGAAATATCAAAAAATTTTTAACATTCAGAAAATCCATTTATCATTGAGAATCAATAATTTTTATTAAAAAAGATAACTTACATCTTGCAATTCTTTCAGCTGATCTCCCACCCAATGTTTTGTCCCGTCGGATGCCTTCTCATAGAGTTGTTTACGTATTCCTTGCGAAAGCTTAAATTTCAAATAAAATTAATAATTAATGTTATATTGAATGACTTACACCAAGTGCGGCTCGAATCAATTTCTCCATAAATTGATGGTTAGCCTTTGCCATATTTGAACAGGCCAATTTCAGGATGAACGCAAATGGTGAATCTTCGAGCGGGCCTTCTGCCAATGGTCGCGATTCCACGCTGCTCTCCTTCAGTGCGTCCTCCGTGTTTTTGTTATTGATGCTGTAATATTGCAATAAATTAATGATCAATTTTCTATATTATCAAAAAAAGTGATACATACCATCGGACGATGTTCCAAAAAATGGCAATGTTTTGGGGCGGCTTCTGTTGTTCATTTTTGGTGGTGGCTGGATTTTTCGGCAGGAAATGATTGGCAAATCGTTGGGCCAAATAGCAAAGGGTGTCCAGCACATTATTGGCTGCTGTGTTTCTCACTTGCTGATTAATGTGAACTGAAAATGTGTCATAATTAACAAATTAAAAGTGAAAAAGTTGAAAAATTACTTGAAGTGGGTGTTATGTGCAAAATGCGTTCATTCCTGTCCACCGATGTGCCCATTCGGAAATTGTTCACCCATCCGGCCCGATATTTGCCACTGTCGTTATCCGCATAAGTGTTCCCGAAACGTTCAAGCCCATCGAGCAAGGAAATGAGCGCCCAAATTGTGAAGTCGCATGAAACTGGATGAATGCAAATTGAACGCAACAATTTCTGAAAATTAAATAAATAACATATTTTGTTTTATTATTATTTAAATTATTCAAATTTTCCATAATATAAACAAACTTACTTGTAATCGGACAAAGTTGAATTTATGTGTGTCCTGGTCGAATAAGTAGAGCAGAAGGAAGGTGGCAATCGACTCATTGTCGAACACTTGAATTGCATGCTCATTGGACATAGTTGTAGTCATCTCCTGTCTCTGATTGTCGTCTCCGCCGGGACGATAGAACATGGGCATTGCAAAATGGCGATGATGATGATGGCGAATGGCAGCCTGACGACGGATTTGACGCTGCCTGTTGTTGGCCTGCTGCCGTTGATGGTCCCGAACAACCTCTTGGAAAATATCCTCCGGAAGAGCGGCCAAAAATGCTGGATCCAAACCTAAAAATGAATTTATTACTTGAATATGCTATATGCAATTTTTCAGATAAGTTGGAGTTCTATGGTTCGAATCTCGGTGACGGTAAATATTTTTTTAAATAATTGGGGAGGTCTATGGTTAATGGTTCGAATCCCGGTGGCGATAAATATTTTGTTAAATAATTGGGGAGGTCTATGGTTAATGGTTCGAATCCCGGTGGCGGTAAATAATTTTTTAAATAATTGTGGTGGACTATGGTTCAAATCCCTGTCGCGGTAAATAATTTTTAAATAATTGGGGAGGTCTATGGTTCGAACCCTGGAATCGGCAAATGATTTTTTATATTTTTAAATCCAACCTTCTGGGACCTCCATTCCCAGTATTGCCGCCAAACGTTCTGGAGGCAGCAGGTCTTGGTCGTTGGGTCGAGCCGCGGGTGCGGCATTCATTTGTTGTTGCAAAAGATGGTCTCGGAGCACTTCTTGTCTAAAAATGATTGAGAGTGAATTTTAAAGATTTAAGATGAGATTTAATTGAAAACCAACCTCATGTCTTCGGGAAGAGCCGCCAAAAATTCTTGGTCCACACCCTCCGGCACCGGAATAGGTTGTTGTTGTGGTGGTTCATTGGAAGCGCCAGCTGTTTCATCTTGGACATTCGGTGTTGGTTCATTTCCATTGGCTTCCTCATTGACTTGCGGTGGTGTTGGACTTGACACTGGTGGAGTTTGAATCGTGCTGCTTCGTTCCGCCTCATCCATTTTCCTTCTTCATTCCCATTTTCGATGGCAGTGGCAACGGCATCGGTCGTCTCATCCTTTGCTGATTTCTTCTCCGATTTCTCTTTTGGCGGTTCATCCGGTGGAAGTTCAATGGCGGGCATCAAATATGAGATCAAAATGGTTGCAATGTGCAGAACGGCAGTCGCATCCAAAATTCGACATTGGTCCGAAAGACGATCCAACAAATAGGGGACTTGGTGTTGTGGTTGGGCCTCAATGCCTGGAAATTGACCATTTGCCTGAAAATTGTTTTGATTAATCTATTTATAAAGTGAAAAATTCTTACAAAATGATGCATTAATTGAGCAATCATGTTGTTGCGATCTCCTCGAATATTGAATCCTGTTAAATTTAAATACGATGAAAATTTATTTTTTAATGAAAATAAAAAAAAATACCGAATTGCACTGGCCGTTGGAGACGTGGATCGCGGCCGTGACCATCCCGAATGCGTAATACGGCCCCACCGCGTGGTTGATGCCAAATGAATTGGCGAATATTCCGCGGCATTTGCATTAATGCCTGAAAAACAAATTTGAATTGGAAAATACTTTGTGATTGTGTTAACCTGTTGAATATGTTGTGCGGCAAACTGGGTCTGATTTATGTTCATGTTGATTCGGTTTATGTCCTGGCGAATGGCGTTCATCTCGTTTGTGATATTTGCAAAATCGGCCATTTCCAACATTGGATCCTAAATTTTATTGAAATTACAGTTTTAAACTAGCATTATTTGTCAGTAAATGTATTGTACGATGCCTAAAAATGCTTTCAAGTGCCAAATAAGCTCGAAAAAATTAATATTCTCTTAGTGGATTCGAACCAGAGACCTAAATTTTTGAAGCCGATTTTCTACTTAAGGTCGAAAATTTTTCAGATATTTTAAAATTTTTCTTTTTAACCTAATCAGTGGCCTAAACATAAGCCACAAGCGGGAATGACATTTGTTACTAAATTGTATTAGCTTACCTCAAAATTGACAATCTGCAAAGCCCCATCTTCATTCACATTATCATAGACGTCTTCCTCTTCTTCCTCCTCCTCTTCATCATCGTCATCATCTTCATCGTCGTCCACGTCAATTCCCCCAGCCATCTGCTCGAATTCCACCTGATGGTGGTGATGATGCTGATGCGCTTCTTCGCCATCTTCTTCCAAGGTCATGTTTTCCTGAGAAAAAATGATTTTAAAAAAGAGAATTTTATTAATTTGTTCTGGTTCAGTTAAATTCTCATATCCTCAAAACAAGCGAAATAAGGATTATGTTATTTTGATCAAAATTCAAAAACATACATATGGATTTTCAAAATTTTCCTCCTCGTTCATGTCCTCTTCCTGCGCTTGATCGTCATCCTCCTCCTCTTCATGCATTTCTTCATCCGATTGTTCTGAATGCGACGACCGTGCATCATCCATAGTCTCATCTCCTTGTCCTGCGGCTGGGGTGTCTACTGTATCGGATGCAGCTTCCATGGCTAATCGTTGAGATTCGGTGGGGACAATGGTGTTATCCGTAGCCCCTTGCGATTCGGTGGTAGTCAGCATTGTAGGGTCCACATCATCTATTGGATTCGGTTGGCGATCTGCTGGGCCTGCACTTGAAGATTCGTTTGCAAATGTCCCCGAATCTAAATAAATTGGTTAATTTATGAAGATTTGGTTCTATATAATCACTAACTTAAAAAAATTGAATTGCTAACTGATGCAAATGTATCAGCTGTACTGGTTGTATATTGGTCTGAACCTAGAAATTGGAGCAATTTTAGATTTATTTTCCAAAAAGCGGTTTTAATTAAAACTAATACCAAAATTTTTAATTCTTATTTCTTAATATCATATTTAATCATATACTTACCAGCAGTTGTGGGCTGTAAATCCGTCATGGTCGTCGTTTGCTGTGTTTGTTCGCCGCCAACATTCCGACGATTGTACATTGTCAAAAGGCCATTGTTCTCTTTGCTGGCAATTCCCTCGAACATTTTCAACAGTGTGTTGACCGCATCCACTCCTTGTTTCTCATGAAGCTAAAATTTGTGGTTTTTGAATAAAAATAATTATTTAAAATTAACAAACCGGTAAAGACCAAATTGCACGAACAAAATCATTCAGCAAGTTGTATTTATGGATACTCTTGAACAGTGTGATCCCCGTTTCCGTTTTTTGTTGTTGAATTGTGGTCTCACGGAGAAGCACCACCAAATTGGCCACAATTGAAAGTTGTTCAGCATATTTTGTGCCAAATTTTGTTTTCTGGCCCAGATTTGTGCACGCACATGTGTGTCGCATGTGTTCATCGGTGATGGCGGACAATATGGTTTTGAAGTCGTCAACAATTTGGTCGGTCACGGTCGAAATAGTACTGCCTGAGATCAAACTGGATAGGACGGCCTTGGCTGCCACAGCAATTTCTGCTTTGTTCCTCTCCTCCTCTTCTTCAGCATTTGTATTGTTTGGCGGTGGATTGTTTATTTTCTTCAGATTCAGAATGAATTCATCGATGATGGATTTGAGCACCGTTTGGCCATTTGATGTGGCAATTTTGTGAATGAAAATTGGTGGAGCGGCCGGATAATTGCGGAGAACTTCGGACAATAAGTTGAGCAAATTTGCATGTTGAAAGACGAAATCCGCCTGGATGGATTGGCTTTTTGAACCGGAAAAAAGCTGTGAGACAATGGCATTCAATATCTGAAGAATAAAATTATTATTAAAATCCTAGGAGCTAGCGTTTAGATAAAATTCGGTGCTACTGCAGTTTAGGTGCTGGAAGGGAAAAAGGATGAGGATGATGAATGGATGATCTTCCCCATATCATCATTATTCTCTTCTTCTTCATCATCCTCATTATTCTCTTCTTCTTATCCTTTTTCATCATCCTCATTATTCTCTATCCTCATTATTCTCTTCTTCTTCATCATCCTCATTATTCTCTTCTTCTTTTTCATCATCCTCATTATTCTCTTCTTCTCATTTTTCAGCATTCCCTTCTTCTTCTTCAATATCCTATTTCCCTTCCAGTCTCTACTAAACTGCAAGAGTACCAAAAATCCTTAAGTCCAAAAACCCACTTCCACTCCATCCTAAACCCTAGATTTTTACTCATGATTACCTTTGTCATGTAGGAATGGCTATTCAACTCCTCATCGATTGTTGTTTTGCAGCGCTCTTTAATCTGCAGTTCGTTCCTTTTCAATGCTAAACAACGGATGATGGATTCTACAAAAATTTTTGGTGCGACGGCGGCCATTGGTGCAAGGAGACGGAACACGCGCTAAAAAATAAAAAAAAATAAATTTTCAAGAAATTCTCATTTAACCTTTGGATCATTGTGATATCGGCGAGCTCGCAATGTATGTCGCCTTGAATTGGCCTCCAACAGTGAGATTGGCTTTCCCTGCGTGGCTGATCGGATCATTCCATCGCAGGCATCCTCCATTTGTCCTTGGTCCGAATTGATGCAATGGCAAAGGAGCAATGAGATGAGTGTTTGAATTCGATTATTGGCATTCACTGGTGCATTTGAATCATTGGCGGAGTTCTTGCAGCGCAAATTGAGTAAAGTGGAAACATTTTCATCATCCTGTGAAGAAATGTGTATTAAAATATCGTTTTATTGGAAATGTTTTTATTTCTAATGGTAATAAGTTTGTTTAGGCCACAGGTTCGAACCCGCTCGGAGGAGCCGAGCTCCGAGCGATTCAAGATCGCGGTCGGCGCTCGGGTCTTTCGAGCGAAAACCCCGAGTGACTGTGTGCACCTTTATCGAGCACCGACCCAGTGCTCGGAGCGCGAGCGAATGTGCTCTTTGCGGACCAATTTTTTTAATTAAAATGAGAAAGAAACCTGAAGAAATTTCTCGGCCATCCCACCATGCGTTATCAGGCGATATAGAAGTGTCAATGTGTTTATGGCCAATTCATTGTTCAATGGCTCAATTTGGCTCGAGCGCAGCAATTTGAAGAGGTGACTGATGAATGAAACATGTTGATCATTGCGGCGGTTGAGTTGATCAAGCAATGCGAAGAATTTGTTAATGTCGAAGTCTTCCTTCTTGAACGCCTTGACGAATATTGGCACGCCATAGTGATGAGAAGCATTGTCTTGAACTGCACGTTTGGTCATCTCGTTAAAGTCTACCACATATTGTCGCTGGGCCATTGTAATCTGGAGATTCATTTTTACATATGGCTTATGTTTGTAAAAATAAAAACCTGAACTGAAGTTTTGCCACCGCGGAGCGCCTTGTTCATTTGGGAAGCACAGATTGGTGGAAATTCTCGCCAATCTCCCACACCTCCGTAATAGTCCTCCGCCGCCCAGTAGAACCACTTAAATATTTATTCCAATTATTTAAAGCTTAAACCAAAAAAAAACCTGGAACTCTGTGCAAATGTCATCGAACATTTTCTTTCGCATCGTCGCAGCCTTGTCCCGTTCGCGTGAATCAATATATGCAATGATTGGGCAGAGTAGCAGCCGGGTTTTTGGGTCAATGCAATCGCCGTTTATGCGCTGCTCAAACAGTTGAATCAATTTGTCATGTAGATCCATGTTTTTGCTTCTTCTAAAAAATGATATTGATATTTACAAATTATGAAAAATTTTTGAGATATTCAATTGTAATGTATACAATTTGTTTTAAAATCAATGAAATAAAGAAAAAGTTCTTTTTATTCAAATAAAAAAAAATATCAAAATATCGCATTAAGACGACTCCGGTGATTTGTTCTCATCGTTCCTCTCATCAATCATCTTCTTGTCATCGGGCTCCTCTGCTGTATGTCCATGCTTCAATCTCTAGAATTTCACAATTAGAGTTAAGGATTTTAAACAAATTTCAAACCTCTTTGGCCTCATGGAAAAAGTAGGACGCACTGATGAATGATGAGGGAGCCTGGCTCATTGTTTTCTCGTTATTGGTTGTCATCAATGTTTCGCCTTCCTTTTGGTGCTGATCCATGTCCATTGTTGTTTGCTGCTCGTCCTCTGCTTCAGCGACCACCAAATCAGTTTGAAGTGTCTTCAAAAAGAGTTTTGTTGTTTCGGCGCAATCATCGGATCCAAGCGAGAGGCCAGAAAGTGTTGTGCCCAATTTCTGTGATGTCCCAGGAGTAGTGCACAAAACAGGCGTGTATGGTTTCTTCGGGTCGTAGAGAGCTGAAATTTTGATGAGTTTTATACGTAAAGTTTATTTTGAACACTTACATTTGTTGGCGGCTTCGACCATCTCTGCCACATCCTCATCATCATAAAACGAGTCGGTGCTCATCCGCGAATTGTCGTTGTCCATAATAAATTTCTATTAATGAATTCCTATGAAAAATTGAAAATTAGTTTAAGATTGATTTGTATTTATTGTATACATATATGGCCTATTCATGCCAATCTATATAGATTGGGTTAGCTTTAAACCTTACAATTTCTAACTTTGTTTCATGGGAATTGGAATGGGAGAAAATAAAATTAACTGCAGATTTTGTAGAATAGATTATAGATGTTTATGTTTATATGAAATGTGTTGAAGAAGAGCGAATGATGAAACATTTGATTGTAAAATGATGATGAAAAAACATGATTTTTTATGGTTGACTTTGGGGTATAGGAAATGGAACTGCTGGGATCTGGGAATGGAATGCGGAAGCGGAATGAGAAAAATGGGAGGAATGTTGAAATCTTTTATACGAGGACGAAATTAAATAGAATGCCAATGAAAAAAAGTCATGTCAATTTTAAATATCTATCCAAATTCCAAACTCTACAGTATATGTTGCTCTTATTAGAGCATCACGCCGTGTAGCATGCATTGGTGTTGGTGGCAAAGTTGTTAAGCACTGAAATGTGAACAGGTGCGTCTCTAGGGGGAAGCGCGGCGTTTTTTTTTCCTTTGCGGGTTAAAAATCGGTTTTTTGCATTGTGAACAGGGCGGGTTTTGCGGGAACCTGTCGAGCGTTTTCCCCGCCGCGTTTTCCCACTACATTGTGATCGAGGGGTAACTAAGTTTTACTTATATTAAATAACTATTTTTTAAGTTTAATTTATTTTCAGCTTTATTTTATAAAATAAAACCGCGAATTGAAACTAACAAAGCCTACAAAAAGACGCCATAATTATTCTAAAATGAAAGTTCTCCAACATCAGAAAAACAACAATTCCAGCAATTCGAATTCGCCAATCAAGAACAGTCCGAAGAAACGTCAACAAGTCACAATACAATCAACATTACCAATCAAAAGGCCTAAAATTTCACTGGTTGATGAGTCCCCAACAAAACAGCAATTGGCACCACCCAAATTGCCATGGGTGGAAAAATACAAGCCAACAAATTTGAAGCAACTTATTGGTCAACAAACAGACAAATGCCCAACAAACAAATTATTGGATTGGCTGAAGAAATGGGCAGCCAACCATTTGACAGCACCGATGCCGGGCGAGAAGAAAAAAGGTTAAAGAAAAAACATTTTAATTGATTATTCGTGTTTTTCAGATCGTCCGAATCCATTCGCTGCTCAATCCGATGGTTCCGCATTCAAAGTTGCGCTTCTTTCTGGACCACCAGGTTATTTGATTCACAATTTAAATTCTAAAAAAATCTTCCAAAGGAATTGGGAAGACGACAGCTGCCGTGATGTGTTGTAAGGAATTAGGACTTGCTTTTGTCGAGATGAACGCGTTTGTTTATTTTGTTTTAGTCTGATTAATATAAATGTGAGTTTTAAAGTTCCGATGCACGCAACAAATTGTCCATTGAGAAACATTCTGAGCAAATAACCAGCAACCAAATTGAGAAATATTGCAAACCGAAAACAATAAATGGCGGCGGGACGAATGGGAATTCTTTGGGCGTATTGATGCCAACAAACAAACAAAATGGTAAGACTTCATTCCGAAATTTTTTTTACTCAAATTTTCAGTGAAAAAATCACCAAAGAAAGGAACATCCTCAGCACCAAATGTCCCAGCAAAACAAATTGAGCATGTGCTAATTATGGACGAGGTGGATGGGATGAGCGGGAATGCAGACCGGGCCGGCGTTGCCGAACTCATCCAAATGATCAAGCGAACAAAAGTGCCCATAATATGCATTTGCAATGATCGACAATCGCGAAAAGTACGCTCCCTCGCCAATTATTGTTTCGATTTGCGATTTCAACGACCTCGGGCCGATCAAATTAAGGTTTATATTTTTGATTACTGAATTTCGTCTAGAAATGGGCTGTAGAATGTATAAAATTTACAACAAAGTTCGAAAAAAATTATTGTCCTCTGGGCGGATTCGAACCCGAGACCTAAATTTATAAAAGTAGGTCTCTCTTAAGGTCGAAAATTTTTGTGGGTAAAATCTACATTTTTTGTAAATTTATTTATTTAATCCATTCACAGGGTCGATTGTTGACCATCATGGCCAGATAAAATGTGCAAATTCCAAAGGAGGCATTGGACCGGATAATCGAGGCATCCAACCAGGACATTCGGAATTGCATAAATACACTCCAATTGATGGCCGGTGGAACATCCAACAAAGATTTGCAGAAGAAGGACATCACCGTGGTGGGTTTTGGGTGCACACATTTTGTGGAAATTATTTTTGTTAAAGAATATTTTCGAAGCTGCCCGACAAATTCTGAACGTCGATACGCCATTTTTGAGCCGAGCTGAATTATATTTCACGGATTATTCGCTGATGCCATTATTTGTGCAAGAAAACTATCCAAATGTTCGCGGGTCGAGAATGAGGTTAGTTTTTATGATTAGGTCGAAACTAAAGGTTTTTTTTAACCAATTTTGGTTATTGGTTCAAAACTAAATTTAGAATTGGTTTTTTAAACCCAATCCAAAACATTCTCATAGGATATCTATAGATTGAAAATTGAATAGAAGTTTTATGAGTTTAGGAGAAACCGCATAGCTCTTTTAGAATTTCTTCGACAAATTAAATATTTTCCATTATATAATTAATTTTAATTTAGTAATTTGGATCATTTGCGCGCAATTCAGCAGGCATCCGATTCGATTGCATTCAGTGACATTGTTAGCCGACAAATTCGCTCAAACAACCATTGGGGTTTATTGAATGAACATGTTCGTCCATTTAAACCATAAATTTAATCCATTTATCAATTCTTATTAAGGCAATGTTTTCATGTGCTTTGCCTGCCACTTTCATGGATGGCTATATGGCAGGGCAAATCCAATTCCCGGCTTGGTTCGGCAAAAATTCCAATGCCCAGAAACGCCATCGACTAATGCGCCAGCTTGGGACGCATACTCATTTGAAGTAACTTCGAGGAATTAATTTAAAATAAATAATCTCTCCTTTAAGAATAACCGGAAGCAATCAAGCATTGGTGCAGGATTATTTGCCATTGATCCGAGAACGACTCTATCGCCCACTGATCAAAAATGACGCCGCCGGAGTGAAGTAAGCCGAAAATATTTAACCCATAAATTACACCAAATTACCCCTTTTAGGGATGTACTGCCAGTCTACAAACATTATTGCTTGCTGAAGGAGGACACCGAGGCCATCAACGAGTTGGGCGTGTGGCCAGCAATTGGAGGCAAACGTGGCGGTGGGGATTTGGCTTCGATGGTCAGCACAAAGGCAAAATCCGCGCTGACTCGACAGTTGAACAAAGAGAAACGATTGCTGCCATTTGCACAACCTGGCCAAGTGAAAATTTCACGGAAAGGAGAAAAAACGGCCGCAATGAAGAAGAACAACAAAATTGGAGGGAAAGATGATGATGAAGAGGATGGAAAGGAGGAAGAAGCCGGCTCTGATGAGGACATGGAAATGGACGATGATGAACAGGAGGAAATGATGTTAAAAATGGAATATTAATTGAGGATGATGATAACATTTAATTTATTCCAATTTCACTTCACGATTCACCCAATTTTTTATTAATGGTTTTATTTTTGCCTCCTTCCTCTTCTTTGACACTCACACATGGATATTTTTTTTAATTTATTTATTTGACACACAATTTGTTTGTTTTTTTGATATTAAAAATTGGAATTAATAAAAAAAATGATTAAAAAGTTTATAATTTACATCGACGATCGACCTTAGTTTAATTCTTAAATGTCTGTACTCTGCATTAAAAATCCCTATCACCAAAAATAAGCCATAACCCATAAATTAAATTCCAAAGTCCGTCCAAACCAAACTTTCTTCAAAATGAGCTTTGAAAATTTGGGAAATGGGCTGATGCGTCGACTAGGCTGGAAACAAGGTATATAATTTTTTATTGGAAGAATTAAATTATATCCGTTAAAATTTCTCGAGGTGACGAGGATGAAGGATGGTCCAAAAAGGCGATTGACAGTCTAATGAAAAAGTTGGAAAAACAAAATAAAGAAGCATTGGCTCTACTGGAACAAGCATTGCGCAGTGAGGGCCGAGAACCAAGTGCTTGTGTGACAATACCACGATCATTGGATGGCCGTTTACAAATTTCTCATCGGAAAGCGCTGCCTCATGTCATCTATTGCCGGGTTTATCGATGGCCAGACCTTCAATCTCATCATGAAGTTTGTGACCATTTCTTGACCAAAAATTAATTATTCTCTTCAGTTAAAAGCCATTCAATGCTGCCTTTTTTGCTTTGAGTCCGGCCAAAAAGACATTTGCATTAATCCATATCATTATGAACGGATTGATGCGTCCAATCTGCTTCCACCGGTTCTCGTCCCACGATTCAGTGATCCTCCACCGCTACAAAATCCAATGCTAACGAATGGCGACAATCGAATTCTGCTTGGCCATGAAACAATTCCCTACGTTCCTTGCCAACATTGGGGAACAATTAGCTATTATGAATTGAATAACAGGGTTGGAGAGCAGGTAAAAACTTTGGGGCTTTAGGCTGACTAGGCTTTAAAAAGATGATTTTACTAAATAGAAATTTTGGAGACCTTAACTTTTGCAATAAATTATGTCTCGGTTTCGATTCCGCTCCGAGGACAATAATTTTTTCCCGGCTTGGTTGTAACTTTTATGAACTTTTATACATTTTAGTAAATTTCTAAACGAAATAATGTAATATAGAATCAAAAAATAAGTTACCAATTTAATTTTTAGCTTTGCTTAGGTTAAAGTCAGCGCACCGGAATGTGTGGTCGATGGATTCACGGATCCAACAAATGGGGAGGCAAACGGCCAACACAAAATTTCCCTTGGACTCTTCTCAAATGTAAATCGAAATGCAACAATTGAAAGCACCCGGAGGTTGATTGGCAAAGGCGTTAAGCTAACTTATGTTCCATATCAAGGTCTCTTTAAATTTGTGAATTAACTTTTTAACCATTTTTTCATAGGAACGCTATACGCTGAATGCATAAGCGAGAGTCCCGTGTTCATCCAGTCCCGGAACAGCAATTGGTTTTTACAAAATACAAATTAAATAGAAATAAATTGAATTTTTCAGGATTAACAATTTCCATCCAACCACAGTTTGTGAGCATAAATTTTTGGCCAAACAATTTTTACCAATATCATTTTTAAGGTAAATTGAGTCATGGGTTTTCACTCAAAATTTTTGACACGGCAAGGTTTGGCGAGGTTTGCACGAAATTAGTGAAACTTAAATGTTCAAATAATTTAAGTTGCTGAATCATTGTGCTCAAATGGACTTCAATAGCAGCTATGAATTGACCAAAATGACAATCATTCGGATGTCTTTCGTCAAAGGATGGGGCAAGGATTATCAACGACAAGAGTATGATTAAACTAATTTAAGCCGGCATAATTTAAATTACAATTCAGTATTACTTCCACCCCATGTTGGATTGAAGTACATTTGCATGCTCCGCTGATTGTGAGTCAAATCCACCGTAAAATTGTACTATTTTATTTTCAGTGGCTCGACAAAGCACTGCAGAATTTATCTCGACTTGGCCTGGGCCCATCCATGGACAAAATTCATTCGAATTCATGAAGGAGGAGGAACAAAGAACATAGCCATATCAATATAGCCAAATTTTACACGGTGCCAAAACTTTCACACATTCACTTGTCAATTAATCGCTCAAATTTGTTTTTTTTTTTTTTAAATAAAAATTGTTACAAATTCTATAAATTTATCCGAATTAAACAATAATTTATTCCAAAAGAAAATCAATGATTGGCAAATATTTCGAATAGGCAAAAATAATAAAAAAATAATAATAATTTAATAATCAAATGATTGATTTTCACTTTTCACAACACATTTATTTCCCTGCCTCCGGTTTTCCATCATCATCCAAAGAGACCAGCTGAACCTTCCTCGCTTTTTTCTTCGGCACCGGCGATTGCTCCGTTGATTGTTGCCGTCCATTCCCATTGCTGCTTCCCTCGCCCGTTCCTTTTTGTCCTAAACAAAAAAAAAAAATTATTCGAAAAATACAAATTAAATAGAAAAGTAATCTTATTAGAAATTTAAGTCTAGCTTTAATTCTCACCTTGTTGACCTTTGGGCGTCGCCTCGCCAGTAGCAGCAGCAGTGGAATTTGTTGCCTGATGTTGTTGAGTGTTCAAGGCCTTTTTTGCACGTGGCCGTCGAGGTGTAATCAATTTCGGCGAGTCTTGAAGTGAAACATAGGGCGGAAGTTGGCCACCGTGTTTGGGTGTAGCATCAGTGGTGGACGAGGTGGGAATATTGGCGGCGGTGGTGGCATCTTTGACTGGTGTTTCTACAAAAAATGGGGCAAATATTTAATTGGTCAAATATTAAATCAGAGGTTTATCCTAAACCCTAAAGCCATCAACCTAATATCCAATTTTGGGATTTGGGTATATTTGGTTTGAGTTACTTTGTGATTGTGCCTCAATTTGCTGTTGTTCTTGTTTTTGTTGTTGTTGCAATGCCAAAAAGTCAGGTTGCAGATCACAAGGAGTGCCCAGCTTTTTCGTTTCCATCCGAATGAAGGAATTGAACCCTTCCAATGAGGAGACCACCAAAATCCGGCCATCCGGTGTCCATGAAATTGAGCTCAATTTGTCATAATGCAGATTCTCCATGTAGGCAAACGGTGAATTGCACTGGGAATTGTAGAGCAGAATGGAATCACGGCAAAGGACGGCGAAAATCAATCGATGAGGAAGTCTGGAAAAAAATTACAAAATTAAAATCATTTAAAATATGAAAACTAACTCCAAAAAATTTGGCTCATTTGCCTGCAAATTGTAAAGAATCGGTGAGCATTTGACTTGGATTGTTGGTCGCAACGCAGGAAACAGTGCAGTTGGTCGGCATTGGTTCAAATCGGCACGTCGAAATGCGTAGGTCCCATAAATGTTGTGGGCATTGATCTCCAAATGGGCGGCTTAAACGAAATTTATTAGCTCATTTATGTATAGAAATGCAATGTAAAATGTATAAAAATGTCCTAAAAATGATATCCTAGTCCGAAAAAAATTATCGTCCTCTGAACGGATTCGAACCCGAGACCTAATTATTTGCAAAAGTTAAGGTCTCCCCTTTGGGTTTTGTTGCGGGAGTTCTGGTCGCTCTACCAGAAAATTGGGAGCCTAAATCCAGAACACCCACAACAGAAAAAAATGGGGGGGGAGGATAAATTAGTTTAAAGGTTTAGCTCTGGGAGTCGAGCTTTTGAAAGTTGAATCTTTTGCCCTACAAAGGGAAGGAGGAAAACCATTGAATAAGGTTAACCTCCCCCCTGTCCTAGTCTTATTGTTTTGTCCCACATAGTGGAGCAGAAAGTATGCCAGTTGTCCAGCCCATATGAGGGAAATTGGTGGTCTGCTCATGGCTGTTGGACAAGCCGAGCTTGGGGAGGACCACTGGGCGTGGGACGGAAGGCACGGAGGGCCTTTGGCTTCTTGGTTATTGCTTCATGGTTCTAGATTTTTTCCTCCGCTTAGAGTCCTCCGATTAGAGTTTAGTTTATTTTCTTCTTATTTATATAGCCTCGCCAAATCCCCAATTGATCTATTGCTAAGCGCAGACCAACTAGTGAATTGGCAGTGAGGAACAGGGGAGAGGGAGGGATCAGGGGAAGATCACCTCTAAAGCCGGTCAACTAAATATCAATGATCACCAAAAAGAATAAGAACCATGGGAATTTTGCCTACATCCTATAATGGAAATTGGAAAATTATCCATTTTGCCCATATTTTAATCGTTGATCTTTTCCATTGAAATTAATCCCTTTTCTTTTTATTTTGCTCAAAAAGAAAAAATTGTTGCCGACTTTTGTCGGCGACAAATTCCCGCCCCAGGGAAAGGGGACGGTTTTTTTTTTTGGAAATGTTTTGGATCGGAATGTCGAAGTCGTGAAAGGCAATGATGCCAGTCCGCAAGGTGGGCGGAACCAGGTCAAGCATCATGCTGCGGTAAATGACCAATACATATGGGTAATGATCCCGCCCCCGTTCGCTATGGACATTAAGTCAAGATCATAGGAACAGGCTCTCACCAACAATGAACAAAATAAGGAATGCGTTTTTCCCATTTAAGGCGGGGGGCGAACGCGGGACCCCTTTGAAGAAATTGAGCGGACTGGGCTCATTTAAAAATGACAAACCAATCCAAAAACAGAATTCAACTGAGGTGTTGAATGGGTTGCTTTAAGAGCAATGGATATTGAGATAAAAAGGGAGGGATAAATTACAACCAAATTTTGCCAATATGGCCAAAAATAATTGAGGGAATTCAATTGATAGAATTCCCTTTGTTGGGAAACAAATAGGCCACGATTAATTGGCAAAAATTTAAAGGAATTCAAGAGGTAGAATTCCGATTTGAAAACAAAATGGGCCATGAAATTGCCACATTTTAAGGAATTCAATTGGTATAATTCCTGTTTTAATGGAAAATAAAATGGTTCAAATGATGTTGGAAAATTAAAAGGAATTCAAGGGATAGAATTCCAATTTAATTGAATGTGGAAAATTTCCTAATTGGGAAGGAAAATTCCATTGATGATAAAATTTGAAGAATGGGCTAGGATTATGAGCTACTAGTGGTTGAGAAATTGAGCTAGGCTTATAGGAAGCAACTAGCAATAAAAAAAAGTTGAGCTATGCTTTTGGGGAGCAGCTAGCAATTTAAAAAGTTGAGCTAGGCTTTTGGGAAGCAACTAGCAATTAGGAAAAATCTCAAAAGAGAAGTGAATGTCCGGCACAATTGAAGCAGTATGAGATTTTTCAAATTGGTAGAATCCGGCGAATAGGTGGTTGACAATTGGGATGTCTACCGACAAATGAGAACTGCCCGGTTAGAAGCTCATCAGTAGAGGACATACTCTTAATCTTTGTTGCGGGAGTTCTGGTCGCTCTACCAGAAAATTGGGAGCCTAAATCCAGAACACCCACAACAGAAAAAAATGGGGGGGGGGGGAGGATAAATTAGTTTAAAGGTTTAGCTCTGGGAGTCGAGCTTTTGAAAGTTGAATCTTTTGCCCTACAAAGGGAAGGAGGAAAACCATTGAATAAGGTTAACCTCCCCCCTGTCCTAGTCTTATTGTTTTGTCCCACATAGTGGAGAAGAAAGTATGCCAGTTGTCCAGCCCATATGAGGGAAATTGGTGGTCTGCTCATGGCTGTTGGACAAGCCGAGCTTGGGGAGGACCACTGGGCGTGGGACGGAAGGCACGGAGGGCCTTTGGCTTCTTGGTTATTGCTTCATGGTTCTAGATTTTTTCCTCCGCTTAGAGTCCTCCGATTAGAGTTTAGTTTATTTTCTTCTTATTTATATAGCCTCGCCAAATCCCCAATTGATCTATTGCTAAGCGCAGACCAACTAGTGAATTGGCAGTGAGGAACAGGGGAGAGGGAGGGATCAGGGGAAGATCACCTCTAAAGCCGGTCAACTAAATATCAATGATCACCAAAAAGAATAAGAACCATGGGAATTTTGCCTACATCCTATAATGGAAATTGGAAAATTATCCATTTTGCCCATATTTTAATCGTTGATCTTTTCCATTGAAATTAATCCCTTTTCTTTTTATTTTGCTCAAAAAGAAAAAATTGTTGCCGACTTTTGTCGGCGACAGGTTTAAAATTTTTTTGGTAAAATCATCTTTTTTTAACCCAAAGCCATCTTAAACTTAGTGGTTTGAATAAATTACCTGGTGCAAAAACGACCCCACCGCATGGAGAGAAGTCAAGACCGCGTTGGAAAGAGCACAGCTGGTCGTCATGGAATAATTTATGGACCTTAATAAAAAAAATTAAAAAATATTTAAAAAATTTAAAAACCTTTCTGCTAATCTCCAACTCCGCTGATGAATTATTATTTCCCGGCAATTTTGTGAGCGGCAATTCCACCTGATGGCAGCTTCGGAGGACGGTTCCCTTCTGAATGTCCAGCACATCCATTCGTCTGTCCGTTGAGAGTGTGATAATGTACTTTCCGCGTGGATCCCAAGCAATTCCGTTGGCAAAATGGCGAAATCCTCGTTTCATCCAAACCCGTTTGCCTAAAATTAATTAAAATTTTAATCACTTGGCTAAAATTAGAGCTAGTTTTAGGTTTAAGAAGATTTTATCAAAAAAAATTCATGAAAATTTTCGACCCATGGACCTTTCACACTTTAGCAAATTTAGGTCTCGGGTTCGAATCCGCTCCAAGGACAATATTTTTTTTCGGACTTGGTTTGCACTTTTATGCAATTTTAAATATTCTACAGTCCATTTCTTACTAAAATATAATTTTTCTAACCAAAAACTAGTAAAAAAAGTGCTAATTTAGCCTAATAAAGTCCATATCCAAACCTGTATCAGCCCGGTTGACCGCTACCGAATCGCCCATTGAGACGGAAGCGACCAGCTGGGAGTCGGGAGAGAAGCAAATTGCCGTAATATCGCTGTCATGGTGGGCCATTGAAGTGCGGAATGTTCGATCCCAGTTCTCCTTATTCGGCGGAATGTCCATGTCCGGGTCGCCTTTGTTCTTCTTTTTCTTCTCTCGTTCTTCTTCCGTTTTATTTTCATTGCCATCAACATCCATTTCCTCGTCCATCAATTTGTGTTCCCAAACAAGTAAATTACCGCCGGCGTCGCCCGATGCCAGATATTTTCCTAAATTTTAAGCGGAATTTAGATTATTGATTAAAAATTGAACCATTTGGGGAGAAGCGAACAACATTTGGAGTGATTCGATGACCGTCCAGATTGGCCAAAAATTCAACAGAAAGAGAAACTAAAAATATCAAAAATTTGCAAATTGATGTTTTGGTCAAACCTGCTTGCTGATTTTGTTGCTTAATTTTGCCTTTTTCCATCTCCATATTTTCATTAACAACTTCCACCACTTCCAAATCATCCTTCATTTCCACATCTTTGCTGCTTCCTGCCGCTTCATTCTCCTTTTCTTGCTCCAAAAATACAATGCTTTCGCTGTCCTCATTATTCTGCCGCTTAGTTTCTGTCACAATTTTAATTTCATCCGTTGCTGCTTTTTCCACAATTTGTTCTTCTTCTGCTGTTCTTTTTGGCGGAACAAGCATTGGCAATGGTTGGACTTTTGGCTCAACATTTGTGTTTTCTGCCGATTTCTTTTGTGGTTCCGCCGATTCGAAACGAAAATTCCAAACTCGAATCTCTGCAAAATTTTTACTTATTGATTGTTTAAAATCAATAATTTAATACCATTTTGCATACTCGCCGTTGCAATTTTGTAAATTGGAACACCGTTTGGTCTGATCATTTGTTGCTGAAGAACATCAATCGAAAGAATTCCCTGACGATCATGCCAAAAAATGGGAGGCATATAAATGGACATTTGCATTTCATCTTGTTGTTGTTGTTTAATGCTCATTTTCTTTACCAAAAAATATTAAAAATTGAGATCTTAATAAAATAAAAAATAGATTAAGTTTAAACTATATTCTATGGATAAATTAAAAAAGTTTCTAGAATAGAGAATAGACATCAATCTCATTCTCATCCAAATTTAGTAGATTAGATTTTTCTTCAAAATCGTGAATTCCCGCGCCTTTCGCACAAATTTTTCGATAGCAATGATAAAAAGAAGAGACTGCAAAGAAAAAGAGAATTGGATCTAATTTCATTTTTAGATTCATACTGTATCGAAAATATCGATCGATTCGACATGAGATCACAGGATCAAGATCAAGACTCGATTCCACTTATTCATCTGCTTTCTTTAAATGGAATTTATTTTCTTGGATATTTTAATTGAAAAAATTATTGCTTTTATAACTTAAAAGGATAAAATGGGTCGGAAACAGGCTGCTGAATTAATTGTTGAACAGACGGAATTAAATGTTTAGGCAAATAAGAAATAAATTTAACATTGAGAACGATTTCAAACAACATTTTCCTGCAAAGCACAATTATTGTTCTGTTATATTTACTCTTTATTTGGCGATGGATAGCCTTGCTTTTATTTACCTAATTTATGCGCGGAAGTTCACCTCATTCATTTTGACTTGAAGCCGCTCGTTAATTTCAATCCCAATAAAAAAAAACACCATGCTCAATTCTCTCAACAGAAAATGTGACGGAAAAGGAATTGGAACGGAGGCGGCATCCGCAACTTTTTTCTTCCTCCATCCGAAATTTTTGCTCACTTCCATTAAAAAGTCAAATGAATATTGTTTCATCAATTTTATTTATTCTATTAGCTAAATTCAATTTTTTATTATTCCCCACTCCTATCATATTGGGCTGTATGACGACGACAAGTTAATTTGGGGAGGGGATTTGCTCTTTCTCCGCATATGGCCCCAACTTCTCGCCATTTCCAATAACACACTTAGGCGTGAATAAATTTTGATGATTTTGTTATCAAATTTAAGAGCAGACTTTAGCTATCAAATGTTATTAATTTTATTTAAATTGGTTCAAAATTTAGGGAGCTGTTGTCAATAAACCACTGAAAATTCGCTAATCCATAGCAAAGGTTATTTCTAATGGTTTTTTGTGCATAACTTCATCAATTCTGAACCATTTTAAATAAAATTAATATTATTTGATAGCCAAAAGTCTGCTCTTTAATATGATAATAAATTCACCAAAAAATGGTTTAACCCTTGAATAATTATTTGAAATGGCGACAACTTATTAGCTTTGGGCCATATCCAATTATAATTTTTTCTTCCTTCAATTCCGAGTTCCGCCTTTCTTGTAGCCACTACAACCACCCCGACCACCACAACCACAATGCCTTGTCAATCTTGCACCCTGGATTCGATCACGCTGACCCCGGGCGATCCAAACCAAGGGACAACCACACCGACTACCCCAGGAATAATGCTGGATGGGATGGGCTGTGGGGTGTTAACCGTAACTTGTACGGCGGCGGCTGGGGGTCAAGTGTTCATGCAGGTTGATTGGTTACGGAAATGTTCTCCAAATGATGTTTTTTCGGCTAGAAACTCTTGGATAGCTCCATGCTTTTTGGTCCAAATACTGTATCCTTGATGCTTTAAAGGCCTAGGCTGGCTAGAGTTTAGTTCTTATCAGAAAATTGTTGAATAAGGGAAATTTTTGCCACATTTTTACCCATTCCATAGTACATCTCAAGACGAAATATAGTAATTCGATTAAAAAAAAAGAGTATCCAAATTGATGTTACCGTTTTTTCAGTTCAACATAAACCAAGGTGGCCCACTTAACCCAATTGGAACGGTGGTCACCGCAACGTTGAATTGCATAAATGGCCAGTGGACATTTGTGCCTGGAATGGGTCTACCGAATCGGGTTATTACCGAAGTGAATTGTGTGAATGTTGGCGGTGGAAAATAAGAAAAACAAATTAATAATATTTAATCAAATTTTCTTTTTGAAAAAATAAAGCGAATAAAAATAAATCCAACAAATTGGGTGTTTGGTTTTGGGGGGAAAAATCCAATACAATAAAGTGTATGTGCGTCAAATTCAATCATCCATTTTCATTCTTTCTTTTACATTGCCAATTTCTTGAGCAAAGTTGGCACAAGATCCGTCAATTTGACCAACTGAAAAAATACAAATAAAATATTATGACAAAAATTGACCAAAAATATTTGCTTACCGTTTCCTCCCGTGTGGCCACACATCGCAACTTCACACTTTGTTGGGCCATTTCCTCATCGGCCGTCATCACCAGCCACGGGATTTGTGTGTTTTCTTGTTCGCAGTATTGGAATTGCTCCAACAATTTTGGATTTGCTTTATAGCCTATAAATATACAATAAATGCCTCAAATTATTCCCCAAAAACTGACTTGTTTCAGCCCGAATCCCGGCTTCCCATAATTTTGCACAAATCCGCATTCGTTCCTGAAGCAACAACGCTGCATTGTTCGTTTTGATTGAGCCAACAAACACTTGGGTTGGCGAAGTTTTGACTGCGGCCAGCTTTTCTTTCTTTAATTTAATTGTATTAAAATTATATTGAATGGGTGTGAATTTTTTGGCCTAAAGCATCGGTTTTTTGCCGAAGGCTTTATTTTATATTTTTCCCTTTTTGATCATATGTATATGCTTACTTAGTGATGGCGTGATTGTCTTAGTCTCTGAGAATAAAAGTTCGATTCCCAATACGGCAAAATGATTTTTTAATAACTTTTTAATGTAATTAATACTGGCTCCTCAGTCCTCATACAACTTTATATTCAATGGATAGATCTCTTCAATATATATAATTTTATTATGTTTTGGCCTAAATTAAACCAATTCTAACTTAGTTTTGAACCGTTAAACCAAAATTGGCTTAAACCGTTTAATACCCATTAATTTAGACCAGTCAATGTATCTTGACCAGCTCTATCTAATGATCATAAATGTAATATTAAAAGTTTTTCGGCCAAAAATTTCCCTCCATTCCCATTCTCACCGCTTCCGTTTGCATTTTCATTTCCATGATGGTAAAAAGGCGTTCAATGCCAAATGACACGCCCACGCACGGCACATCCCTTTGTCGTTTTCCACCGCCGCCCTTTTCGCCTGCTCCCATGTTCAAAAACATTCCCACTAATTTGTCATAACGGCCACCGGCTGCCACCGAACCAAGATTGCCCGTTCCTTCCTCTTCATCTTCAGTGCTGTTTTGTGTGCCTTCTTGTTGTCCTTTTTTCGCTTTGATCGCATTTGAGGCGCCTTTCACGGAGAGAGCGTCCAAATTGAATGAAAATTCTGAAAAATTAAATGTGAAATAAATATAATGGTCTAATAAGATGGATTTATCCTAAATTTACATAACCAAATATAATCAAAATTGGATAAAGCTGGTCAAAATACATTCAATTGTACATAATTTGTTATTGTTTGGTCAACAATTAAAGGATATTAAACGGTTTAAACCCGTTTTGGTTTAATGGTTCAAAACTATGAATTGGTTGAACTTAGGCAAAAAATATAGTCAAATGATGCGTTTTGACTCTTGACGAGATCTATCGATTGGGTATAAGTTTTATGAATTTAGGATTATTTCTGAACCGTTAAAACCCAGAATTTATTAGGCAATTTCAATGTTTTTTCAGCCTAATTAAATATTTCTCCTCCCAAAAATCTACTGACCTTTCATCACAACTTCATAAATGACGCCTGTGTAATAGTCGAGTCCACGGGCCAGCGAAGGGTAGAATAGGATGCGGCTGGGTGGACATCCGAATAATTCGGCATATTTGAATAGTAATTTGAGTTCATCAATAGATTTTCGAATTGTTTGAATTATTTGTTCCGAATTTTGTCTTCCTTCTGCCCATTTAGCCTCATAGAACCAATCGATTAGGGCGGAGTTTTCCCAGTCCTCGTTCAAATCTGAAATTGCACATATTTTAATGTGAATTTTAAGGTTTCTTTTAGTTTTTTTGTCCAAAATAATGCTTTTTTTTGTCGAGAAATGTACTTAGAAGATATATAAATGCATAAATTCATGCCAGAAAAATTATGGTCCGCTGAGCGGATTCGAACCCGAGACCTAATTTTTTGCAAAAGTTAAGGTCTCCTTTTTGGGTTGAAAATTTTCTATATGTGATTGTAGCCAATCACTTGTAAACTTTTACACGTTTTAATTACATTTCTAGCTACTAAACAATCATTTAACCACTCAATAATGAACTAAATTCTGAAGGAAAAAACCTCGAATTCGAACAAATTCCCCGAGGGCATTGGCCATTGCCTCGTCCAATCCTTTCTCATTGATCAACTCTTCTCGAATTTCGGCCCAAGGCTGCTTGTCCAATTTGTCCACCGAGGAAGATACAGTTTTGAATAAATTTGGTGGAATTCCACTGGCCTCGAACATTGCCTCCAAAAGTTGCCGGTGATTAACCTGAAGTAGAGGAAAAGTTTTATAAAAAGTAAAGGTTTAAAATTAAAAATTAAAGCGAAACCCGAATTTCGAATTGTCCCAAATCCAATTTGCTAAGCACTTCGTCAATAATTTTCAGACATTCCGCCTCTTGGACCATCGATTCACCTTGGCCAGCAATGTCAAAATCCTTTCAAAAATAACAAATATAATTGGGTTAACATGAACATACGCATTGGTAGAATTCACGATATCTTCCTGGTAATAATAATTATTTAATTCAATTTATTTTATTGAATACCTTTTGTCATGACCGGCTGATCCCTCCGGTAAACTTTGGCAATTTGATACCTTTTAATCTTCTCAATTTTATTTTGAGCCAAATAGCGAGCAAATGGGACCTAAATTAATCAGAAGTTAAAAAAAATGATTTGTGATTAACCGTGAGATCATAACGAAGCGAGTAGATTTCGCCCTCTTGATCGTCCAAATCATAGACCAATTTGCCGCATTCTTCGCCATATTTTCCCAACAAAACTTTGCGCAGCTCAAAAACCGGTGTGTCAATTGTTACGGCCCCGTGGCGTTTGAATGTGTTGGTGATGATGTCCAACACTTTCTCGCGAACGGCCATTTGCTCTGGGCCAAAATCGCGAGTACCTCTGGGTGTTTTTAGTTCATGTTTGGATTTGAAATTTTCCGCTTCTGCCTTCTTTTTTGCTATATTCTCCATGCGCGCTTTCACCTAAAATTGTTAATTTATTTGCAGTTCATTTTCAATTTGTTGGCTAAATTCCGACCTTTTTCCCTGATCGATGTGTATAAATTGGAGGATTTTTAATTTGATGTGAATCGGAAAATGAAGCAACAATTAGGGAACTGGCAGGAATTTGGCCATAAATCCTACTGCATTATTTGGATTTGTTCAGAAAAATTGAATAAGCCTTACTTGCTGATCCGATGAAGCATTTGCATTTTTGATGACAGCGGCATCATTTTGTGACATAATTCGATCGATGGATTCAAAATTAATTATAGCTTTTTCTATAAATATTAAAAAAAATTATAATTTTAATAATGGATTTTAAAACATGATTGGATTGCATCATTCACTTCATTTTTCGAGTGAACAATGCAATGAAAGGGAAGGGGAAATAAAAAAAGGCTTTGACATGAGAAATATTTGTCAATCCATCCGAAAAAAAACAATTCAACTTATGGCAAATAAAACAAATAAAATGTTTGGGGCAAATAATAGAGGCAAAATGTTTGGGGCAAATAAAAGAGGCAAAATGTTTGGGGCAAATAAAACATGCAAAATGTTTGGGGCAAATAAAACATGCAAAATGTTTGGGGCAAATAAAATATGCAAAATGTTTGGGGCAAATAAAACATGCAAAATGTTTGGGGCAAATAAAACATGCAAAATGTTTGGGGCAAATAAAATATGCAAAATGTTTGGGGCAAATAAAACATACAAAATGTTTGGGGCAAATAAAACATGCAAAATGTTTGGGGCAAATAAAATATGCAAAATGTTTGGGGCAAATAAAACATGCAAAATGTTTGGAAAACATGCAAAATGTTTGGGGCAAATAAAACATGCAAAATGTTTGAGGCAAATAAAACATGCAAAATGTTTGGGGCAAATAAAACATGCAAAATGTTTGGGGCAAATAAAACATGCAAAATGTTTGGGGCAAATAAAACATGCAAAATGTTTGGGGCAAATAAAACATGCAAAATGTTTGGGGCAAATAAAACATGCAAAATGTTTGGGGCAAATAAAACATGCAAAATGTTTGGGGCAAATAAAATAGGCAAAATGTTTGGGGCAAATAGAACATGCAAAATGTTTGGGGCAAATAAAACATGCAAAATGTTTGGGGCAAATAAAACATGCAAAATGTTTGGGGCAAATAAAACATGCAAAATGTTTGAGGCAAATAAAACATACAAAATGTTTGAGGCAAATAAAACATGCAAAATGTTTGGGGCAAATAGGCGGAATTAAAACAGGCGAAATTAATCATTTGGGCATGGAGGAATTTTAATTGTTAAATGAGAATGAGACTAATTCCCTTCATTTATTCTCTCACTCATAAATTTAATTAATTTCTCTATCACCAATTTCTCATTATTCATTAATTTTCAATATAATTAATAAATTATTTACATAATTTTAATGGGAATTGCCGGAAATCCTAATAAATCCCGATTTAATTCTCCAACTGACCAATTCACCTTCCATCAGCATCTAATCCAGTTAAATCACACAATCTTAAACACGGTTTTATTGCACTTTTTCTTGCCGTTATTTACTTCTTCGCCACTTCCCCTTTTTCACCTTCCGGATCCCTTTTCCGCACAATTGATCTGCTGCTGATCCTCCTGCCCAAAAGCTGCTCCACAGCCAATTTACTTTCCCACCACTTTCCCTTTTATACTCAAATCCATTCAAACCACTCCTATCGAGTCGTCCAGGGCCCCGTTTCAATTCCAACTTTTAACTTTAACTTTGAATTTTTTTCCCTTCTAAAAATTCAAAGTTAAAAGTAACTTTGAAATTTTTCCCTTCCAAAAGTTCAAAGTTAAAGTTAAAAGTTGGAATTGAAACGGGGCCCAGCGGCAATCGTCACAACAAAATCGAAAGGTTCATATTTTGTCGCCAATTGGGAATATTCTCTGCAATAATTATCTTTCAAAAAAAAATGAACGGTGCACACAACATTGTTGCGCCATTTTCACACGCAAATAAAACAGATCCTGCTTTGGAATTTGCTTACTAATGAGATGAGAGGGGTCACATTGAGAAGGGGCACAAAGGATGTGGGAATAATGGCTATTGGGGGGAATTAGCTTGGCAGGCTAATAATCTGCGCCCTTCACCACAACTTCCAAACAAACTCTTCCTCCTCCATATCGACCACTACCACAACTAACAAATATCCAATCCCCCTCCCACCTTAAATTGATCATTTCTTTATATATCCAGCCAAATGGTTTATTGGCCTCTTCCTTCACTCCACTTCCTCCTCTTCATCATTGCCGCCACATTTTCCCAATGGCAATTTGTGGCCCAAGGCCATTTGCCCTCATCCGTCGAGGAGGAGGCATCAGCTGCCACGGAAATTAGCACCTATGCCGACAACGACGATTCCTCCTCATCCGCCGAAATTGTCGATGTCCTAATTGTCAATCCCACATTTTCCTCCTTCAATGAACAGCAGCCAAGAAGGGTGGATGGAGGCGTGAATCGCCGGCGGGAATTGCTTCTTCGGCAAATCCATGGGAAAAAACCGCATCAATTTCCCCCCTCTCCCTCCACCTCATTATTGACCCGGCAAAGAACACTTCGCCCCTATTTTCTGCCAGTGCCCAAGGCCAAAGCAATTCCGGGGCCAATTTTAGCAAAATCTGGCAAGGACATTGCATTGATTAAGGTGGATTGGTGGGATTGAAATAAGCTTATTTGGGAGGGCAACTGAGAAGATGTAAATGACAATTGAATGTTGCCAGTCGGGAACCTGTACAATTTATTTGTTTATATATCAGCGAGGCTAAAGCCAATTCCGGAAGGCTATATAATATACCTTTGGAAAGCCCAAAGTGTCTCCTCTATAAAGTGGCTTTTATAAATTTCGTAAAATTCCAACTTAGAAAAGTTACATGTCATTAAATTTAATATTCCGAATTTTTTGAGGAAAAGCTGCCTATTTTACAAAATTTTTAAATTTTCAAAAATTAGTATGGCCACTTTTTAGAGGACATTTAGGGCCATCGAATGACATATCGCCTACTTTGATTGGTTGTTTCCTTGTTGAGATATGGGTCAAAAGAATGGCCCAGGTTATTCCTTTCGGTTGGCGAGATTGAAATTCTAATATTTAAATAAATTGAAGGGCCCAAAATTGTTGGCGGCAGCCCGAATGGTGGATTTTGTGAATTCCCAAAGCACGGCTGCACTTAGCGCTGAACAGGGCCGAATAAAGTTGGTGAATGGAGGAGCAGATGTTACGGAAAGTGTTGATGAGGATGTGAGGAGGACAACGGCCACAATGCCGATGCATTCAAATGAAGTTGTTGACCAAAATGATGAGGGGAGAAGGCAGGAGGGGGCAACCACCCTCCTTGGAGGCTGGTCAATGAAAACAAGAATTCGGCCAAAGGCAAAAGAGCAGCAGGAGGCACCGACATTTTCGGCAAGTTTGGATGAACAATCGGAGCAGCAAGAAAAAAGCAGCAGCCATATGTTGGCCTCATCAATTCAACCTGCAAGGATTTTTGGGTATGATGAAGGACTAACAGGATAATTCAGTACCCTCGTTTCAACACTTGGAACCATTCTTTAGGCCATACGCCATAACTCCATAAGGAATCAACCCATGAAGGCGATATGCCTTCTGAAAATACTAAATATCCTATGAATCATTCCCTCAATAATTGCCTCAAGACAAATTCACCTATCACTTTTCTTTCTTAAAAGAAATCGGATACAGTAATAAGAAGGGAGATGGGCAATGATTCAATCACATTTTTTGGCCAATATCCCAATAAGGATCGAACCAATTCGGGAAGGCGATATGCCATTCGAAAACCCTAAATGTCCTTTAAAAAGTGGCTTAACTAATTTTTTGAAAATTAAAACATTTCTAGGAAAAACGGCTTTCTTCCAATAATTCTGGTTTATTTCACTCAAAGACATGTAACATTTTTTAAGGCTGAATTTCATAAAATTTAAAATGGCCAATTTGTAGAAGAAAGTTTGGGCTTTCCAATGTTTTATCACCTTCTCGAATTGGCCAATGTTTCACTGAGCTATAAACAAAAGAATTTGCCCAATATACTGAAATATCTGGGAACAAATTTATTTTTGGAAATTTGATTCATAAATTTAGGCAAACTCAAAAATTATCACGGCCAATTTTGACTAAATCTCAACAATTTGCCGATGGCAAAATAAGCCGAATTCGGCAGCAACGCCCAAATCTCCCGCCAATCAGTCAAAATCGTCCTCAATTCCAAACATTGGCCAAATCCACTCCTTCGCCTCCTCCTCAATTCCAATTCTATTTCACTCCATCCCAAACAAGTGTGAATCAGGATTTCACATTCGCCTCTGGAAGCCCCGGCCTTGTTTGCGCTTATGGTCAGTTTTTAGGGGGCCAAAGGACTATCTGGTACCTATAAGGTATTTTTTTGACCATAGCTCCACAAGGAATCAACCAATTTGGGAAGGTGATATGCCATTTGAAAACCCTAAATATCCTTTAAAAAGTGGCCTAACTAATTTTTTGTAAATTCAATTTGTAAGATAAACGGCTTTTCCTTAAAAATTCGTGTTTATTATATTCAAAGACAAATAACTTTATTAAAGTTTGGTTATTTCATAAAATTTAAAGATAATATCAAAAAGGGCACTTTAGACTTTTCAGCGTCATATTGCTTTCTAAAATTGGCTATTGCCTCGCTGAGTCATGGTCGAAAGAATTGCTCATCAGGCATTAAATTGTCTCTCCTATACCCAAATTCTTTACATCATTTCCAACCACTTTTTACCCTGCAGGAATGCCAATCCCCATTTACAATACGCCTCGCAAACAATGCATTCCCTATTCGCCTTTATGCGGCTTGGCATTCACCTGCCTGATGGACGTGCACGCGGTGGATGGAAATGGCAAAATTGTTGAGAATTGGTGGACAATTCCGGGTGTAATCGACCAACAACAACAAAATCGCCATCAATCCAGCAGAGGAGGCATCCAAGCATTTGGGCCCATTCCAAGCACCGGAACCAGTTTAGGCTCATTTGGCGTTGGTGGCGGATTTCCGACAGCTCTGAACCAAAACAGAGCGGAATGGATTGGTTGAAGAAAGAATGGGGAAGGGGAAGATTGGTTGGGATGTTTGACCAGGCTGCTTTCTCCAAATTCCCCCATTTTTTCTTGGCCCACATTTTGCATGCACACAATTTTCCATGACTGACCAATATTTTGTACACTTTTTTGGCCTTTTTGTATTAATTTGCCGAAAACCAGAGCATTTTTTGAGGCCGTATAATTGGGCCAAATCAAGCTTCTTTAAGATTTCTATATTCGAAGTTCTAAATTCTAACCTTAACCCAAATTTAAACCTAATCCTAATTAAGTCCTAATAAGCAGATTTTCGACATGGAAAAGTTTTCAGCAAATTAATATTTCCCTTTTTTGACAAATTAGTATTTTCGCTTTTTGCCATTTTATAAATAAAATTGTCAATAAAATGTGATCCAAATTGAAAACAATTCCCCTCTCTTCGCCTCTTACAATTTCGTCAATCCACCAAAATATTTTTTTGGGAATATGTAAATTTGGTTTCCTCCGTCACATCATTCCATTCAAATATTCATTCAGAGCAGTCCATTTTGAAAGGACAAAGGCCAACTTTCTTGAATCCCAGCCCACCTCATAAAAAATTTTGAATTTTCTATTTTAGTTGCAATTCCTCACAAATTTTGGAACATTTCCCTCCACCTTTAAATTCCCCCACTTCACACCCAGCCTAATTATTAACACAATAAAATAAAATGGGGCTGGGCCGATAAGATGGATTGGCCGAATTTGGTCGATTTAAAAAAAATGGATGAGAAGAAAGTCCCCAAAATCAATTTCCTTTGCCCCTTCCCAATTTAAATCCGCAATTTCATTCAATCAAGAAAAATTTTTACTAATTTTGTTTCCTTTTTTTAAATTTTACTAAATTATAAAATAATTTGCAATTTAATAATAGTTATTTTGAAACTTTTCGCCTTCTTCATTTGGGGAAATAATACATTTTTGGGAATATGGAATTGGCCAATTTGCTGATTTTGTCTTCACTTTGTTCCTTTCTTGTCGCCATTCTCCTTTTCCTCATTGCCGCCCTTCTTCGTCCCCAAATTCCCGTTGCCTCATTTTGCCATCAACAAATTGACAGCGAATTGGCTGTGAAAATCGCAAATGAAGGGGCAAGAAGAAAGCCACCACCAAATTCGAGGATGGCCGTTTTGAATTCATTTTATGGTCAGCAGTTTAGGGTAAATAATTAGCTTAAAAAATGACGGATTTCAGAAATTTCATTGGATGAAGAAAATGCCCAGGAGAAAAGAAAAGCAAGGGAAAAAGGAGGAGAAGAGGAGACGGAAAAAACAACGACTAATTTGCCCGAAATCCTTGTGACGAGCGCATCGATGAAAGTGCGCAGAATTTGAGAATAAAATCATGAATTTTTTGATAACAATTTATATTTTAAAACAATAAATTTTGAAATTTTTTATTACATTTTTGGGTCAATGGAAACAAAGTAAAAAAAGGGCAATTTATTACAGAGATTGGAATAGATTTTGCCGTAGGCAAATATTGAAAGAAAGGAGAAGAAGGAAGCATTAAAAATACAGTACTCTCTTTATCTTATTGGTCATAGCTACCCAGTATCCAGTCCTCTATAGTAGAAGGAATTCTGATTTAAAATTAATTTCTAATTTTATTCTGATTCTTATTTTTTCTGTTCTTTATTCCATTGTGTTTACTGTTTACATAACAGGAAAATGTTTGTCGGAATTTTTTCTCTTTCATCGTGTTTTTATTTTCCAGATAATATTCCAAAGAAGCGGAATTACGGAATTAGAATGTTTGGGGCAAATAAAATGTTTGGGGCAAATTAAAATGTTTAGGGCAAGCAAAATGTTTGGGGCAAACAAAATGTTTGGGGCAAGCAAAATGTTTGGGGCAAGCAAAATGTTTGGGGCAAGCAAAATGTTTGGGCAAACAAAATGTTTGGGGCAAGCAAAATGTTTGGGGCAAGCAAAATGTTTGGGCAAACAAAATGTTTGGGGCAAGCAAAATGTTTGGGGCAAGCAAAATGTTTGGAGCAAATTAAAATGTTTGGGGCAATTAAAATGTTTAGGGCAAATTAAAATTTTTGGGGCAATTAAAATGTTTAGGGCAAATTAAAATGTTTGGGGCAAATTAAAATGTTTGGGGCAAATTAAAATGTTTGGGGCAATTAAGATGTTTAGGGCAAATTAAAATGTTTGGGGCAAAAATGTTTGGGGCAATTAAAATGTTTAAGGCAAATTAAAATGTTTGGGGCAAGCAAAATGTATGGGGCAAATAAAATGTTTGGGGAAGCAAAACAAACGGTTGTTTGGGGCAAATAGGCGGAATTAAAATGTTTGTAGCAAATACATAGACAAAATTAATTATTTTCCTTCCGAATCCATCTTTCATTAAATCTAACCAGCAGTTCTACCTTTCTTTTATCCATTTTTTACATTTTTTGGGAACATGACAAAATTCTCCCTACTAATTAACACTTTCGGATTCTGTTTTCAAAATTTTTATTCTAATTTCTAAGTTTTGTATGGCCAATATATTATGTTGGACTCAAAAATCGACTAAAAGCAACAAAGATAAAAAATGAGTAAAAATGGGCAAAAATTTTATTAAAAGATTTTAATTTTATTGATAAAAATGAATAAGTGCAAAATTTTAATGGAAATGGGGCATGAAAAAGCCGAATGAAATTGCCAAAATGAGTAAAAGAAGTAATAAAAGGCCAATCACAACCAAAATGATGATGCATTTTAGCCTTTGGGCCGACTTCTTATAGGTGACCGCCCTGTGCATTTGTACCCTGGCTTGGCCCGTATATTCCACTGCCGATTGCACATTTGTTTCGATTCGATCCACCATTTGGCCCTAAAAAATATTCAATTGAATTAGGCTCCATCCATCCAAATTTCCAACCTGGGAATGGACCAATTCAAACATGTCCCGGAAGCATTCGCCTAATTCCGAGATACTTTTCTCCAATTTGAGCAATTCAGAATGGCGATTTGATGCATCATCCAATGCCATTTGAGCGGCAATATTCGCCGGGCTAAAATTAATTAAAAGATATTTGACAATTGTGGCCTTGGGAATCGAATATGCCCCAATTTCTTGCCATTTTTAATAGCTCACCAAGGAGTGAGTCAATTTTGATTATCAAATTAAAGAGTACATTGGTGGCTATCAAATAATATTAATTTTATATAAATTAGTCCAAAATTGAAGGAATTATGTACAAAAACCATTTATAATGGACTTTACTATGGATTAACCAAATTAACAGTGAATTTTTGGGCACATTTTAATGAATTCTGAACCAATTTAAATAAAATTAATTTCAATTGAAAGCCAAAAGTCTGCTCTTTAATTTGCAAAACATCAAAATTAGTCCCACTGCTTGATGAATTATTGTAAATGGCAAAAGTTGGCTATGGACACCGACTTGATATGTCGGTAGAAAATTTGCTCCGATTTATCCTCCAGCAATCTTTCCACTTCGCCTGGCTCCAAATATTCACCGGCCAGCTCCAATTGTCGCTTCACCCTCCCTTCAAAATAAATATTAGCATTTGCATTTCCTACATAATTTCCTTTAAATAACTGGAAATTCTTTTGGCCATATCTCAAAACCAATTCAGGAAGGCGAGATCGAAAGCCCAAAGTGTCCTCTACAAAATGGCCTATTATTCATTTTATTAATTTCTATTTTAGAAATTTTACATATCTTTGAGTGTAATAAACCAGAATTTTTGGAAGAAAAGTAGCTTATTTTACAAAATGTTTTAAATTTTCAAAAAATTAGAATGGCAACTTTTTAGAGGACATTTTTAGGGCTTTCCAATGGCCTATCGCCTACCTGAATTGGCTACTTTCTTATTAAATTATTGGCCAAAAACTCTGATTGAATTGTCCTCTGTTTCGTTCAAATTATGAATGACCCATCATTTATGCCCTCAAGGAACAATCAACGCATTTCTCCATTTTTATTTACAGTATTTAATATTTTTGTTTATAGCAAAAGAGAGGAAGGAAAGTGATAAGTGAATTTGCATTGGGGCAATTAATATTGAGGAAATGGCTACTTTTTATAGGACATTTAGGATTTAGTGCTTTCGAATGGCATATCGCCTTCCCGAATTGGTTGCCCCCTTGTTGATGGCCAAAAAGAAAGACCAGGCACAGAAATGTCCTATTTCCCCTCCCCAATTTCACTGACTGGTCACTCTTTGCCTATATTCCTCCTGGGCCGAATGGAATGTTTCGATCACTTCGTTCAGCCTTCGTCTCAGCTGGTCCGCCTGATTTTGGCGAATCCGTCGTCGGGCATTTGCCCCAACTCCATTTATGTTCTCTTCGGTGGCCAATTCCGTCTCCAATGTGCGAACCCCTTGACGCAAAATGGTCGCCCTTCGTTGAATTTGTTCGATCATTCCATCCAATTGGTGTTTATCCTCTGGCCGAACTGCAGTTTGGCCTAGGATGGTCTCCTGAATTTGGAGCATTTGCCGAATGAGCCGATCAATTTCCTCAAGGGATTGGCGCATTTGGCCAATTCGATCCAGGAAATGATCACCGGAGTGGGTGAGACGTTGGACGGCCAATTCATTGGGCGACATTTGTGATTGTTGGGATAATTGTGCCTGAAAAGGGATTGATTATGCCCTGAGGGAATATTTCAAAGTGGAGAATATTTAATTTGCCGAAAAACATTAAAATTGCCAGAAAGATTATAAGGGTTCAGTGGTTCTTAAATCCATAAACCATACTCACAGATGCATCATTTGATAATGTTTTGGCTTAAGTTTAAAACTAATTATAACTTAGTTTCGAACCATTAAACCAAAATCGGTTTAAACCGTTTAATACCCTTTAATTGTTGACCAAATCATAACAAATTATATACCATTCGATGCGAATTGACCAGCCCTATCCAATTTTGAGTATATTTGGTTTGGGAATATAGGACAAACCCTTTTTTAAACCATTATAATTAAGTTTTCGACAATTAAATATTTCCCACAATGTGCGAACTTGTCTGAGTTCATCCAATCGATCGCGAACCATATTTTTGCAATTTGCAGTAGTAAAAAATGCAGCCAAAATGACGAATATTTATGGCAGTCGAATGGAAAGAGGATGGATGGATAAATGGGCAAATTGAGTGTGGATGTGGAGGAAGGATGTTTTCGTGCGCGAATGAGAAGTAGGCTGAATTTACACAGTTGGATGAGGCTTCAGGGATTTTGTTATTTTGTTGGGGCACCGAAAATAAATGATGATGATTTTGGTATAGTAGAAAAGGATGTGGATTCAATGAATAATCTCGCAACCACTCCTCACTGACAGGCCCCAGAGCACGCGGAAAGGAATTGAAAAGGAATTGGCGAGAGGAAAAAGCAAAGCACCGGCGGCGATGAGAAAACCAAACAGTGAGAGGAACATTCATTTTAGTGTGGGTGAGAATATGCATACCTTGCTGCCAGCCGGTCGGTCGATGAGGGCGGCTGGCAACACTCTCACAGGGGTGAAGTGAGATGAAAGATTGAGAGGAAAAGGTGGAGGAGTGGGAGGCGATGATGGTTTGCGAGGTTGATGTTGGGGCCTTATGATGAAATTGGCCAAATGGGAGGAGGAATTAAAGGCAAAAGGCAAACAACACAGGTGAATATGTAGGAGGGAAATGGATGGAATTTTACATAATTCATATAGTTTTTGTCAAAATGAAACCATACAAAATGGGATTGTTTTTATTAAATTTGACGAAAAAACTTGAATTTACGGAAAAATTTTAGCACCGAAAATCAACTTTTTGTGGCCATAAACTTGGCCAAATCTGGCTTCTTTAAAAATTCCAATCTTGCTCAGAACTAAGTCCTAATCTCTAAGCCTAACACTAAAGCTCAATCATAGGCCTCCATCATTTTGTTATGGTCAAGCCATGAGGGCCTTAAAAGGCGACACACGATAAATTCAATAATTTTTCCTTTAAATTCACATAGTTTTTGTTGAGGCCTCCGTCAAAAATGAAACCATATAAATTTGTTCATATATGTACACAAAACAAAAATATAAATGGAAAATTGCATTTAAAAGTTATAAGGATTCTTCGGCGTTTTATATTCATTTTTGGTCCTCTTTCATTTCAAATCTGGCTGCTCCTCTATGGTGGCCGTTGTTTGTTGCACAGGGAAATAATAATTGTATTGGCCATTTGATGGATAATATGCGGCGGCCATTGCATTGTTGAACATCATTTGACCGGCATAGGGGGAGGGAAAGAAGGAGGAATAATTTTGGTAATTTTGGGCAGAATTATTCGATTGGGCATTCGGCCAGCAACCTTTAAAATGGGTGGCTGATATTGGATACTTCCCAAGTTGCGCCGTTTATAATAACGCTTCAAGGAATGAATCAATTTTGATGTTTTTGTTATCAAATTAAAGAGCAGACTTTTGGCTATCAAATTATATTAATTATATTAAATTTGGTTCAGAATTGATGAAATTGTGCACAAAAAATCACTACAAATTGGTTAATCCATAGTAAAGGTCATTGTAAATGTTTTTGTGTACAACTTCATCAATTCTAAACCAATTTAAATAAAATTAATTTCATTTGATAGCCAAAAGTCTGCTCTTTAATTTGATAAAAAAAAACATTAAAATTGATTCAATTGTTGATGAATTATATAATAAATGACGACACTGCCCGTGGAAACAAGTTGGGGCTTTAGAGGAAGCCCAAAACTATGAGTTACCGGAATAGAAATTTTGTGATTGTCCGGAAACGGCAGCAGCGGCCGAAGAAGCAGCGGCCATTTGCATGAGGGAGCCCATTTCCATTGGCGTTGGTATTATTTGATGATTTGTTGGCCAATGTTGATGTGGTGCAAATGAGTTCATTGGGGCGGAAGGCGTTTCAGATTTGATGGCCCCAACAAATTGGCCAAGGGAGGACATTGGCGGGGAATTGGAGGTCTTAAAATATTTGGACTATTTTCTACGATTTGGTTCAATAAACCCAAATAAGGGATATTTCAGTAACTTTGGGCCATTCTTTTGGCCAATAGCTCAACAAGGAAACAACCAATTCGGCAAGGCGATATACCTTTGGAAAACCCAAAGTGTCCTCTATAAAGTGGCTTTTATAAATTTCATAAAATTCCAACTTTGAAAAGTTACATGTCATTAAATTTAATATTCCGAATTTTTTGAGGAAAAGCTGCCTATTTTACAAAATTTTTTAAATTTTCAAAAATTAGTATAGCCACTTTTTAGAGGACATTTAGGGCTTTCAAATGGTATATCGCCTTCCCGAATTGGTTGCTTTCTTGTTGAGATATGGCCAAAAGAAAGGTCTTGAAATGTCCAATTTCGCCATAATCCACCTTCAAAATGTGCCCATTGTTGCTTTGCTTCACTGATTCTGCCCCAGGCTTTGTCATTCCCATTTCGCCATTTCCAAGTCCTTTTGCTGGATCCTCCTCCTCCGTATCCTCCACCGATTCTTCTCTTTTCACGTTTCCAATTGGGAATCTTTTTCTGTTCGCTGCCACTTTGGCTGCTTCCCTTTTTATTTTTTCGAATTTTTGTTCATTTCTCATCTAAAATAAATGGGAAATATTATTTAATTTGCCAAAAAAGATTGTATCGGTCAAAAGTTTATCAGACCCATAAAACTTAAACTCTATCGATAACTCATATTTTGATTTTTTTGGTTTAGTTTAACCAATTCAAAACTTATTTTGAACCATTAAACCAAAATTGGTTTGAACCGTTTAATACCCTTTAATTATTGACCAAACCATACAAATTATATAGCATTCAATGCGTCTTGACTCTATCCAATTTTGGGTATATTTGGTTTATGAATGCTGGACAAACCCACTTTAAACCATTATATTTTAGGCAATTTTAGTGTTTTTTTTTTCGGTAAATTAAATAGTTTCCTAGATAAATTTGTTCTTTCTTTCATCAAACTTGCCTTTGCCCTTCGATTTTTGAACCAAACCTGCAAAAAATATGCAAATTTTTGGCCGCCATTTTTTCCTTACTTGAACTTTCACATCGGTCAATTCCAATACTCGCGCAATTTCTTCTCTTTTTGCTGACTAAAATGGAAAGAATAATATAAAAATATGTTCAAAAGTGATTTACGTCTGGATATTTCAATTCACAAAAAATGCCCTCCAAATAGGCCAGCTGATATTCCGAATATTTGGTCCTTTCCCTTTTGGTTGTGGCCAATGGGGGAGGCGGAACAAAAGATGGTCCAACAGCAGCAGGAATGGCCGAAACAATTGATGAAGGGATGGATTGTTGTTGGCCGCCGGGGAAATGGCTGAAAAGAATAGGGGAAAATGAAGAGAAATATGAATGGGGCAAAAATGGTAAGGGCCAGGGCCATTGATGCCTGGGGAATAATTTGATTGATCTTGGAGCCATTTTATATCAAAAGTGGCTAAAATTAATGTTAGGGACCTTCCATTTAGAAACTAATTGTAAGGGCTGGCTTAAATATTAGGTAATATGAATATATTATTGGGTATAGGAATGATCAAAACTACCCCTATGAATAATACAGAGGATGAACTTTTTAAGGGCGTTCAGAATCTGCAGGTAGAAAGAATTATTTATTTAATATGTTCAATTTTATCATATTTTATATTTTTATCAAATTTTGTCCACAATTATGGCAGGATTTTTAAATTTATTTATCAAATAAAACGAATTCTAGCATTTTATATTCTAAAACAAATTAGCCAATATTCTTTAATATAGCTTTAAACATTTTGTCCATCAAAACCCGTATAGGACCTGTTTGAAGTGGATGAGGTTGAAGCAGGGCATGAAGCAAAATTGGTGGCAGCAACCGCAGCGAAATTGGCAGCTGCAGCGGCGGAAAGGGCGCCGAACATGTTGTTGAATTTGTTCTCAACAATATTCGACGGATTTGGTTGATTAGCCATTGGCCCCAACATTGGCTGATGCATTTGTTGATGATGGTACATTTAAAGCGACTGAATAGAAACGGAAGGTGTGGAATTAATTAATAGAATTGGATAAGCCGAAAATGAATAAGTGGAATGGTACCAAATAATTGGACAATTGTACAAAAATGTGAAATGAGAGAGAACTTACAAAAACCTGAAATTTGTAAAAGTATGGAGGAAAAACTTCCACATAAATTTGAAACCTTTTTGGTAAGTTCTTCTTTAGGAACCATGGCCAGCCATGAACAAACTATTAATCTTTAATCTAAGCCTTTTAATTTATCTATCCCTCCCTTCACTTTTGCAAATTGTAGACTTATTAAACTTAACAAATTCCTCAGAAAGGTTTGGCCACGGGCCTCAACACTGATTGATGGCACATTTATATAAAGAGAATGAGGCATTGAATGAAAATGGAAGGTGGCCAATTAATTAATTTAATTGGATAAGCCGCAAAAATGAATAAGTGGAAATGGCACCACATAATTGGGCAATGGTACAAAAATATGAAGGCAAAAATGCGGGCATCCAAATCAGTGGAAAAGAGGAAATTTGCGCATATTAATTGGCACAAAAATGGGCAAAAATGGGGAGGCTGCCATCAAAATTATAAAAATATGCCCCATCCATCCATCCATCCATTCTTGCCGGTGAGGAGACTACATTCCGCCCATTTGGCAAATTGGCCAAGCGGATCATTGGAAAAGGGGAGGGGGGAGGATTTATATCCTCTGAGTGAGGATTAATGGACGACAGTTTTGGGTATAATGTTTGGGATGGGAGAGGGTTGGGGAATATTCGCGGGAATGGCGGATATGACGGGATTAGTGCACCCATAAAACCCTCATCGTTTTGTGATTGAGAGGATCAAACAAACAAAAACAAAATATTAGAAAAACAATTTTAGTCGATTAAATTCATTTTGCGCCATCAAAAATGGGTTTTATTCATTGGCTCATAGCTTACAGTTAGGCAATAACCAATCCAGGAAATTGATAAAGCATTGGAAAGCTCAAAGTTTTCTCTACAAATTAGCGTATTTTAAATTGTACGAAATTCACTTTTAAAAAGTTATATGTCTTTGAATGTTAATAAACCCGAATTTTGGGAAGAAAAGTAATTTATTTTATAAATTATTTTAAATTTTCAAAATATTATAAAAGCCACTTTTTAAAGGACATTTTTGGCTTTCAAATGGAATATCGCCTTCCCGAATTGGCTGCTTCCTTGTTGAGATATGGCCAAAAGAAAGGCCAAGCTATTTTCAATGGCCATATTGAAATGGCTTACCCTATTTCAATCATTTGATGGCAAAATGCCAGTCCTATGGCTTTGAGATTGTCATATTGGGAAACATAGAATAACTCCTAATAGATAATCACTTATTTATAAGGTGGTTAATTTTAGAGAAACAATGGGATCTGTAAAATGTTGCTTAAAGGACACCAAAAAATATTAGAAAAATTCAAATTTATGTTAAATTCTAAAAGTGAAGAATGAAAATTGAATTGAGAAAAAAAATTGAGCAATGAATGAATTTGCAGCAATTTTAATCGGCCCCCAACCGCCGATCTGATGGCTCGAATCCTCTGCGCCACGCGCGTTTAAGCGGATTGAGGCGGCGGTGGCCGGCGGCGTTAATTTGCGCACACGATGGACAGGGATGAAAATTGGAAGAAAAATGTGAATTGGGGAATGGATCAAAAAAAGATGAATGGAATGGAAAGGTTAAATGGCCGAGAAAATTGCTTAAAAATGTGTCAATTTTTTGGCCAATATCTCAATGAGGCAACAACCAATTTGGAGAGGCGATATGCCATTAGAAAACCCTAAATATCCTTTATAAAGTGGCTGAAAATTTTTTGTAAAATAAGTGGCTTTTCCTCCAAAAATCTACGTTTTTAACACACAAATTATAAAATTTTTAGTAAGTTTTAAAGTTTAATTTTATAAAAATTTTATTATAAGCTAAATTGTAAAGGACACTTTAGGTTTTCAATTAGTATATCGCCTTCCCAAATTGGTTATTGCCTCGTTGAGTTATGGCCAAAAGAAAGGCATAGGAATCGGCATGGAAGGGCCGAGGTTAAATGGTCCGGAAATTTGCTTAAAAATGTGTGATTTTATGAGGGGAATGGACCATTGACCAATAGGAGACCTTCCCCGAAGAAAAGGAGGGGTGTCGCCCCTTTTGCATAAAATGACCAAATCCACCGTTCTCCCATTCCACAGAAAATTGACCCCGCCCCCTTTCCCTTTTCTTTCCAAATATCCCCTTCTATCTTCCCATCATTTTTCACATTTGCCCTCCGGCACAATTCCCAGGCCCAGATCATCGTCTCGTCGTCCGTCGTGGTAACCGATATTCTTTTCCTATTCATAATTTCCCTCCGGTTTTTTATCCCCTCCGGCCCAATCCAATTGTTTTTTTTTCCATAAAAATGACTGCTTTGGTGTATTTTCACAGTGCCGCAAGGGATTTGTGGAAGGACCACAGTCCACAGCACATCGGGGGAAAATGGGATGAATTCCAACTGTGAAATTGAGGCAAAAATCCCATCGCCGAATGGGACAAAATTGGCCGTATTGTCCGTCATAATTTTGAAAGATGAAAGGAAGAGAATGATGCCGAATTGTGCCAATATCAATTCAGTTGCCTTTTTGATGTTGGAAAGAGGATGAATTAAAATATTAAAATTGAGGCAAAAATTCCACCAGAATAGTCCAACTTGTCTCTATTTATAATTACTAACTCCGACTGAACCAATTATGATGATTTTGTTATCAAATTAAAGAGCAGACTTTTGGCTATCGAATATTATAATTTTATTTAAATTGGTTAGGAATTGATGGAATTTGTGCCCAAAAAACCATTAAAATAACCTTTATTACGGATTAGCCAAATTAGTATCAGTCTTTTTGGGTACAACTCCATCAATTTTGAACCAATTTAAATAAAATTAATATCATTTGATAGCCAAAAGTCTGCTCTTTAATTTTAAAATAAAATCATCAAAATTTGTTCAGTCTTTGATGAATTTTATTAATGGCGACAAATAGGAACTTATTAAAAATCCTCCAAAATGAAGCAATGGCCGAATGGCCCGTCAATCCATTTGAAAATAAAGTGTGAGGCATTGAATGAATGAATGATGCCAAATTGTGCATGCCAAATTCTTCGGTTGCCTTTTTTTGATCTCCTCCCAAAAATGATGTGTGCGCGGATTATCTTCTTCGGCACAAAAAAGGCAAAAAAGGGCAAAAAATGAATGAAGTGAAATGGAAAATTGGAGGCAATGTGCCAAAAGTGGGGAGAAGGTGAAATTGGCATAAAATTGGCCGAATGCCTCCCCCTCCCCTTCCACCTTTCCTCAACACCGCGTTGCAATTTTGGAGTGTACAAATAGAGGAGAAAATTAGAGTTGGGGAGGAAATGGACGAATCCAAGGAGGAAAAAATGAGTGGAGAAAATGAAAATTATGGGATGATCCTCCCCTAGGGTGAGGTGGGGTCTGGGGTTCTGGATGGATTTAGGCTGCCCTCCGGATGCCAACCACCAATGATAATAATGAGGATTGCGGAAATGGAGGGGAAGGATATGCTATTTTTGGGAGGAGGGAGGCAGATGGATGGTTACCACCTTCTTGTTCAAATTGACCTGATCCGACCCAACAAAACAATGAAAAATAACATTTTGATTAGTTGAAGTAATGTCCTTCCATCCATTTTCAAATTGTCGGCGTTCCAGACCAGATCCAGAAAGGAGGGGACGTTGCAGTACTTTGGCTATTTTCTTTTGACCATATCTCAACAAGGGAGTAATCAGTTCAGTAAGGCGGTAAACCATTTCAAAGGTCAAAGTGTCCTCTAAAAAGTGGCTAAAATAATTTTATGAAATTCAACTTTACAGAAAGTTAAATGTCTTTAAGTATAATAAACTCGAATTATTTGAGGAAAAACCCCTAATTTTAATATTTTAGCAATTTATTAAATGAACCACTTTTTAGAGGACATTTATAGCTTTCAAATGGCAGATCGCATTCTCAGATTGGCTGCTTCCTTGTTGAGCTATGGCCAAAAGAATTGGCCAGGTTCTGAAAAGTCCTATTTCGCGTGAAATAACTTTTGATTTGCGAAAATATATATCCTCCGATTTCGGCATTCCAATCTAGAATGTCCATTTCAAGTGCTCCTACTACCCCTTCAAATGGCCATTTTTTTTCCAATTTTTGCCGTTGCAAAACGGCCGACGCACTTCATCCAAATCTCCGTCGCCGATTCTCAACATTCCAATGGCGCACCTTTTTGTTAAACACCGCCGCCGCTTTCCCCACCGCCCAAAATAGCCTCAAGGGCTCTCATTCATAGGCAGGTGTGAAAGGCGGAAAATGAAAATGCCGACGGCCTCATTCACTGATGCTGCTGGACAAATTCATTGTCGGAAAAATATGCAAATTTGTGGAATATTTCTGCATTTTTTAAATAAATATTTTAATTTTTCATATTTTTCTAATGAGTGAATGAATTGTTGTGTTTACCAACTAAATAACGGTATAAAAGTGAAAATTGGGCAAATAAATATTTAAAAAACAGCTAGGCAAATAAATAAGGACAAAAATTTGGGCTAAAGGAAATGGGACATTGCATAAATGGCGGATGGGAATTTGGGAGGGAGATTGCACAACGAGATGGGAACAAATAAGTAATGGTCAATTTATTTACATAGTTTTGGTTCTCGATCTCGATGGTAAAAATGCCTTAAAACGTGCAAAGCAATTGGAGTAATTTGAAAAGTGGTGCGACCTCTATCTATAAATTTAACATAGTAAAAAAACAATTCATGATTATAATCAAATTTTCCATGTATTTAATGAATAAAATTAAATAAAAAATCCCTTGCTCCACTTCGTTCAAAATAGATGGAAGGCATTGAACCATTGGCCTTGGACCAAGTTGAATAATTTCGGATTTTCCTTGATCAGCAATACCAAAATTGTCTAAAAACATTGTCCACAATTTATCACATAATTAATTCCCCAATCCAACCTGATCATCCTCGTCAAAAACTCTTTCTGTGGCTGCCTCGAACAAAATTTTTTGTTGAAAAATGGAATGGAATTGGTCAATTGATTTGTTGTCACCGGCCAAAAATTCAGTTTTAACTAGGCTTAAATCTCGATGATAAATGTCCTCGTGGCCATAGGAGTGGAGGGAATCATTTGGTGGAGAGGCCTGCAAACAAATTTAATATAAAATAAAATTAAAACAATATAAATGACAAATTTAGTTTGTACCCAAATTGGAAACTTATTTATTTGTTTGGGCAAATATGTGGAATAAAATATTTGGGGCAAATAAAATATTCGGGGCAAATTAAAATGTTTGGGGCAATTAAAATGTTTGGGGCAATTAAAATGTTTGGGGCAATTAAAATGTTTGGGGCAAATAAAATGTTTGGGGCAATTAAAATGTTTGGGGCAATTAAAATGTTTGGGGCAATTAAAATGTTTGGGGCAATTAAAATGTTTGGGGCAATTAAAATGTTTGGGGCAAGCAAAATGTTTGGGGCAAGCAAAATGTTTGGGGCAATTAAAATGTTTGGGGCAATTAAAATGTTTGGGGCAATTAAAATGTTTGGGGCAATTAAAATGTTTGGGGCAAATAAAATGTTTGGGGCAATTCAAATGTTTGGGGCAAATAAAATGTTTGGGGCAAATAAAATGTTTGGGGCAATTAAAATGTTTGGGGCAATTAAAATGTTTGGGGCAATTAAAATGTTTGGGGCAATTAAAATGTTTGGGGCAAATAAAATGTTTGGGGCAATTCAAATGTTTGGGGCAAATAAAATGTTTGGGGCAATTAAAATGTTTGGGGCAATTAAAATGTTTGGGGCAATTAAAATGTTTGGGGCAATTAAAATGTTTTGGGCAATTAAAATGTTTGGGGCAAACAAAACAGTCGGAATAGGGCAAATAGGCGTAGCCAGAATTAATTGTTTGAGAACACCATAAAAGCTTATCAAAATCAAAATTCAATTTTTTAAACTTTTTCCCCAATTCTCTTAGCTTTAAACAATCTAATACCTGAAGACTAATGGGAAAGGAATTGGTAGCATATCAAGATTCTATTTTATCGTTTTCACCTTGAGAAGAGTGATTTTGCCCGCTGGCAATTTTGTTGGTGTCCACTCGAAATTGCGAGGGAAAAATGAGGGTTGTCCATGTCCATAGGTTGGATCAAGCCAAATGAAAATTGTGGCATTGAATGGATTTTCGACCTTTTTAAGAATAATTAATACTGGGTTTTGGGACGGAACAGACCGAAACATTCTGCAAAAAATATGATTTTGAATTGGCCAAAATGTGAAAATCCAATGAACGGGTTTCGGGGCGATGCCGCAATTCTGGGTCCCATTCCGCTTGCCATCCATTCTCACTTTGTTCCTCTTCAATGATTGAATGAAAAAGTGGGGAATTGGCGTGCAAAGGCAATTCAGTGAGGGAAATATTCCAAATCTGTGTCCGAAATTTGTAATTAAAATTCATTTTTCCCATCCTTTGTTTCTGATGAGATGGGACGATTTAGTACTTGGACCATTCTTTTGACCATAACTCAGAAAGGCAATAGCCAAACTAGGAAGGCGATATATCTTTTGAAAGCCTAAAGTATCTTCTACAATTTGGCTTTTTTAAATTTTATGACATCTGAATTTAAAAATTTTTTACATGTCTTTGAATGTAATAAACCCGAATTTTGGAGGAAAGCCAATTATTTTATAAATTATTTTAAATTTTCCAAATTATTATGGCCACTTTTTAGAGGCCATTTAAGGTTTTTGAATATCATAATGCCTCCCAGAATTGGTCACTTCCTTGTTGCAATATGGCCAAAAGAACATTCAAAGGTATTGAATGGTCCCCTTGCCTTTGTGCAATTTTCCATGCCAATGGATTTTCGAATATCAAGTGCGAATTTGGCACTGAATGAATCCGTGAACAGGACAATGGGAAGACGAAGGAGGAGGAGAAGCCGAAGGAAGGAATGATGGCGATCCAGGGCATATTGAAAGGAATGGGATAGTGCATTTTGTGGTGGGGGATTGCCAAGGACGAAAAAGGCCGTCACCAATGTGGCATTACTTAATTAATGAATAATTTATTGATGGAAATTGAAGGAATTGGTAAAACCTTTTTGGCCGTTTCCCATTCGAATTGCCCAAATCTGACCATTCATCGATGAAATAGAATTTTGTGATCAAAATGGCGCCAAACAACATTATCAGAAGAGTAACTCCCCCAATAATTTTGAGAACAATTCCATTTTTTATACTATTCAACATTTTTTTTGGAAGAAATGGACAAAACAGGGAATTGTGAGGATTTGCTTTTGAGTTATTTTGTTTGTGTTCACAAAAATGAAATTGAGGAGAGAATATCCACTTGGCTAAAATGGAGGAAAACTTTTCAAAAAACCGCACACTTCAAGTGGATTTTGCAAAGTAAAAACAAAAAAATGAAATGAATTGATGATCTCTTTGGGTCTTGTGCACAAAAAATGAGCCGAATATTTTCTAAATAATTTTAACGAATGAATTCATTTTCAAACAAAATATTGTTATTCCATTTTGCGACCATCTTCATTCTTTTCGGCACCAGCAGTAATCCCGGGAATTCCAATGCATTATTTCACATTCAAAATCATGATCACCCAGAATTCATGTCTACATACATTGAAAATGTATTTACACGGAGAAAATACTTGGACACACCACACTCCTTTCATATCTTTAAAAATGTTATTTAACAAATTATTTTAATTTTCCAAAAATTTAGCAGGCTGCCACTTTTTAGAGGACACTTTTGGCTTTAAAATGACATATCGCCTTCCTAAATTGGCCGTTTCTTTGTTGAGATATGGAAAAAAACTAATAGAATTTTGCCGCTGTTTCATTCAATTGACCAATCATGCTTGGAACAAATTAAGAATGAACCTTCGTTTCTATTTCTGTTACAGTATTCCTCTTTTCTTTTAAGAAAATGGAGAAAGGAAAAGTGATAGGTGAATTTGAATTTACCTTGAAGCAATTAGTGAAGGAAACATCCAAGAAATATAATAGAAAAGACAAATTTTAAAAATTCTTAAAAAATTCAAATTTGAAATAATCCAAAATAAAATATTTTCTTATTCAAAAAACTTTGCTCTTTACGAATAAAATGGTTACATTTTTTGGTCTGAATTTCGGGATGTTTTAAATGTGAATTTTCTCCTCATTCATAAATTTGTTTAGTTTAATTTTAATTATTTAACGCTTTAATAAAATTAAAATATTCAATATCATTTTTATTTCTTTAACTATCTCTGATGGAAACATTAGAAAATTACCTTTTCCCAACACATTTTAAACAATTAAACACATATTAATTTGGCCCATGCACTTGCTCAAGTGCCAAATTTAATGCCATGAATAATTCACTAAACATTACTCATTTATTCATTGTAAAATGATCCATTTAATTATGATAATTTTATGCGAATATATTATGAAGGAATTCATTTAAAAATATACAATAATTATTCATAATTTTATCCCTAATTTTTCTTAAATTTAATTGAGATATGTGTAAATGTGTATTGAGGAAAAATGGCACTGCACACAAAACAGTAAAATTTTAAAAATAAGCTCATAATAAATTTCAATCATCATTTCCACTTCATCAGCCATCTTTGTGCCACCTGCTGCTGATTTTGCCTTTCGGGATCAGAAAATTGCTGAAATTGAAGGGAAATATTTTAGGCGGTGCATTTGAGGGGAAGAAGGGTTAAAAGATGCTTTGGATTGACGAAAATAATTAATTTGCCGAAAAAACATTGAAATTGTCCAAAAGATTTGTAGACGGTTCAGTGGAGAATTAAAAACCATATACTCAATGGATAATCTCGTCAAAGCGCATTATTTGGTTATGTTTTAGTTTCGGCTTTACCAATTCTATCTTGGTTTTGAACCAAAAACCACCAAAATTGGTTTAAACCCTTTAATACCCTTTAATTGTTGACCAAACCATAACAAATTATATACCATTCAATGCATCTTGACCAGCTCTATCCAATTTTGGGTATATTTGGTTTATGAATTTAGGGCAAACCCTCATTAAACCATTATAATTATTTTTGACAATTTTTTTCGGCAAAATTAAATAATATCTCTTTAGTAAAATTTGAAAAAAATGATTCAACAATTTATCCAAAAATGAGGATTATTTTCCCGAAGTTGGCGATGCCGATAAATTGCCAATTGCATTATTTCCGCCCGCAACAGGAGGAGGGTTGTTGACCTGTGATGATGGTGGCAAATTGTTGGCCAATGATGGCCATTGGGCAGCATTTCCCATCATTTGTTGATTATTGGCCCCATCTGTGCCACTTTCTCCCAAATTTATATTAGCTGATCCAATTGGCACCGCCGATTGTGGTTGTTGTGATTGTTGGCCCCAGGACCAAATTGGCTGGGACTGGGAGGATTCTTGCTGAAATGAAATTGGGCCGCCTCCAACAGACGAAGAGGATGTGCCGTCGCCGCCGACGAATGGGGTATAAGGCCATTGTTGTTGTTGACCATTTTGACCAGAATTTGAAGGGGAAATGAAGCTCACTCCACTCATGCCACCGGAATTCCCACTCTTCTGTATGTTAGACGATGGAGAAGAATCTGAATAAATTGGAATTGTTTTATTCCTTTTTATTTGCCCCAAACATTTTGCATGTTTTATTTGCCCCAAACATTTTGCATGTTTTATTTGCCCCAAACATTTTGTATGTTTTATTTGCCCCAAACATTTTGCCTCTTTTATTTGCCCCAAACATTTTGCATGTTTTATTTGCCCCAAACATTTTGCCTCTTTTATTTGCCCCAAACATTTTGCATGTTTTATTTGCCCCAAACATTTTGCATGTTTTATTTGCCCCAAACATTTTGCCTCTTTTATTTGCCCCAAACATTTTGCCTCTTTATTTGCCCCAAACATTTTGCCTCTTTTATTTGCCCCAAACATTTTGCCTCTTTTATTTGCCCCAAACATTTTGCCTCTTTTATTTGCCCCAAACATTTTGCCTCTTTTATTTGCCCCAAACATTTGCCTCTTTTATTTGCCCCAAACATTTTAATTTCGTCTGTTTTCCTATATTATTTCTAAGTATTTGTTTCCCTAAACATTTAAATCTATTTTTTTGCTACAGACATTATTTAAAATCTTAAACCAAATTATAGAGAGCATTTTGAATTTTTCAAGTGTATATCGCCTTTCCTGATTGGTTATTCCCTCGATAAACTATGGGCCAAAACCCAAAACTGGTTCAATCAACCATAAAGATACCCAAATCAATTGGATTGGGCAATTTTGCTCCTTTTTGAATCATTTTTCTTTATTAATAATCCAATGAAATGGTATGGGCGATAGTTGATTTTTTAAAATACTCAAATCTAATTGGGCAGAAAAATGTGCCAAAACTTAATTGATTTCGGCTTATTCAAAACTCAAAAAAAATCGTACAAATAATAGGAAAAAAATACGAACGTGGAGGAGTTTGCAATGAAATCCATTTGGTCTCCGTGTTTTGGGGTTGCTGGGCATTATTATTATTATTGTTGAATTGTGCCATTCCTCCTCCCTGTTGTTGTGGCAAATTTTGTTGTGCCTGTTGCTGCTGGATGCCTTGTTGTTGTTGGCTTCGATAGAATTGCTCAAAATCGTGTTGATTCTGTTGCCAGCCCAAGGATTGGGCAAATGGTCGCCATTCGGGCACGAATAGGGAAAAACAAATGCGGCGTACAATGTTCAGGTATTGTTGGTCCCGAATGGCTGCAAAAATTATGGTTGGAATTGGAAGGAAAGAAATGACCGATTTTCTGATGAATTTATTTAAATATGTACAACCAAATTGTCCTATTTTTAGATATTTTAAATCAAATTTCCATTTTTGACTGATAAAAGGGAAAATGCATTAAATTTTAATTACAAATTATTTATATCAAAAGATAGAAAATTTTCGACTTTATTCAGCCATACCAAGAAAATAAGGATAGCATTTTTCATTCTATTAATTGATATCAAAACCATTAAATTTGGTTCAATCATTGATAATTTCTAAGCTTTTAAAAAATTGCCTGCAAAGGATTACTGTAGTGGAAGATTGAAACGCTTTCCATTACAATGATTATGCCCTAGGCAATTTTCCTCTTCTCTTGCTGAGTATTCTTCTGCTACCGTATTTTTCCCTTCTTCAAGAAGGAGAGAGCATTCTTCGCCCATTCTAATCTCTTTTCCTTGGGACAATCAATGAATATTCAATGTTTTTTAACGCTAATATTTCATCAATGGTAGGGTTGATTTTAACGATTTTGGTATTGTTTGATAGAGGGGACAAATGTTATATCTATTGATATAAATAATATTTAATATTAATTTAATTAAATAAATCATTTTGATTTAAAAGAATTATAAGGTTGGAGAGAATAGGCGGATTTATTTGACTAATAAGGCTTAAATGATTAATTTAACCCGCAAATCCTCCTTTTTTGGACTCACCATCACTATCAATGCCCCAATCGGGTAGACAAAAGTCGAAACATTCTGTGCATTTTTGGCCTATAATTTGTCAATATCTTGGTAAATTGCACATTTTCACCTTTTTGATCAGTCCCTGTCCGAACCAGTTGAACCCAACGGGCGCCACGGCATTCGGCCACCTTAAAAATGCCAAAATATTTTACCGAAATTTCCATAAAAATTTGCCTCTGGCTGAAAAACGGGCGATTGGCTCAGTGGCTGCGGACTCCAAAGCCAACTTTCCTCCCAACCATGCAATTGATTTTTCCTCTGCAATTTTTATTTAATTAAACGAAAAATGGTATTTTAGGTGTTTAAATGGTCTAAAAATGTTCTCAAAAATTAATTCCATCTAAAATGCCCTAGAAACGGGATGATTTACACTAACTGGGACCATTCTTTTGACTATATCTCAACAAAGAAGCAACCAATTTTGGAAGGCGTTATGCCATTTGAAAGCCTAAAATGTCCTCTAAAAAGTTGCAAAAATAAAGTTTTGAAAAATATAAACAATTTGTAAAATAGGCGGCTTTTCCTCCTAAAATTTGGGTTTATTCCAATCAAAGACGTGTAACATTTTTAAGCTCGAATTTATAAAATTTTTATAAGGCCAATTTGTAGAGGACACTTTGGACTCTCAAATGGAATATCGTCTTCCTAAATTGGCTTTTGCCTCGCTGAGATATTGGCCGAATGAATAGTCAGAATACTGAAATGTCCCTTGTATCCCATTTAACAATATTCCTAGCTGGCTAACTTCGGCTCCATTTTTGGCGGCTCTCAACAATGTGTCAATGTCTTTGATGTTTTGCCGATCCAAATCCATCACAAAGCAAATTGAGCTGCGTTGGCCCGAGCGTAAAGACAAGTCCACAATGGCCACTTGATTCTGACAAATAAACGATAGAAATTATTTTGTTGATGAGGGAATAATTAAGGCTTAATTTTGATTCCATTGATGTCGAATTTACATAAATTAGAGGTTTTGATGGAATTTCATTTGATGGCAAATTTAAATAGATTAATAAAGGAAATAAAGGTATATATTATAGAAAAGCAATAAAAGGAATATGGCCTAAAGTAAATGCCAAATCTCTCGGTGGTGGATGTGGCTTATAGCGGTAAAGGCACCACGTAAGGGGGGCCCCTAGCGATTGTTCGACAATGACATCCAGCCAATTTTTCAACTTCACATTAGTCCCCCTTTTCAGCTTAATTTCAATACCATTAAATTTAAGGAAAATTGCCATGTAAAAATATTATTAAAATCCCCTTTTCCATTTGCGCACCGTTTTGAAGTCAAGCACGGAAATGAAATTCGAACGAAATGGCTGTGCCCCATTCAACTCTAGCCGAACTTGTTGTCCATGTTGGCCAACATCCAGTCGTCCACGGTTTGGGGCAGCTCCCCCGGTGGAAATGGTGCCACCACTCTCAGCCATTGAGCCAACGGTCCGGCGGAATTGTTCCGGTGCAAACCAGGAGAATTCAAGGTGCTGGAAAATATTTTGTGGGAATTTGGCTAAATGTGCGTATTTTCTTGCCTGTGGAAGTGACAAATGGCTGGTGAAAATGGCTGAAAAAGGGAATGCTTATTAGACATGAAATTGGGAAGAAGAATGTTGCCAAAATTGGTCTAAGTGTAAATTGTGTGCCAAAATTAATATTTGAAATGATATCAGCAGATTTCATGTATTCACGTTACTTATTTAAAGTTGGCATAAATTTAAACATGTTTTTAATCCTTTGAATATGTTATGAGTGTTTTTCCAATTTCCTTAAAACTAATTTAAACATTTAATAGGCTAAAGCCTTTGGATAAATTTTGAAAAGGTATAAAAAATGCCATCAGGCAAAATCAAAGGATTCCATTGTTTAAATATCATTTAAGTCTTTGAATATGTCTTTGAGGGTTAAAGTTATTTAAATGTCATTGGGAATTGGGTATGCCATTGGGCAGGCAAATTCAGGGATCCGATTACCTAATTTAACTAATCATTCATAATAATTCGCTCATATTTAGTCTGCTTTTATAAAAATATAATTGTTAGGGAATTGTGAAAGAATGGAAGGGAAGACTGACCAATGGCGATGATCAAACCGATGAGGAGAATCAGAATGGCCAAACAACAAAGGCGGCATCCGGGCCGGGCCCACAAATCGCGTAATTCCTTTAAATTTATGTTATCAATAGATTTACTTGGCAAAAATATTTCTTCAACAAATTTCTAAGTCTATTAAAATTGTCACAGTTTTATACATTGACAAAATTATTGTATTGACACAATATTTGATTAATTGGATGAATTCTGACAACAAAGTTCAATGCTAAAAAGGAAACCAGTTTAGAAGATACTAAATCGGGGATTAATTGGGGTTATGCCACCAAATTTAAGGCCAAAAAAGAACAATTTGGAAGGCATTAAATCTGGAATTTCCACAGCATTTTTATCCTATCATTTTGTAGGTTAATTGTGTGGAATCCCTAGGCCTAAAATCATTCATATTAAATACCTGCATTCGATCGCGTTTTTTCCTTGTTGGCTGCAATTCTCGACGGGATGAGCCGCTCCCAGCAGCGGAAGAAAGGCGACCTCCTCCTCCTCCTCCTTGGCCAACATTTGAACTCTGCGCGGATGCGGATCGAGCACCCGTGCCAGAAGATTGAGGCCGAAAATGTTGATGGGGATAAGGGGCGGCTGCCATCAATGGAAATGGAGGCGAATTGCCCGGTTCCACCACGTGAAAATAACTGGAGGAGCCTTTGGACTGAATTTGAGTCATTTAAATTAAATAAATGGAAGAGCCTAAATTTGTCGCCGTTATAACTCAACAAGGATTGAATTAATTTTAATGATTTTGGTATTAAATTAAAGAGCAGACTTTTGGCTATCAAATAATATTAAATTTATTTAAATTGGTTAAGAATTAACGAATTTGTGTACAAAAAATCACTGAACATTTCACTATGGATAATAAAGGTCATTTTAAATGTTTTTTTTTGAGGGCAACTTCATCATTTCTGAACCAATTTAAATAAAATTAATAGCATTTGATAGCCAAAAGTCTGCTCTTTAAATTGATAAAAAAACATCAAATTGGTTAAATCCTTAATGAGTTATTTTAAAAGGCGCAAAGTTGATGAGTATCCTAAATAAACAACACACAAGGGAGAATGGCACGCTGGCAGCAGTGCCACCGGAAGCATTGCTGCTCTGACGAGATGCCATTTTATAATTTTGATTTTGTTGAAGGTGAAATTGATCATATGGCGGCGGTGGATCGGTGACCATTGGCCCAAAATGGCCATCGGAATTGGGCTTAACAAAATGGAATTTTTTGAGGGAATTTTTCGGCTCCGTTGAAATTGCTTTAAGGCAAATTCAATTCCATTTTAAAAGAAGGGTAAATTAAAATTCCGTTGCTTTAAATTTTGCCTCAATTCACGTAAAAATGCTTTTTTTTATTATGCAAATTTAGAGCAAAATGCCTTAAAATTAAATGCTAAATCTTTTCAAGATTATAATGGAAATAAAATAGAAATGAAATTCCTAGGAGAGAAATATTCCGAAATAGTTTTGGCCTTGGCTTAACAAGGAAGAAACCAATTTGGGAAGGCGATATGCCATTCGAAAGCCCTAAAAATTCCTCTAAAAAGTTGCTCAACTAATTCTGTGAAAATTTAAGAAAATTGAGAAATAAACGGCTTTTTCTCCAAAAATTCCGATTTATTACATTCAAAGACCTGTAACATTTTTTTGAGTTGGAATCTTATTAAATTTAAATAAGCCACTTATAGAGGACACTTTCGGCTTTAAAATGTTATATCGCCTTCCCAAAATGGCCATTGCCTCGCTTAGAAATGTATCAAAAATCTAAGATTATACTCGCTTTTTCCCTTCTGAAATATTCACCAATTTTGTTTGGCCAACATTGCCAGCAGCAGAATTGTTAACCAAATTGGACCATGAGGAACGATGTTGTTGTTGTGGATGGACACCAATGACGCTGACAGGTGGCACCGTTGATGATGAGGAGGCAGCCGATTCTGATGAACCGTGGAAATCATCGAATACGGAAGAGCCCTGGGAAGATTGGCGGCGAACTGGGGTGGGCCCCAAAGCTGGTGCCAATGCCAACCGGCGAACATGCAAATTTGAAGAATGTTCATCCGGCGAAGGATGAATGGACAAATGAGTGGCAGATGATTGAGGCCGGGAGGGAGGAAATGAGGGGACGGCGATGGATGAATTCATCGCCTTGGGGAAAATGGCGGGGATGTGGGCTGTTGAAAGGGAAAATATTGGAAAAATTTGGGAATATCGAGGGAGTGGGATTGGTGGCCTTGAACGGGGAATATGGAGGAAAGGGCGGGGGATCGATTGGGCCGAACGGGCATAATTGGCTTGCTTTTTAGTGTATGGTCGCGCAGAGAAGGGATTTGAACTTAAAATTAGGTGGGAGGCTTCGCTTTTCGAATTTGCCATATTGGATTTCATTTTGGATTGGAAGAATGCTGCCAAATTGTTCAAAATTTTTGGTCAAATGTTGGTAGGAGATCCATGGAACCTCATGGAATTCTTCTGCCAAAAATGAAAGTTTATCGAAAGTAAAGCCATAGGCAATGTCAACATTTTTACGGATAATTTTATTCGCTAGGGTCAAATATTGTAGAAAATCTCACGGATGTTTTCAAGGGAGCCAATTTAAACCTAGAGATAAAGCTAAAGATAAAGCAAGCCAACCATAATTTAGATATTTATTAGCATATTTTTATTTGAATTCCTCGAGTGGAGATGGGAAAATATGAGGCGGTTCAAACCACTGCTTTATTATACTTCCGCGCATTTTTAATGTGCGCGCGCGCCTTTGTCTACTCTCTTGAAAGTGGTTGGGGTAGGCCGTACATCAAGCACATTTTCCCGCAGAGCAAAAATGTGGCGGCGGCGGTTCAACTTTAAATTATGAATGAAAATGCGCGGATGTTTTGGCTGCTCTTTTGTCCACATAAAATGGAATTGGGGAGAGGAAATAAAATTTTCCATAAACTGAAGAAAAGAGACCGCCAAAACATCAATAAATATTGGGCTCAATTGCAGTTTAGCCGACTTTCACTACCCAGTTTAAGCGACCTTTAAAAGGCTAGGTTTTGGGCTCGAAGTATAGAGAAAAAGAAAGGACGACGCCCTTCTTAGATTGATAGTCTAAAGCTTACCTAAAATTTTTCATTGGTCGCTTAAACGGCGAAAGGTCGGCTAAACTGCAATTGAGCCAATGGGGGTCTGCCGAATTGTTATTGGCGGCGGCAATTTCCGAATAAATTGATTTAATGGAGGAGATGATTCACGCGCAGAGGAGTTTGGGGCAAAAGTATAGCAAAAAGAAAAATCACAATTAACTGGGGAAAAGCAGCTAATATGTGGGAAATTGATCTCTCAGCGAAAGGAAAAGGTGGATGGATTTCCGATAGCAATGGGAAACAAAAGAATGGAGGAATTGGGAAGGGAAGAAGCCATGCGCACATTCAATTGATGGCTTTTTGGGGGCGATCGACTTTGGCGATAAGCAATTGAAGCTATTCGCCCAGTAGCAAATAAAAGTAAACAATCAAAAAAAGTCACAAAAGACCGAATGTGCGCCAAATGACGTGTGTTTTTTATTAGTTAAAAATGGAAGAAAAATTAGATGGACAGAGAAATAGTGGCCAAAAGTGAATTAAAGTCACATTTTTGCGTTTAGTTGGAACATTTTGATGTTTAATTGATGAATTTTTGCATAAAATGACCATTCTTTCAGAATTATTCGTCACCAAATGGAAAGAAATTCTAATTTGATCAAGAAAGCATATGAAAATTCGCAGTAAAGTGTACAAAATGACATCGTCGGGATTCGGGGATTAGAATAACTCCATTGGCTCTTTAGATTTTGTTGGATGAATTGGAGGACGGAATATTTGCAAATGCAACGGAAATTTAAGGTAAAATTGAATGAATGAAGGTTATGGCCCCGCGCAGGAGAGGTAGACATAAAGGCGGATGGAAATTTGGCCAATGACAGTGGAAATGGCCAACAAAACAAACAAATGTTTGAGGAAAGCAGAGTGGCCACCACTGCCCGTCAGTCACCACGGCTTGACCCTTCTTGTTCAAACAGTCCAATTTGTGGCTTAAAATATTTGGCCTTGGAGAAGAAATACAGGGAAAATTGAAAGGAAAATAATGACAAATTTTATTAAATAAATTATTAAAATTGTGAATAATTTTTATGCAAAATTGGCCAATAATTATGTAAATTAAAATTACCATACATTCTTAACCAAAAAATCCGGCAATGTTTGTTCAAAAATGTGCGTCAATGATGGATGAATTTTACTTTTTGATTGGAATTTTCGGACATCATCACGGAATTCCCCGCGCAGAATAAACATATAAGATTAATTTAATGACCAATTTCGCAAATTTTGGCCAAATTTCCACTTAAGTATTGTTCAAATAATGTTAATTGGTCAAAATAAAATCGGCGGTGTGGGTCATTTAATTGCCTACCGTTTCATTGCCAGCCACTTTTGACGAGTCACATAATTCAGCAAGGAAGAAACCGTTTTGGTGTGATCATTGGAATCACTGGATAGAGCTATTCGAACTTTTATTAAATATTTTAAAGCTTTTTGATTACTCAAAATCTAAAAGTGGCTTAACGTTGAAAAAATGAATAAAAGTTTTTTTCTTAATTAGAAGCCTGTAATTAAAAGGATATGGAACTTTTCACAAATCCCTAAATACCATTTGATCGAATAGATCTATCCAATGATTCCAAGATTACACCAAATGGATTCTTTTTTGCTGAGTTTTATGATTCGTCAAAAGTGGCTGACAATGAAATGTGCCTCAAGCAGCCCCCACCGTAACATAAAATCAGAAGGCTTTGTCGATTGTGTCTTTTTTGATCTATTGGAAATTGAATAAAAATGCAGTGATTTTACCCTGTTTTTTTATTGATGAATACTAAATTAAGGCAGAATTTTACGTAAATTTATTTTACGACTATTCATTTTTTTTTATTTTTATTAGTGTCTTTTACATTAATCCAATAATTTATCAATAATTAAAATTGCCGATTGATTGGCGAAAAAACAACCCAAAAAATTTGGACATTGAATGGACTTGGACTGATAAGAGGCGAGAAGGGGTGTGACGTTTTGGTTTTTGTGTTGGCCAATCGAATAATCAGCCATAATTTACCCTAAAATAACGTATTTTATTCGCGCTAAAATGCCTTATTTCCGATCATTTTTATTTTTATTCCTTATTTTCTTCCTCCCAAATTCCATTGTGGTGAATTGCCGCACTCGATGTGTTCGTGCCCGGGGCCGAGTCATATGTCCCACGGATCCGGACAGTCATTTCAATGTTGAGGTGGAATTGATGGACAGAGACACGCTGCCCTGGGAGACGGACGACGTTATGGGTTTGGATAGATCCGTTGGACATTTAATAGCGCCATTTCTGTACCTAGGCCATTCTTTTGGCCATATCTCAATAAGGAAGTACAATCAATTGTGAAAGGCAATGTGCCATTTGAAAGCCTTAATTAATTGTCCTCTAAAAAGTGGCTTAACTAATTTTTGAAAATTTAAAATATTTGTAAAATAATCAGCATTTCCTCAAAAAATTCGGGTTTATTACACTCAAAGACATAAAACATTTTTAAGATTGAATTTCTAAAAGTTCAAAATAGGCCACTTTTTAGAGGACACTTTAAGCATTAAAATGCTATATAGCCTTCTCGAATTGGTTATCACCTCGCTGAGATATTGATAAAAAGATGGCTTAAGGTACTGAAATTGCAGTATTTAAATGTCCCCGGGGCAAAGTGTTTGAAAATTTATGGTTTTATTTTTGAAGGAAGGGCCAGCACCGATTTGTTGGGTAATTTCACGGTCCAGGGATGTGCCGACGATTTTGGAGCGTGGAATGATCCGGACCCGTCAGTGTTCAATTCCAAATTTCAAATTTAACCAATTTTTCAAGTTATATTTTAATCACTCATCGATGCCCAGAAATGGGCCATGACATTTCTGTGGTGAAGCGAAAACACAGGTAAAATTGGACCTTACACATATTAGCCTAATTTGGATTGGATTTTTGAAGAATTCAAATTGAACGAAAATATTTGCCCCAGGAAATTGAAGTGGAGACGACCAGATTGGATTTGGACGGATTATAGAGAATAAATTAAATGATTTAATTCGATAATTTACTTGACGTAATTGCTTTGTGATTTGTTTTGTTTTTTTGTTTCTTTATTGATATCATCCATTTCCATTTTTGTCTTCTATTTTAGTCCGAATTGGCCAACAGAAATAAATGCAAATATCCCCTTTTCCCATTCCGCAAATTATGATGGCAGAATAATTTCACTCATCAGAAAATAATTAGTCATAGATTCCTCATTTTGGAAGCCAACGTGAACTTTCCCTAAAAAATATAAAGTCCATCTGTACAAATAAATATTCCACCAAATCCGGCAATGTCTATTCTCCGAATTTGGCCATATAAAAATTCGCCAGAATTTCCATTTTCCATCATATCCTACTTCCTTCAAAAATTCATTAATCATTTCCAAAAATCCAAAAATGGCTTCTTCTGTTTCATTCAAATCATTGATTTTCTTATCATTCCTCTTCTTGATCAATGCTGCACCAATTCAAGAGAATTTGGGAGCAGATGAACTCGCAGAAAACATTGATGGCCAACAAAGTGAAGAAAATGGTGGTCAAAAAAGTGGCGAAATTAATAATCATCAAAGCGGAGAAATGAATGGCACACAAAGGGGCGAAATGAATGGCAAACAAAGTGGAGAACTTGATGCACAAAATGACGGATCTCATATAGCGGAAAATGAAGTGAATGAATCTGAAGTGAATGATGGAAAAGAGGAAAATGGAGCTGGCCAACAAATTGGAGAAACTGGAGCACAAAGTGATGAAATTAATGTCCAAAATGATGGATCTCATGTCGAAGAAAAAGAAGAAAATGAAGTTGAAGCAAATGAAGGAAAAGAGGAAATCGGAGCTGCATCAGAATCCTTGGAAGAAATTGGTGAAGCTCAGCAAAACGATGAGCAAGAATCCTCGGCAGGAAAACATTCGGTAGAAGAAATGGACAATGGAAAGGATGAAAATGAAATAGTAGAAAGTGATGAAAATCGTGAAAAGGAAAATGAGAAGGAAGATTGCCAAACTGGGATGAAAAATTGTCAAGACGGGAATGCGGAAACTGGAAATGGCAAGAGAACGAATGTGGCGAACAATTTCATGATCAACCAAAATGTGAAGGGCAATGGCACATCTGCGAACATTTCCATTCAAAACAATGTTCGAGCAAAACGGGAATTAAGCGATGAGATTGAGGAAGCAGAGGAGGAAGAAGTTGAAGAAACTGAACATGAAGAAAAGCAAGAGGAGAGGGAAGAGGAAGAAGAAGAAAGGCATGGACATGGCCATCATGGACATGGCGGTGGAAATACAAACAATTTTATGGTTAGCCAACATGTTGGTGGCGGAAGTGGAATGATTACTATTCACAATCAAAATTGAAAGAAATGTTGGAATTGGAATTAAAAAGAAAATTTTATTCCACTTTTTTTATATCCAAATTTTTATTGGGCAAATATTTTTCAATTAAATTGTATTGACCAGAATAAGAATTTTAAATGAATAAAATCGAATTTTTCTTTTCATTAAAATTAAATTAATTCCTCTTTTAACAATTAACTGCCTTTTTTCCATAGTAAATAAATAATAATTCCTCATGTTCACATAATTAATTACTAATGTTACCCCAAACATTTTAATTGCACTTGTTTTGTTTGCCCCAAATATTTTAATTGCACTTGTTTTGTTTGCCCCAAACATTTTAATTGCACTTGTTTTGTTTGCCCCAAACATTTTAATTGCACTTGTTTTGTTTGCCCCAAACATTTTAATTGCACTTGTTTTGTTTGCCCCAAACATTTTAATTGCACTTGTTTTTGTTTGCCCCAAACATTTTAATTTCACTTGTTTTTGTTTGCCCCAAACATTTTAATTTCACTTGTTTTTGTTTGCCCCAAACATTTTGCCTCTTTTATTTGCCCCAAACATTTTGCCTATTTTATTTGCCCCAAACATTTTGCCTCTTTTATTTGCCATAAACATTTTGCCTCTTTTATTTGCCCCAAACATTTTGCCTATTTTATTTGCCCCAAACATTTTGCATGTTTATTTGCCCCAAACATTTTAATTCCGCCTGATTTATATTGAAAGTAAAATACTAAATTCTAACAAATATTTTCAGGATTATATTCACAAGATGTGGGAACATACTTAGACAATAAATTTGCATAAATAAATAATTTAAAAAATCAGATTTAGTAATGATTATTATTTCCAATTATTCTCTACATATAATTTTGCGAACTAACAATTTATATTTTCAAATTTTTTCATCTATCGAGAGGGCTCTAAACCTTTTTTTAAAAAGATTCACTTCTTCACTTTCTACTCCTCTTTTTGGCCAAATTTTCACATCTTCTAATATATTTTTAATTTGTTTGCCCAACTTAAAGCGGATTTTCTTTGACAGAATAAGAACTCATCATCATCAGCAGTCGATGAAGTGAAGTGATCCGCTTGCCCTTGGGATGGAGGAATTGGGAAGGGGGGAAGAAAGCACCCACCACACCACGCTGTGGGGCCATCCACAACCAGCCGATAAGCCCCTTCAAAAGTGCCTTTGTTTGCTAATTGGTTGAAATGGGATTGGGGGAAAACTGTGCACATCAGAACACGCGCAATGAATATAGGAATTGAAAAGAGAAAGATCAATGATGGTGATCAAACGGATCGAGAAAATTTTGTTGCCTCTGATGAAGCGGCATGGATTATGAACAGACAATCCGAGACAAATGGAATGACCATGTCCTACCCTAAATTCCGTCTGAGCCGTAATGATGGTGGGCGGCAGACAGGCCAGATTATGACGTCATTTGGGAGCAATTTTTTGATATTTACGCAAATTTTTGATTGAAAAGTCAAACTATAAGTTTCACTGATGCCACTCACAAAATTTAAAGATCAAAAATTTTTTGAAGTGTCCCTTCGCCTCGATCATATAATTCACATTTCGCCTCGCAACATTCCTCCTTCAATCAGTCATTTAGCACCACATTTTGAATAAATCAGGGCTCCGATCAAAAATTTTTCAATTTTAGACAAATGGCATCGAAAATTCAGACTTTGTGGTCAAAATTCGGACATTTTAAAAAATGCTTATAAATCAATGAAAATCAATTTATTATTTTAAATAATTTTTTGCACCACAATTGAAAATTTTAGAAGAAATAGCCTCAGCCTTACATGGAAAATTCTAAACTAAAAATAGCCCCAATGAGGAAATATTTAAGCCAAATGACCCTTCGGGCTAAAAATTAGACATTTTTACGAAAAAATTATTGTATTTAATGAAAAACCACCAAACAAATTCAGACAATTAACCAAAAATCAACACATTTTAAAGCTTCAGTAAAATCAGCACATTTAGGACCTCTGCTGGAATAAATGATTTCTGCTACTTTTATTTTCTCACTTTTCCTCCTTCACCAAATTCATGGCCATCCAATTGATGTTGCCAATGCAAATGGCATTGTTCCTCCTCCAATTGGGAATGAATCCATCGTTGACCAATCACAATCAATGCCAACTTCAACGCCTCAACAAATTCAAATGATGGAGGGAAAGGATGATGAATTGGTTTTCGTCCATTCGGTGAGGGCAAAATGGAGGGAATTGGATTTTAGAGGGAATTTTGTAGATTTGGAGACATGGCGACCGTACACCAATTTACACGTATCCAAATGATCCAAACCAAATTGACGCGTGGCCTCAGGGATTTGCCGAATTAACAACTGTAATTTATTGATTGATGGGGTTAAAATTCCAGTTCAGTACCCACAAAGTTTTCGGCCATATCTCAATGAGGCAGTAACCAATTTTGTAACGCGATATACCAATTTAAAGCTTAAAGTGTCCTCTACAATTTAGCCATTTTTAAATTTTAAGAAAATTCCAAATTTTTATGAATTTAACTATTAAAAAAGTTACATGTCTTTGAATGTAATATAACCGAATTTTCTGAGGAAAAGCCATTTATTTTATGAATATTTTAAATTTTCAAAAATTAGTTAAGCCAATATTTTTGAGGACATTAGTGCTTTCAAATGATATATTGCCTTCCAAAATTGGTTGCTTCCTTATTGATATATGGCCAAAAGAATGTCTTGTGTACTGAAATGGCAGTCTAAAATTGTCTTTCTTCACCAAATTAATTTCATTTCAATTTTGCAGCGTGGAATGGCTCAACATGTCCAATTGGGCAAATTCCTTCGACGGAGATACATTGAACAACTTAAATTTTTGTCTACTCAATACAAAAACAATGAAATTTACGTGATCTCCACGGACACGAATCGAACAATCCAATCGGCCACTGCCAATTTGATTGGAATGTTTGGGCCGGGCGCACGTTGGGGAATTGGTTTTTGGCCTTTTAAACATTTGATTTGGAAAAAAGTTTCATTTTTAGATTATCCGGATTTACCGGAATGGCCGGCCACATTCATTCCAATTCCCGTTCACACTTACGAATTCAAGAAGGACCCAGTCAGTTGGTTAACAAATCCCAATTTGGAAAATAGGCCAAAATTAGGCAGAATTTTTTAATGGTCTAAAAAATAGATTGAAATGATTTAGCCGTTTATGTGCGGAATTCATTCGCAAAATAAGATGATTTTTTTTCTTAGCCAATTCTTTACGCCATACCTCGAAACAACAATTTGGGAATCGTTCCATTTGAAAGCCCTAAATTTCCTCTAAAAAGTAGCCATTTCCTCAATTCCCTCATGACAAATTCATCTAATCTTTTTCCTTCCTTCTTGTCAAAAGAAATTGATACATTAAGTAAAAGAAGAAGGGGAAAGAGTGAAGGCAAATTCGCCTATCCTTCTTTCCCTCCTTCCTTGTTGTCTGACACAGAAATGGATACAGTAATAAGAAGAGAAAGGTGCTTTGATTGTTCCTTGAGGGCATAAATGATGGGTCGCACGTCGCACACAATTGTACGAAATAGAGGAAAATTCAATCACAGTTTTTGGCCAATATCTCAATAGGGAATCAACCAATTTGGGAAGGCGACATGCCATTTTGAAGCTCTAAATGCCCTCTAAAAAGTGGCTTAACATTTTTTGAAAAATAAGCGAATTTCCTACAAAATTTCAGGTTTATTATACACTTAAAGACATGAAACTAAGTCGCGATTTCATAAAATGTATAAAGGCCACTTTCCAAACGACAGTTAGGGCTTTCGAATATTATATCTGCCTTCCTCTGATTGGCTATTGCCTCGTTGAGATATATTGTTTAAGATTAATAAGAATTCTACAGATACATATATTGGTTCTATGGTCTCATATCCATCATTAATTTAATTATTATTTATTAATTTGATTCCTCAATCCTTGCAAGGTTGGCTATGCTCGAACATATTGCCAAAGGACCATTGAATTATTCGATCTTCGTACGCAAACACCCGAATTCCAACAATTGAATCAGTCTAGCGCCGTACGTTCCCTGCCCCTTTTCTGAAATTTCCCCTTTTTGAAGGCACTTTTGGAGCAAATCAGCGAATATGCGGGTGCCCAAATTACGTTGGACTCCCTTTGGGGTTTCATCGAAACAGTCAACATTGAAGTAACTTTTCCATATAATGAAAATTATTTTATTTGCTGAAAAAATTTTGAAAATGCCTAAAAGTTTTAAGGGTTCAATACTCCATCATCATTTGACTATATTTTGGATTGGTTTGAAACCAATTCTAACTTATTTTTGAACCATTAAACCAAAATTGGTTTAAGCTGTTTAAAACCCTTTAATTGTTGACCAAACCATAATAAATTATATACCATTCAATGCGTTTTGACCAGCTCTATCCAATTTTGGGTATATTTTGGTTTGCGAATATAGGATAAACCCACCTTAAACCATTATAATTGCTTTTGACCTTTATGTTACTCTATGGTATTTCAATTTTTCGGTAAATTAGTAAATATAAAATTCATTTATTAATGTCCATAAATTTTCCCTCATTATTTCACAGAAAACTCATGGCCTGAATCCCCCGGAATGGGCCCTTCAAATCCTCCCACAAACCATTGAAATCAACACCCGTTTAATTGACTTCCAAAATGGCCTGGGGATGGCACCATTTTTGGGCATTGATTTTGCCATGGAAATGCCAAAACTGTTGGGTGGTACATTCCTCTGGGAGCTGATTGAAAGAATGGAGAAAAAGGCATGAAAATTTGATAATTTGCCCAATCATTTTTGCCCTTAAGGCCGAATGTTTGGATCGTGGCATCAATTTGACGCCAAAATCGGGTTCTGATCCGTTCACTCCATTGAGTAAGAAAACGCTCCGGCCAAATGATGTTCGAAGTGTATGCGGATGGCTGGGCGCCCTAAAATATTATGCACATTCTGCGGTAATCCTTCCGCCCATTTTGGAGTAGCCAAACTTGTCGCCAACTTGACGATATTTAAAATAACTCGTCAAGGATTGAATCAATTTAGATGATTTTATTTACTCTTAAAGAGCAGACGTTTGGTTATAAAAAATGATAATAATTTTATTTAAAATAGTTTCAGAATTGATGAAATATTGCTTAAAAGAATTTAAAATGACCTTTAAAATGGATTAAGATAAATTTCAATGTATTTTTGTCCACAACTTCATCCATTTCTGAATTAATTTAAATAAAATTAATATCATTTGATAGCCAAAAGTCTGCTCTTTAATTTGATAATAAAAACATCAAAATTTGTCCCACTGCTTAATGAATTATTTTAAACGGAAACAAGTTGAGGCTTTTTCGTTTTACTATCATTCATATCAAAATTCCTCAGCATGATATGACATTGGCCGCCCTTTTTGCCACATTTCAATTCGACCACGTCGATTTTGATCGTAATGGATTCCCGACATATGCTTCTTGCCTCCTTCTTGAATTGTGGAGGAATCCTTCCGGCCAATATTATGTCAAAGTTGGTTATTGGCTCATTTTCAATTGGATGGAAAATAATTGATTTGGCTAATTTGGCGATAAAATTAGAATGGTTTAGTGGTTTATCTTGGCTCCCAAATCATATACCCAAAATGGGATAGAGCTGGTCAAGACCCATTGAATGGTATATAATTTGGTTATGGTTTGGTCAACAATTAAAGGGTATTAAACGGTTTAACTCATTTTAGTTTATTGGTCAAAATAAAGTTAGAATTGGTTAAACCCAAGTCAAAATATAATCAAATGATGCGTTTTGATGAGATCTATCGATTGAATATAAGGTTTATGGGTTTAGCTTAAATTTCCGAACCATTAAAATCCTTTCGGCAATTTCAGTTTTTTGGGCAAATTAAAAAATTTTTCTCCTCATATTTTAGTCTTCATTTAAATTAAAAGGTACTCTATCGACGTGAAAATGATCAGCAAGAATTGATCGATTTAACACCGCATATTCGGGGATGTGAAAATGGATGCACTTTGGAACAATTCAAGCAACGTTCTTTGCCATTTAAACAAGAACCCGACCAAGAGACATTGTGCAATACTCCACTCATTTATAGGCCAGAAGCGAACAATAACAAAAATGCCGGATGGTGGGGAAGCAGTAATTCAGCTGCAATTGGGTCAAAACAATGGACTTCTGAATGGACATTTGGTAGGGGAAATAGGAATCAAATAGGATTGGGTATCATTGATAATAAGTTTAGATATTCTTTTGATCATATCTCAACAAGGAAGAAACCAATTTGGGAAGGCGATATGACATTTGAAAGCCCTAAATGTCCTCTAAAAGTGGCTTAACAAATTTTTTGAAAATTTTTAAGAAATTTATAAACAAAACGGCTTTATCTCATTCAATCAGAAAATTCGATTTTATTACACTCAAAGACGTATACCTTTTTTAAACTGTAATTTTAGAACATTTAAAATGGCTAAATTATAGAGGACATTTTGGGCTTTAAAATGGCATATCGCCTTCTCAAATTGGCTATTGCCTCGTTGAGCTATGGGCCAAAAAACTAATGTTTGCTGAATCAACAGTATTCATTGTCCTTATTAGGAAAAATTGATAGGAATTGGGGACCATAGGAGTTGAGATTAGTATTCTTTCTGAAATTTTCAGCATTCTTCACATTTGGCACAACAATATGCTGCTATTGGCCATTTTGGATTGTCGACCACCCAAAAACATTATTCACCATTTTTTAATCAATTTTTGTGATTAATTTTCAATTAACGCTTTTTACCGTTTTTTGTGCTTAATTTAATTAGTCCATTTGTGTTTGCGGAAACGAGTAAATTAATTGTTGTATTTATGTGCAAATCCAATCCATTTCCTCCCTTTGAGGTCCAACAATCCACAAATCCCCTCCCTTTCATCCATTTTTTTTGTATTCATATTGCCTCGGGCCATTTTGGCGATCAACCACCCCCATCATTACCTCCTTCACAACGTCTTCTTCTACGGCTGCTGATGAATTTTCCCCCGAATAAATTGCTGCAAATGCGCGACCCATTCCCCTTTAATAAGGATGAATTGAATGTGGATGATTGAGAAGGGGGCACAGCAATTCAATTCGATGCGTATTCGCACCCATCACTGCATTTTTGGGTGGTTTTGTTCATTTGGGTTTCAATCGCCTCTCACCCTTTCTCTGCTCACAAAAAACGCCGCCGATTATCGTCAAACTCATCAATAATAATTTTTGATCGGGTCATTCACCACTTTCCATTCAAGAAGTGAAAGGACAATATCCGTGTCATTTTTCTCATCAAAAATCTAACCGAATATTTTGTCAAGAATTGATCTGCTCGGGACTGTCAAATTTCAATTTTTTGTAGCCATTTTTGTGGATAATTAAAGAGCAAAATGAATATTTTAATTAATTTGGCCTCCATTTGCCTTTGCTTTTTTGCCATTTTCTACTCGGCAATGGATGCTCAAAGTGCTTTAATTTTCACTCAAATATTTTTACCCGATTATAGGACAGGATCAAATCATCGCCGATTTGGGCCGGCTAATCGTTGAAAATTGTCCTCCAATGCTTTGCACCGGTAAAAATAGGAGGCATAAAAAAGAAAGATTGTAAACTTAAAGGATTGGATTGCGCGGTTGTGACCGAAAGGAATGGTTGCCAGGCAAAATCTCAACTTCCATTTTTATTATATTTTGGCAAAATTGTTTCCAGTTATGCGCCTGCCCAATTGGCTCGCCAGCACGAGGTTGCGATCCAATGCCATTTGTGCTTTGGCATGATTTAATCGTGAATGGATGCCCAAATGTGACGGTTGGTTGAGTGGGAATTGCACAAATGAAGGGGAAACTTGAAATTAATTTATTATATATGGGGCAAAACAGGCGAAATTATTAGGGCAAAATAGGCTGAAAATGTTTGGGAATTGGGACAAATAAAAAGGGCAAAATGTTTGGGGCAAATAAAACGGGCAAAATGTTTGGGGCAAATAAAACGGGCAAAATGTTTGGAGCAAATAAAACATGCAAAATGTTTGGGGCAAATAAAACATGCAAAATGTTTGGGGCTAATAAAACGGGCAAAATGTTTGGAGCAAATAAAACATGCAAAATGTTTGGGGCAAATAAAAGAAGCAAAATGTTGGGGGCAAATAAAATAGGCAAAATGTTTGGGGCAAATAAAACATGCAAAATGTTTGAGGCAAATAAAATAGGCAAAATGTTTGGGGCAAATAAAACATGCAAAATGTTTGAGGCAAATAAAATAGGCAAAATGTTTGGGGCAAACAAAACAAGTGCAATTAAAATGTTTGGGGCAAACAAAACAAGTGCAATTAAAATGTTTGGGGCAAACAAAACAAGTGCAATTAAAATGTTTGGGGCAAACAAAACAAGTGCAATTAAAATGTTTGGGGCAAACAAAACAAGTGCAATTAAAATGTTTGGGGCAAACAAAACAAGTGCAATTAAAATGTTTGGGGCAAATAAAACAAGTGCAATTAAAACGTTTGGGGCAAACAAAACAAGTGCAATTAAAATGTTTGGGGCAAACAAAACAAGTGCAATTAAAATGTTTAGGGCAAACAAAACAAGTGCAATTAAAATGTTTGAGGCAAACAAAACATGCAAAATATTTGGGGCAAATAAAACAAGTGCAATTAAAATGTTTGGGGCAAACAAAACAAGTGCAATTAAAATGTTTGGGGCAAACAAAACAAGTGCAAATAAAATGTTTGGGGCAAGCAAAACAGGCGGAATTAAAATGTTTGAGGCAAACAAAACAAGTGCAATTAAAATGTTTGGGGCAAACAAAACAAGTGCAATTAAAATGTTTGGGGCAAACAAAACAAGTGCAATTAAAATGTTTGGGGCAAACAAAACAAGTGCAATTAAAATGTTTGGGGCAAACAAAACAAGTGCAATTAAAATGTTTGGGGCAAACAAAACAAGTGCAATTAAAATGTTTGGGGCAAACAAAACAAGTGCAATTAAAATGTTTGGGACAAACAAAACAAGTGCAATTAAAATGTTTGGGGCAAACAAAACAAGTGCAATTAAAATGTTTGGGGCAAACAAAACAAGTGCAATTAAAATGTTTGGGGCAAACAAAACAAGTGCAATTAAAATGTTTGGGGCAAACAAAACAAGTGCAATTAAAATGTTTGGGGCAAACAAAACAAGTGCAATTAAAATGTTTGAGGCAAACAAAACATGCAAAATTTTTGGGGCAAATAAAACAAACATAATTAAACAGGTGGAATTATTTTATTGTAAAATAGGAGGAATAAATCAGAGATGATAGAAGTTAATTAATACCCGCAAAAAATTGAATATTCCATAAACATTTTCATATTTTCAAGGTGAACACTCGTGACCCGGCGCAGAAAGTACATCGATGGTTTCGTCGAGTAAATTTGACAAAAAAATGAACAAATTATTAATTATGGATTATTCATAATTTTCCCCAGGTGAATCGATTCAGCAACACGGATCAATGCGAGGTTATTGTAAAATGCCTTTAATTCAGAAATTTTCCACAATTTTCAGCCCTACATATTCCCATATTGCCCTGAATTGGACTTCAATTTGTGGCGATCGCCCCGTACAAAACAGGAATGCGAATTGGTCAAATTAACAGCGGGAAATGTTCACTAAAATTATGTTTCCCTTATTTTTAGTATTGCTATTCGGCCGAAGAGCAACGAAAACGAGGAACAACTGTTTAAAATGAATCTGGAATGGGTGGAAATTGGAGTGAATTTAAATTTTGTTATTCCAAAAATAATAAATTTGCATTAAAAATTATAAACTAAAATCAACATAAATTATCAATTTAAATTGAATTTTGACTGGGCAAATATTTTTTTGAGTTTATTTGAATTTTCTATGCTCTTTTTAAAATTTGTTTTCTTTTTTGGATTCTATTTCAATGTCATTTTCCTTCAATAATACTTCAAGCAAATTCACATATCACTTTCCTTCCTTCTCGTTAAAAGCGATACAGTAAACAGAAAAGAGAAGGGCTTTGAGTGTTACTTGACTGAGGGGACATAAATGATGGGTCACTCACAATTGAATGAAGCAGAAGACAAGTTTTTGCCAATTGTTAACAAGGAAGAAGGCGATATATCAATTGAAAGCCCTAATAAATGTCCTCTAAAAAATGGTCATTTTTTATTTTTTTTTAAAATTTGAAATATTATGTAAAATAGGCAGCTTTTCCTCTTAAAATTTTTATATGGCGACTTTTTATAGACACTTGCTTTCAAATGATAGATTTTCTTCCGATATTGTTTATTGCCTCGCAGAGAAATATTAATAAAGAATGTCGAAAGTATTGAATTGGCTGGTTCTTAATGGCCTATTACCGACCCAAATTCATTGATTTGCCTAAAAATCGATCATTTTCCTATTGCTATCTCCGACCATTTCAATGATCATCCACTTAATAGAATCATTTAAAACAATTCCCATTAATTTACGACCCAAAACTATCATAAACTTCAATATATAAAATTGCAGCCTCATTTTGATATTCTGATGTATTGAATGGAATTTTGGCTGGAGAATGAATATATGACTTTTTTTGGCTTTTGGATTGGTTCACATTTCGATATGAGAGGTCTTTGAGAGAGCACTTTCCTTGTCCTTATTTTTGCAGCTTCGCCAGCCTTTCCTACAATTCTGCTTCATCTACTCCCCCCCCCCCCATGTTTCGATCATCCATCCATTTAAATTATTCAAAATGTGTGTCCCAAATCATATGCCAAAGAAACCCATCAATTTGCCCAAGGTTGTCTCAGTTTGTCTGCACTATTAATATTTATTAAGTGCATTATTTATTAAATCGAAAAGCCAAAAGTCCTCATTCTCAAATCAATTCATTACCAAAAATTCCTTGTTCCTCATATTCACTTAATTCCCTGCCATAAAAAACGTCAAAAATGTTATTGGCCTTCGCCTTTTTATTTTTTGTGATTTATTGGTCAATTTTTGTTGTTGCCCCTCCAACTAATTCCAAATTGAAAATTGATGAAATCGAAGGCCCCTCATCCTCTTCCTACTCACAACAATGGCCGAATCAAGATGGCGTTAAACCATGGCCAATCCCGCTGGATTCGTGCGGAATCATTGGAGATGAGGAAATGCAGAATCTTTTGGCTGAAAGTCAATCAGAAATTCAATTGGATTGCAATGAAAATTCAAAGGGAAATGATAAAATGGAAGGGAAGAAGGGCGATGAAGATGAAGAAAATCCACGCATTTTGTTGGATTTAGGCATGTGCCATTTTAGTGGCCACTCTTACCATATTGTAATGGAGGCAATGCGAATTTGCCGTCTGGACAAGGCACTGATTTGGTTCGGCAATAAATGCGCAAATATGTGAGGGACACAATTTAATTTAACCGAATAATTGCCGAAAACATAAATAAAATGTAGATTAAGAGTTTATCCTACATTTTACATTCACAAAAAAAATATACCCAAAATTGGATAGAGCTGGTCAAGACCCATTGAATGGTATATAATTTGTTATGGTTTGGTTAAAAATTAAAGGGTATTAAACGGTTTAAACCCATTTTAGTTTAATGGTTCAAAACTAAGTTAGAATTGGTTAGACCTAAGCCAAAACATAATAAAATGATGAATCTTGTCGAGATCTATAGATTGAAATTTAAGGTTTATGGGTTCGGGATAAACTTCTAAAAATCCTTACAATCTTTTCGGCAATTACAATGTTTTTTGTGTCGGCAAATTAAATTAATCCACAAGCAAATGTTCAAAATAAAATTAATTTGAATTTGCATTTTCAGTTGCAATAAATTTGGCTTCCCCCGTTGTGCCGCATTCATTAAAAATGAAGTGAAATGGTGGGCAGAGAATGGAGGCAAAATGGGCGAATCCCCAATATTTTATGCACTCCCAGGGGAACACGGTGGCGAGAAATATCCGGCAACGGCCCACGTGAAAAAGATGTACAAAGTTACCAGGCAATTAAGCGGAAAATTATGCCAAAAGATAAAGAAGAATTTACGTGGAAAGTTTTCAGGGGAACAGCAGGAGCATCTTTTACCAAAAACTGCGTGATTTACAAAATTTAAAACATTCATATTTTATTTGTTTCTTTTTTGTTCGTAAATTATTGTATTAAATTTGTTATTGAGCGAAATTTGACCATTTATGAATTTTTTCAATTAGTCTTTTTATATCTCGATTTCAATATTTTATTTCCCTTCAATAATTGTCTCTACTCTCTAGACAAATTCATCTATCTCTTTTCCTCCTCTTGTTGTCAAAAGTAATGGATACAGTAAACTAGAGAAGGGCGTTGATTGTTCCTTGAGGGCATAAATGATGGGTAACACACAATTGAACGAAATAGAGGAAAATTCAATCACAGTTTTTGGCCAATATCTTAATAGGGAAGCAGCCAATTTTGGAAGGCGATATGCCAATCGAAAGCTCTAAAAGCCCTCTAAAAGCTGGCTTTTTTTATTTTTTTAAATTTTTGAAACATTATAAATATAATCGACTTTTCCTCCAACAATTCGAATATATTACAATAAATACATGTAAATATACTGCGGTATTTTATTAGAGTGGTAAATTGATTTTTTGGCCAGATATATGAGGTTTTTGGCTCTTTTGATTGATTTTATTCCCCTCCCCTCATCCGCCAATCACATGCCTTTTGGCTCTTTCCCAGCTTCGCTACGCCTTCCCCAAATCTCGGCATCATCCACAATCCCAATCCTGCCCACCTCCCACTAAAATTGATTGTCCGCTTATTCAAATTGGCTCAATATTATTTGCCAAAAACATTCCATCATTTTGGCATTGTTTTTTTCATATTTATTCATCGAAAAGTTCGAACAATTGTTCAATTGCATATTTACCTAATTCCCTGCCATAAATACCACAAAATGTGGGCCCCCACCATTTTATTTTTTGCAATTTACCGGCCAAATTTTGTTGTTGGCCCAGTGACCAACCTGAAAATTGATAATCTGAAAATTGATGAAATCGTAATTTCGCCAAGTTCCTCACCATCCAATTCTTCGCAACGACAAAGGCACAATGCCGGCCAATCATCAGCGTCCTCCTCTTCCGGACAAAAATCGCCGCTTCGTTCGCCGCTCCGTCCAATAGAGGGTATTGAGCCGTGGCCAGTTCCGTATCAATCATGCAAAATTGTTGGAGGTGAGGAAATGAAGAGGCTTCTGGCCGAAAGTCAATCAGAAATTCAATTGGAATGCGATGATGAAAAGAAGGATGGCGACGAGGAGGATCCGCGCATTTTGCTGGATTTAGGCAATTGCCATAGTGGCCATTCTTACCAAATGGCAATGAATATAATGCGACGGTGCCATTTGGACAGGGCACTGATTTGGATTGGGAATAAATGCGCAAATATGTGAGGGACACAATTTAATATTTAATTTAGCAAAATAATTGCCGAAAACATAATTATAATAATTTAAGGGAGGGTTTATCAAACCATCATATACCCAAAATTATGTAGAGCTGGTCAAAACGCATTGAATGGTATATAATTTGTTATGGTTTGGCCAACAATTAAAGGGTATTAAACGGTTTAAACTAATTTGGTTTAATGGTTCAAAATTAGAATTGGTTAAACCTCTAAACCAAAACATTCAAATGATGCAACTTAAATAGCTATATTAATTTAATATAGATAAGGTTTTAAGGGTCTATGATAAACTTCTAAAAACCGGTAGAAACTTTTTGGTATTTCAATACTCTTTAAGCAAATTAGATTAATCCAGAAACGAATGTCCAAAATAAAATTAATTTGAATTTACATTTTCAGTTGCCATAATCTTGGCCTTCCCCGTTGTGTATCATTTATCAATAAAAATGCGAAATGGTGGCCAATGAATGGAGTAGAAAATTATCCGGCAAAATTGGTAAAAGCTGCAAAGAAATTAAGTAGAAAAATGTGCCGAAAAATGCGTGAAATATTTTCGAGAAAAGAGCATCGTTTACCGGAAAGTTCGCATGATTTATGAAATATTGCATTAAAAACATCTCTCTCTTTTATTTATTTTTTATTTGTTAATTATTGTATTAAATTTGTGATTGAGCGACCATTTATGATTTTTTTTTAAATTTCTCCTTCTATATGTCTATTTCAAGATGTTATTTTCCTTAAATAATTCATAATTGTCTATAGACAAATTCATCTGTTTCTTTTCCTCCTCTTGTTGTCAAAAGTAATGGATACAGTAAACAGAAAAGAGAAGGGCATTGATTGTTCCTTGAGGGCATAAATGATGGGTCATTCACAACTAAACGAAACATAAAAACAAATTTTTTGGCCAATAACTCAGCAATAAAGCAAAAAATTTGTGAAGGCAATATGCCATTTGAAAGCCCTAAATGTCCTCTAAAAAGTTGCTTAAATAATTTTTTGAAAATTTAAAAGAATTTGTAAAATAAACGGCTTTTCCTCCAAAAATTCGGGTTTATTTATACTCCAAGGCATGTAACGTTTTTAAAGGTTGATTTTATAAAATTAAAATAGGCCAAATTATAAAGGTGTCTTTGGGCTTTCAAATGATATAACGCCTTTCCAAAATTGGCTAATGCCTCGTTGAGATATGGCCGAAAGAATGTTCAGTCATTGAAATGGAAAGGCTCAATTTAAATTTCAAATTAAATTATAAAATGATAAACTAAATAAATAATTTTGATATGATTGGATAGAGAATTCTTTGCTCTTTAAAATGATATCAAAATTGCCATGTATGGTTTTGTTTTAAATGAGTATAAAAATGGCCTATAACAATTTGAGTTTGCCCAGTAGGATCAATCACAAAGCAAAAGAACAAAGATTTGTTTTCCTTCGTTTTCTAAACTTTGTTTTTTATTACCCTTCATTCCATTTCCCATTCATTCCCATTGGCCATTTTATCAATTGGTCTTTTCCCATTCCAAACTAATTAATATTAATTGGTCATTTTACCCCCACAAATTCCTTCTCAAAATCAATAAAGAAATAATTTCCCCAATTTCCCCTCCCAATTTTCCCCAATTTTCCCCATAAATTATTATTTTTATTTGTTTAACTGCTGTACAAAATAATGGACAAATTCCTTGGCCATTTGCCGGCATCCACCTTGCACTACTACAAACAACCACTGCGAATTGTGCGCGGCCGAATGCAACATCTTTGGGATGCCCAAGGCCGCAATTATTTGGACATGATTGGTGGCATTGTGACCGTCTCCGTGGGGCATTGCCATCCGAAAGTGAATGCCCGAATGAAGGAGCAATTGGATCTGCTTTGGCACACCACGTCCATCTATCAGACAGAGCCCATTTTGGCCTATGCCGAACATTTAACCTCCAAATTGCCTTCGCATTTGTCCGTTTGTTTCTTTGTTAATTCCGGCTCAGAGGCAAACGATTTGGCATTGGCATTGTCCCGTTTGTACACCGGTCGATTTGATGTGATCAGTTTACGGAATGGCTACCACGGAGGCAGTCAGGTGGTTTTTTGAGGGTGAAATGAAAAATGGAATAGCCAAACTTGTTGCCTCAAGCCAACTTTCACTCTTTATAAAACTCATCAATGATTGAACCAATTTTGATGATTTTAGTATCAAATTAAAGAGCCGAATTTTGACTATCAAATTATATTAATTTTATTTAAATTAGTTCAGAAATGATAAAATTGTTTGCAAAAAACCATTCAACAAATTCGCTATTCCATAGTGAAGATCATTTAAATATTTTTAGGCACAATTTCATCAATTTTGAACAAATTTAAATAAAATTAACAAAATTTGTCCAATCCTTGATGAGTTATTTTAAACCGCGACAAGTTTGGACATATTCGAACTATCATATCAATGGCATTTGATGGGACTTGAGTGAGGGAAATCGAAGGAAAAGAATAAGGGTAGGGATAGTGGGAAAGAAGAAAGTAAAGGCACTGGAAAAGCCCTCTGGGAGCATTCAATTAAATATGAAAATTTACATATTGTAGATGGTTTTGGGCGCCACCAATATTGGCACTTGGAAACAACCATTCCCTTCCGGCTTTGGTGTACTCAAATTGAAATGCCCGGACAGCAATGGAAAATGGGGATGCGGAAAATGCCGGGACACTTCTGCACCAGCGAAACAAAAACAATGCAATTGCAAAGAAGGCAAGAGAGAGGGGACCAATTTGTTCAGTCATTTTGTAAAGCAAGACGATTAAGTAAAGCCGATTAGGTATTTAGGGTCATTCTTTTGGCCTTAGCTAAACAAGGAAGCAACCAATTTAGGAAGGCGATATGCCATTCGAAAGCCCTAAATGTCCTCTAACAATTGGCTAAATATTTTTTTGAAAATTCGAAATATTTATAAAATAAGCGGCTTTTCCCCAGAAAACTTTTAAAAATCGGGTTTTACATTCAATGACATGTAACTTTTGATAAAGTTGGAATTTAAAAAAAAATAAAATGGCCAAATTATAGAGGAAATTTTGGGCTTTCCAAAGGTATATCGCCTTTCCTGCTTGGCTTTTGCCTCGTCGAGTTATGGTCAAAAACCGATGGGGATATTCAGGCAGTATTTAATTGTTTCTACCGCTTTGTTTTCTGTAAAGGCGAATGCCAATCATTGGCCACAAACTTGGATGAAATGCGCGAATGCCTTGACTATGACCTTCCAAAAAGCACTGGGCCAGCTGCATTCATTGCCGAATCAATTCAAGTCAATAAAAATTTGGAAATCTGTTAAAATTCCTCCGCAGGGCGTTGGAGGCACCGTTCAATATCCGCGCAACTATCTTCGCCAAGCATTCGAAATGGTCCAGGCCCGGGGTGGATTGACAATCAGTGATGAAGTTCAAACTGGATTTGGCCGACTTGGCTCACATTTTTGGGGATTTGAAGCGCATGACGCCCGACCGGACATTGTCACAATGGCCAAGGGCATAGCCAACGGATTCCCAATGGGCGCCTTGGTAACCACAAAGGAAATTGCCGATTCCATTGGGCGAGCCCTCTATTTCAACACATATGGAGGCAATCCACTCGTTTGTACAGCGGCAAAAGCCGTTTTAGAGGTGTACAAAATGTGCAATTTTATACAAATAATATGAATGTGGTTCTAGGTGATTGAAGAGGAAAAACTTCAGGAAAATGCGGCTCATGTTGGAACTTTCCTTCTCAACGAGCTCTCCAGAATTGACTCGCCCCTCATTGGAGACATCCGGGGCAAGGGCTTGATGATTGGAGTGGAATTGGTGGATGAAAGCAAAGAGCAATTAGCGCCGGAAAGGATGTCGAGGGTTTTTGAGGCAACAAAAGACCGGGGAGTTCTAATGGGCAAAGGCGGACTCCGAGGGAATGTGCTGAGGATAAAGCCGCCAATGTGCGTGAATAAATCGGACGCCACAAAGTGTATCGAGGCAATTGCGGAGGCTTTAAAAGAGGAGGAGAAGCAGAGGAGAATTGGCGAATAAATTAAACCTTCTTTTATTAATTTGTATCGATATTTTTTAATTTCCGTATAAAATTTCCCATTTTTTTAAATTAAATATATAGTTTAAACTCTCTTCCATCTTTTCTGAATGATAGGTTTATGTTTAAAATGATTAACTGCACTGATTAGGCCAACAATAAAATGTCATTCAACAATTGAGTGAATGAAAAGGAGTATTCATCTTTTTTAAATTTTAGATCATAAATATTTTTTGACATAATGTTTATTAAGAAAGGAAATCCATAAATTTGCTTCTTTTTCCCTCCCTCCATTTTTAACACAATCTTTTTCGTCAATAAACGAAACGAACGGTTCCGCACGGCCGGTTTAAAAGACCGGCCGGATTTCTATTTTTTTATTGTCACGTTTTATTGGATTGGATATATATTGGAAATTGGCATAGACCTTATGCATTAGGCTACGTAAAATACGACAATATAATATCCTATTAATGACAGCTACAGCTGAGCTAATCCATTCCTCAGCCGGCCTTTTAGGCATAGAAAAAATAAATGCTAGGTCAATAAAAATTTAAGTGGGAAAAACAAACGGAAGAAGACCATCGACCAATATTAAATACAAACCAAACACCTTCATTCATCAACAAAACAATTTCCGTGAGATACTTCCTATCCCGCAAAAGAATGATTTTTACTATTTTTCCGATGAAAAATATCCAAGACTAAGAGATTTCTCTCCCCATTATCTACAATTAAGCATCATTTATTCTTGAGTTGTTTATAATTTATTTTTGCAGATTAAAAAAAATGGATCATGATCATTCCCATCACCATCAACACATCAATCCTACAATTAAACCACCGAACATTGGCGCGGAAACGACGGCAACAAATATTATTTTAAGCAGCACATTAATGGCAAACAATCCTGCGGATTCAGCAGAGGCTGCTCTCAACCAATGTAAATTAGATTAGAAAATATTGAAAATAAAATTGATATTTTCAGTTGAAGATGTTCACAATCATCAAGCAGCACATGGAATGAAAATGTATTTCCACGGGGGATGCGAAGAAGTCATCCTATTCGATTTTTGGCACATTGAATCCTTTTTTGGTTTGCTCAAATATTTTTCTAATAATAATTTATTTTTTAGGGCTTTTCTGTTCCTTCATCTTCATTTTCTTCTTGGCCACATTGTATGAAGGCATCAAATGGTTTCGAGTTTATTTCCAACTTTGGGTTAATTTTTATTCATTTTTAAAAAATAATTTTAATAAAAATAGACGACTGATTCAATAAAATCTTCTGCCGGTTGCTGTGTTTCCATGAATTCAGTTGCAAAGGGCAAAAACCACGTGGGCATTGAAGAAGCATTGATCGACAAAACTACTGGCATTACTTCATCCGGATGCCAAAACGCCGGTGGATGTGGTGGAGGAGAAATGGCAAACATGGCCGGGAATACTCTGTTGAGTCAGGAGGTTTATGCGCCAACAGTGGTTGTGCAAAGACCAGCGGGACAGGGAATGGCCATCAACCGTTGGACGTAAGTAATGCACTTTATTGGGTTTAAATGTTAGATTGGGACTAGGTTTAGGATGGTTCAGGTTTAAAAAAATTTTCGACCCAAAGAGGATGAAACCCTTCAATTTTGCAAAATTTAGGTCTCAAGTTCGAACCCGCTCGGAAGCCAATAATTTTTTTCGGACTTGGTTTTTTACTTTTTTTTGCATTTTTATAAATTCCATAATACATTATCGAACCAAAAATAATCGAACCAAAAATACTTTATCGTGTTATTTATAATTTATAAATGTTATTTTAAAGATGGCTAATGATGTATATCAGTCGAGAATTGTCACCAGCAACCTGTCGCCTCATTGAGACCGCAATTTATGGAATTCAACTCCTTTTGTAAGAAAAATATTTTAATTTATTCCAATAAAACAACTTTTTATAGGGCATATTGGCTAATGTTAATTGCGGTAATTTTCAATAATTAAAAAATAAATCCACCATCCAATTTAATTTAGATGACTTTCAATGTTTGGCTCACCGCTGCAGTGGTTTTGGGTGCCGCTTTTGGTCATTGGATGTTCGCCGGACTGAAATGTGCTCCTCCACGCCGTTGCTTCTGCCAATCTTGCTGCAATGGAAATGGTGGACCGGAACATGTGGACAATTTTGCATCCGATGCTTGTCATTAATCCACCCACCACATCCAAATTATACACAAATTATTTGTACTTTAAGCTCTTTTATCAAATTTTGTTTACAACAAAAAAACCACATTCCCGGATCTCTAAACAAAGTCATTAATTTCACAATGGGATTCGCTTTATCTATACGCATTTCTGAATTTCAATTAACACAAAAAAATGAAATCCCCGAGCTTGCCACTTTCCATGAGAATTCATCCTTTTTTTGTAATTTATTTTCCTCCCATCCTTCAACAAATGATTATGATGATTTCATTACTGCTTAATTAAATTACAATTTCCTATTTTATTTTATTCTTTTTCATTTTCCACCCAGAAAAATTCTCATATCATCCCACCAATCCCCTTTCCACTTCTCTATATTTTTACGTGATAAATCCGAAAATTGTTTGAAGAATTCTTGGTTATTATGATGATTTAAACTTTTTGGTGAATAAAATGGATTATGTTTTGTACTTTGAATTTATAATTTTATTTATGCTTTTATTAGCATTTTTAATATTTCAAATTTTCATTTTTCCATCCAATAATTTTTTAAGGTCAGTTAGTTTTGACGAAAACCATTGAAATTGCCGAAAAGATTATAACGATTTAATGGTTTGTCTTATATTCACAAACCAAATATACCCAAAATTGAATAGAATTGGTCCAAGAAGCATTGAATGGTATATAATTTGTTTGGTTTGGTCAACATTTAAAGGGTATTAAATGGTTTAAACCGGTTTTGGTTTAATGGTTCACAACTAAGTTAATAATTGTTTTAAACCAAATTACAATTAAATGATGCGTCTTAACAAGATCTATCGATTGGGTTTAAGGTTTATGGGCCAAACAAAAACTATTGAACCATTATAATCTTTTCGGCATTTTCAATGTTTTTCCGTCAAATTAAATAATTTCCTCTAATTTAGATCTCAATTTGATGTAGACAGGAAAATTGGCCATGGTAGATGCCTCCTCCGATACAATCAATTCTCAAATATGAATTACAAAGTGGCAGCGTTGATGCGGAAAAATGTTGTTCGGAAGAAGGATGGCAAATTCGAGGATTTGTTGAGGCCGATTTTGAGGATGTTTATAAATTATGCCGGTTTTCTTTTAAATATTAATAATTCCAATAATTTGTTAATTTTTAGCGCTGCATTCCCACTTGAATATCCGGCCGATTGGTACAGGGAGGTTGTGACCGGGCGTTATATAAATTTTGGTCTTTATCAGTTAGTTTTATTTAAAATTAAATTATTTAATCTTCCATTTTACAGTCATGATATTCTTACTTCTCTCCTCGTTGCCGAATATAAGAGCATTGGTGAATGTGATTTAGAGGTTAGGTGAAAATTTTTAAAATAAATAAAATGGGAAATATTTAAACGGGAAGAACTTAATCCCAATCCCTAAATATTATAACCAATCGATAGATATTTTTGGTTTAGGTTTAAGGTTTAATCAATTCTAACTTAGTTTTGAACCATTAAGCCAAAATTGGTTTAAACCGTTTATACCCATTAATTGCTGACCCAACCATAAAAAATTATATACTATTCAATGCGTTTTGACCAGCTCTATCCAATTTTGGTATATTTGGTTTGTGAATATAGGAAAAAACCCTTCTTAAAGCATTAAAATTTTTCCCGCCAAAAAATTAAATAAACTTGAAAATTCCAGGACCGAACACTTTGCAAGGATGAGAGCGCAAATGTTGTCTATATTCTAAGTTTGGCTGTAAATGACCAATACCGGCGAATGGGATTGGCCACTGTCCTCTTGAAACATCTTTTGTCCACCACGTCCAACCGTAAGTTCAAAATTTAATTTTTAAAAATTAATTCAAAATATTTGAGTTAATCCAATGCCTCGGCTGATTTATCTTCACGTATTGTCCGACAATTTACCGGCCATATTTTTCTACCACAAAAACGGGTTTCGCCATCATGCCACTCTGCCCAACTATTACCAAATTGCCAACCAATACCATGATGGATTCACATTCGTCCGCCATCTTTCACCCGGTCCATTCGGCGAAATACTCCAAACAATTTTCAACACTTGCACTTCTTTACTGGAATTTTTTGGCCGCCCAATTCGACGTTGCATAAATGAAAGGGGGAATTCCCGTGGAAAATCTCCGGAAAACCATCAAAGGGATCAACTTGTCAGTATTTGATTATTTCCTATTGTCCAAATTATTATTATATTTCCATAATTCCCAAATTGAATTGAATCCAATTTACACAAATATTTTATATATTGATCATCTTTTTTTGTATTATTTTATAATTAATATTCTCAAATTTTTAATAAAAATTTAGGATTTAGAAGAATAAAGAATTTTTTATTGGAATTGAATAAAAATTTTAATTATAATTATTATTTAATTATTTTAATATTTATTTATATGGATGAATGGATTTATATTAAATTTTAACTGAAATTTTCTCGAATTTTTAAAAATCAATGAAGAGAAAATGGAACCGGACCGGAAGGTTATATTCTTGAAAGCTTAAGGAAGAGAAAATGTAAAGAAGAAGGAAGAAGGATGAGGAAAAACAGCGAAGGATGAAGAAGAAGAAATGCTCTCTTCTCATCATGTGAGCCCACCCCAACATTTGCCATTGGGCGAGAGGAAGGCCCTGCTGTTGGCTTATGTGAATAAAATAGGCATGGGATGTTGGGATGAAGAAGAGAAGAATTGGATGGAAGACGGAGTGGAAGAGGTGCACCTCCCACGTCTTTTTCGGTCGCCTCTGCTCTTCTATTCTTCCATTCCAACCAACCATCCACATCACTTCCACCCGCTCATCGTCACTCCCCTTCATATAGTCGTCCGCCGTATTTTATCCTCATCTTCTCCCCAAATTCTTCATTCATATTTCATACGACCAACCCAACCAGCCTCCCATTCCATCATTCATCCCTTCCATGTCCCCATTTCCATCCAACCAACCAATATGGCCTTATCCTTTGAAAAAATTTACGTGCCATCCATCCTCAGCTTTTTCATCTTTTGGCATTATTAAAATTTAATTTTTAGCTAGCAAAATCAGCGAATTTAACAATTTGTTTCTATAAAATTCTATAAATAACCATGAAGAAGAAGCGTCAACGTCAAGTTCTGGGAATTCGACGACCAACCTCCGGTGTATGCCAATTTTGCTTGAAAATGATCTCAGCGCCCAATTGGAGCCGACATATAAAAGCAATGCATCGGGAAGAATTGAATGAGATGGTTCTGGATGAGGTGGGTTCACAATTTTTAATGGATGGTTATTTAATTTACCAAAAAACATTGAAAATGTCGAAAAAATACTACATAAAGCCAAAATATTTATAACGGTTTAAGGGTTTATCCTAAAACCATATATATCCAATTGGATAGAGCTCAATTTCAAGTGAATTTAAGGTTAATGAAATCTAGAATAGACTTCTGAACCATTAAAATCTTTAACAAATTAAATATTTTAAAATTTTTAACATTAATACAATAAAAATCCCTGCAGCACCCGCCGGTGGAAGAAGAGGAACTATTGGCTTCATCAGAAAAGGAGGACATAAAATTGGAGCCGGGAGAATCATCAGCAACAATTGGAAAGTGAGTATGATTTGATATTTGTAAAAAAATTACATTTACTTTTAGGATTGACGATAATAAAGAGGCCAAATTAGCCGAAGATGAACAAAATCAACGCGAAACATCACGGGAAGCAAATAACGATGAAGAAGAAGGCGAAGATGAAGATGGAGATGAAATTCCAGAAGAACAGCAACCGTTGAGAAGGAGCAAAAGAAATGGTAAGAGTGGGCTAATATTAATAAGAAATAAATAGTAGAATTTGCATTAAAACTTTTTGTGTCGGAATTTTAAAGCCACAAAACTTGGCCATATAAAGTGTTGGGAGCTCATGATTAGTTTAAAGTTAAGTGTTAAGCACGCAGGTTTTAAGTTTAGTTTAGCGCAGTCGGCGGTTAACTCTCACTTTTTTACTTTTTTGTCAATGGTTCGATCTCGTTGGGGAAAATGTTTTTTAAGCCTTATTTGGCCAAGGTATATTGCCTAAAATTTTCGACATTGAATATTTTCTGCAAATTAAATACTCACCAAATTTTTATATAAATAAAAATAATCATTTAAAAATTTCAGCTGAAAGGAAACTCGTTGTTTGTGCACTTCGACTGCCAAAATCAAATATTTGTCAAATTTGTCAAACAAAGACATCACGTTCGAATTGGAGCCGCCATGTGCGCCGGCATCATCCCAATTATACAATTGATTCGCATGAAGAGTCGCCACCCACCCAAGTTCCACGGCAACAAGTTCAAGCAGATAAGGATTTGCCTTTGCTTCATTTGGAACAATTTTTGGCCCAACAAATGCATCAACATAACAGCAACAATGATTTTGGCTTGTTCAAGAGCGGACAAATGCGCGAGGAAATGAGCAAAAGTGATTTCGACGAGAGATTGGAAAAAATGATGAAAGAGGAAATTAAAATTGGGCAACAATATTTCACTGAATTTGATGGTGGTGGAGCTGGATCCAGCATGCAACAAGAAGAAGAACAGCCACCGGAAGTTGGAACGAGCAATGGCAGCAATGGCAATATAATGAACAATTTGAACATTAAAGGTAGGGCTAGAATGGGGAATATGGGAACAAACTAACTAGGCCCTCTCCATTTATATTAACTCATCGAGGGTTGAATTTATTTTGATAATTTTGCTATCAAATTAAAGCAGACTTTTGGCTATCCAATGATATTAATTTTATTTAAATTGGTTTAAAATTTATGGAGTTATGGCCAAAAATTCACAGAAAAATTAATTAACTAATTCATAGTAAAAACATTTAAATAGTTTGTTGTAAATAACTTAATAAATTCTAAACCAATTTAAATAAAATTAATATCATTTGATAGCCAATAGTCTTCTCTTTAATTTGATACCAAAAACATCAAAATTGAATTATTAACAACGACAAGGTGATATAATATGTATAAGGGGTAACACACACAATTACTTTTAATACATCGTTTTTTTATTCGTATTACTTCATTTCGGCTAGAAATATAATTTAGAGTGTATAAAAAAGATAACCTAATTCGAAAAAAATTTTTGTCCTCTAAGCGGATTCGAACCCGAGACCTAAATTTTCCTATAATAAAGGCTCTTCTTCCTTTTGGGTTGAAAATTTTCTTTAAAAAATTTACAAAAATTAATATAAATTTTTATTGAATTTAGAAATGTTCCCGCAACGTAAAGTGATCATCCGCCGCCCCAGTGATGGAATATGCCGATTTTGTGTGAAGCAAATTTCGGCCTCAAATTGGAGCCGCCATATTCGAATAAAACACATCGAAGATATTCTCAAAATTCGTCAAATTAGTGGAGAAGAGGTGGGCAAATTAAATTAAAATTTATTCACATTTTTAATTATTTTTTCAGCCAACTTCATTCGATGCCATTTTCCAGCAGAATGATGGTGGAGAATTTCCAACCACTTCTTCAGCAATGAATGAGGCCGAATCAAATATGGAAAACGATGGATTCGATGAAGCGGATGATAAACCAATGGCCACTGCCTTCATTGCCGAACCAATCATTGATGGTGGTCCGATAGTCAAAAGTGAAATGTAAGGAAGGATAAACAAAATTTCTACAAAATTTAGGGTTTAAGGCTTTATCCCAAAAAATTTCAAAATTTTTCTCTAATAAGGATTTGGGATTTTGGGTATAATGATTTTGGAATGGACTTAGATGGACAATTCAGAAAATGAATTTATTCAATTAATTTCAGTATGGAAGGAAGCAGCAATGGAAATGATGATTTTGAAGAAACAATGGCGGAAGTGATCGATGGCCAATTACAACAACAGAATAAGGAGGAATTGAGACGAAGTCGCAGAAGTGAGTTTAATATTAAAAAAAAATAGATATATTTCCGAAAAATTTATTATTCAAATTACTGTATCAGAATCAGAATGTGTAAAAATTCTTACAAATGTCTACCAAGTAGAAAAAAATAGTTTTCCTGAGCTGGTTAAAACCCATGACCTAAATTTTACAAAAGTAAAAGATCTTTCCCATCTTGAATCGAAAATTATCAAATTTTTAACGATAAATAAATGAAATATTTCCAAATTTGCAGTGAAAACTTCGATAAAGAAGCGCAAAAGTGCAATCAAACTGCCCAAATCTGGAATATGTCCCATTTGTGAACGCCAAGTTAGCACAGGAAATTGGTTGGTAAAAGAATAATTTACTATAAAATTAATTAATATTTTATAAATTTACATATAAAATGACTGACATATAATTATTTAAATAGGAGTCGACATTTGAAGCGTTACCATCCCGAATATGTATCAATTGACGATGTTGGAGCAGTGGAACATCAACAAATTGGAGGCATGGAGGGGGTCATTGAAGGGCTGATGCAATTGGGCATGGAATTTGTTGTTCCCATCGAAGAGGTCGGTTTTAGAATTACTGTACTCCGAGTAAAGATATACTGTAGACTTCATAGAAATGAATCACAAAAATAATTCCCCTAGGCAGATTTGAATTAGTGACTCCAAATTCCACATTTTTGGGTATTAAATTGTCCCCAATTTTTCAGCTTCGTTCCTTCATCATTCGCTGTATGCAAAGTGTTGGCACTTCATTTGCCCACGCAGTTCAATTGGCCGAATTGCTGATTGATGCAGACATTTCCGGCCATTCCAGGTGGGGAAACTCATCCAATTAAAATTAAAATTGAGAAATATTTATCAAGAAAAAATATATATAAGATCAAACAAATATGATTTAAAGAGATTTTATCCTACATTAACCAAAATATACCCAAAATTGGATAGAGCTGGTCAATATGCATTGAATTGTTTATAATTTGGGTATGGTTTGGTCAGCAATTAAAGGGTTTTAAACGGTTTAAACCAATTTTCATTTAATGATTCAAAATTAATTTAGAATTGGTTAAACCCAAGTCAAAATATAATCAAATGATGCATCCGGACTTGGGTACAAGATTTATGAGTCTAGGACAAACTTTTGAACCATTACAATCTTTTCACCAAATTATATAAAAATATACAATTAAAAATGTTTTAATTTGCAGTTTTGGCCTCAGTCAACTTCCAATTTGCATTGGTAATGTGCTGTCGGGCGAATGGAAAGGAACCGGTGAGCCAACCATTTTGAAACAAAAAGGCTCAACGGCATTGGTGGATGGAGCCAATTTGGTTGGACCGGTTGTCGGGAATTTTTGCACTGATTTGGCCATAAAATTGGCAAAAGAGAATGGACTGGGATGGGTGCTGGCCAGAAATGCAAATCACTGTGGATTGGGTCAATACTATGCAAAGAGGATTGGCCAAGTTGGAATGGTGGTGAGTCAATTGGGAAGGGAAAAAGGAAATATTTTTAGGGAAATTTTGTACTGAAATGATTAATTTTGATTTTTTAATCTTTTTGGTCTCATAATAACCAATCCCTCGGTGTAATGGTTGGCTTAGTTGGTAGTGTGATTGTATTAGAACATTGAGAACGAAAGTTCGAATCCCAATAATTATTTTAATACAAAAAATTAAATTCATTTGACCTTAGACTCCCGATAAAGTATAAACCTCATTTCATTCAGTAGAACCTTCAAGATGTATAGTTTGACTTATAGATCCAAATCAAAACCAAAAAAGTTATAAAACCGAATATCGAATGTATAGTTTACACGGTTTAATAGTTTAAATTTTTTTACGAAATGCTCCAGAATTTAAACCTTTACAGAAAAATTGATAATTAAAATAATAAGCCAATTCACATTGGAATATTTTTTATGAATTATATTTTAGCTTTGACATTTTCAGGGAATGTCATTCGCAAATTCGTCGCCGCCACAAAAGGCCCAACAAAGCATTGCTTCCTCATCTCAAACGACAATAAGTTGCAGTGCAAATTCCCAAAATACGGGCGATGGTCTTTTGGTGAATTTGACGAATTCAACAAATGAATCGACAGAAGAAGAGGAAGGAGTGGGAATGATGGCAAAAAGTGGCAAGGAAATTGGTTTTGGCCTTGGAATGATGCTGGAAATATTGTGCGGTGTGATGGCCAACGGCCATGGAATGGAGGGTGAATCGGCAACAAATTCGGTAGGTTAACTGTCAATTTTGTCAGACATTGATTAATAAATTTAGGCTGATTAGGGTTAATAAAGAAGATTTACCAAAAAATTTTCCGACCCAAAAGGAGGGGTATCCTTCACTTTAAATTTAGTTTACAGTTTCGAATCCCTTCAATAAAATTATTTAATGGTTTGATTGTCACTTCTATACACTTTTCTACATACAGTAGATTTATAGACGAAATACAATAATTTAGAAACGTGCTTTCATTACCAATTATCCCTTGCATTTTACAGGGCCAATGCTTCATTGCCATCGACCCAGAATGTTTTGCGACGGGATTTCCACTTGGTCTTCAAAATTTGCTGAATCAAACGCGTGAAATTCAACCTTCCATTCCGGGCGATCAAGAACGACAGAATGCGCAGCGTAATCAAGAGGCCGGTGGATTAATCTATAAATGGGCTCAAATGCATGAAATGGTGGGTTTTGATTGAGAGTGGATAATATTTAATTTGTCGAAAAGATTATAGTTATTCAATAGTTTATTCTAAACCCCAAAACGTATACCCAATCGATTATATTTAGGCTTAAGTTTAACCAATTCCAATTTAGTTTTGAACCATTAAACCAAAATTGGTTTAGACCGTTTAATGCCCATTGATTACTGACCCAACCATAACAAATTATATACCATTCAATGCTTCTTGACCAGCTCTATCCAATTTTGGGTATATGGTTTGTGAATATAGGACAACCCTCTTTAAACCATTATAATAATTTTGACATTACACATTAGATATTATGTTGCGACAAATAAACAAAATTCATTTAAAGAATGAAATGAAATAATTTTACCCTCAATTTCAGGAGCAATTGGCCGCAAAATGCCGTGTTCAACTGTTCCCCTATAAACAAAAGCAATAAAAATGAATGACGGATAATTGACTCAAAAAAATACGGGCATTTAATGTTGTCGGAAATACAATGATACTTTACTAATTCATTCCATTTGATATTTACTTTTTCATACCATTATTAGACATATTGCTTTTTTGAATTTTATTATAAAATATTGATGATTTGATTGTACGGAGCATACAGGGGATTAGTCTGAACCAGACACATGGGAATTGGGCAAGAAAGATCACATTTTTGTGGGTGGTCCCTTCCTTTCTTCAATATTGGAAAGTATACTGTAGCCAAAAACAAAAAAATGTGAATATATTGGATTGCCCTTTTGTTCTATCCATCAAATCTCAAAGTGATTGTTCCCTATCACATTTCAAAAGAATGTGTCCTTTTGTGTTTCCGCTCACTTCCTCCTTTCACTTTCCTTTATTTTTTTTGATGAAGATTGCGCATATTCCCTTCTATAAAGGAGACTGATTATCCCCTCCGGGACTAATCCTTTCAGTCAGTGAGGACAAATTTTGTTGATCCATCCCCCTCCCCATATTGGGCAACCATTTTAATGAGCCTTCCCCCCTTTTTCGATTAAATCCCCCATTTCCCACAATAATCACATAATCCATTCCTCTAATTGGGTAATATGAACTTTCCCCTCAATTCAATATTCAATTCGTCCATTTTTCTTCTTCCCCTTCTTTGATTGTCTCATCTCTTCGTTTTGATTGTGCGAAGAACAAACAAACAAAAATGGCTACAATGCCTCCGGGCAGGCCATCATCCTCATCATCGGCTTCATCAACGTTGAGAAATTTACGCATTATTCTTATTCCCTTCCTCATCAACCTCATTGCCATCAATATTAGATTGGAAGGTAGGCAAATGCCAGAAAGTACCTTGGTCATTATTGGCCATATCTCAATAAGGAAGCAACTAATTCGAGAAGGCGGTATGCCGTTTGAAAGCCCTAAATGTCCACTAAAAGGTGGCCATTCTAATTTGTGAAAATTTAAAATCAATTTGTAAAATAAGCAGCTTTTCCTCAAAAAATAGGCTTTTCACACTTAAAGACATGTAACTTTTTATAAAGCTTCTTTTAATAGGATGTAAATAAGCAAGTTTGTACAGAACACTTTAGGCTTTCAAATGATATAGTACCTTCCAAAATTGGTTATAGCTCCGTTGAGATATAAAGGGATAATTAAATATTGCCCGATTCAATGCTCGCATTTAGTAAAATAACTCTGCGAGACAAAAACAAATATAAGCAGGCGATACATCATTTGAAAGCCCAGAAAGTTCTCTAAATTTTATGATTTCTAACTTTTAAAAAAGTTACATGTCTTTGAGTGTGGTAAGCCCAAATTTTTGAAAGAAAGCCTCTTATTTTTCCAATTCTTTTAATTTTCAAAAGTATTTAGGCCACTTTTTAGAGGACATTTTGGGCTTTCCAATGCCATAATGCCTTCTAAAATTAGTTGCTTCCTTGTTGAAATAAGGCCAAAAAAGAGTGGGCCTTATATTAAAATGACAGTATACCCGATTTTCCGTTTCGAAGGAAATGCCCTCAAGTCATAAATCAAAATATCCTCTTTTCTTTAAAGTTTTTGCACTCCAACAAACTTTGACTTGCCCCGATTTTGATTCCACTTGCCGATGGCACAATTCACTTTCACCCCAATCCCCTCTGATATGGTATCGTTCTTCGGTGCCCATTGATGCCGACCAATTATTTGTCATTGCCAGGACGAATTCAACGCCAAGTTCGAACAGGGAATGGGTCCAATTTGCCGCCATTTATAATAATCCATTAAGGACTGAACCAATTTTGGTGATTTTAGTATAAAATTAAAGAGCAGACTTTTGGCTATGAAATGATATTAATTTTATTTAAATTGGTTCAGAATTGATGGAGTTGTATATAAAAAACCAACAAAAACCTGGCTAATCCATAGTAAAGCCAATTCAAATGTTGGTCACAACTTCATAAATACTTAAACAATTTAAAATTAATATCATTTGATAGAAAAAAGTATGCTTTTTAATTAAAAACGTGAATTAATTCAGAATTAAATGAGTTATTATAAAGGTGCAAAGTTGTCTCCTCCAAATTTTAACAATTCCTCGACTTTTCCAACATAGGCAATTTTTATGCAATTTGTGCGTCAAGTGCCGTTGACAATTCGCTAAATGGCACTGTGGTGGCAACGTTGATCAGTGAATTGATGTGCCAAACAGGGAATGGGACATTGTCATTCAAGTTGGCACAAACATTGAATATTCCAATTCCCATTCTTCCTTTTTACTTTAAGCTATTGGACCAGTCCATTTGTGTGCATTTCCGTCTGCGTAAAATATCCGGGAATGGCGATTAATCGTGCAAAGGATTGTCAAAAAGGGCCAACCAATCAAGGGCCAGGACCTGTTAAAATCACAATTCCCGGGCCAAATCAACAATTTCAAGTTCGTTTCAGCTGAAGCCCAATTTGTTGTTGTTATAATAATTCATCAAGTGCTGAATTTTGTTGTTTTTGTTATCAAATAAAGAGTAGACTTTTGGCTATTAAATGAAATTAATTTTATTTAAAATAGTACAGAATTGAAGTAGTTATGCTCAAAAACATTTAAAATGGAGGAATAAAAACAAGCGGAATCTAGGCGGAACAGAATTAAAATGTTTGGGGCAAATAGGCGGAATTAAAATGTTTGGGGCAAATAAATGTTTGGAGCAAATAGGCGGAATTAAAATGTTTGGGGCAAATAAATGTTTGGAGCAAGATAAATGTTTGGGGCAAATAAATGTTTGGGGCAAGCAAAATGTTTGGGGCAAATAAATGTTTGGGGCAAGCAAAATGTTTGGGGCAATTAAAATGTTTGGGGCAAATAAATGTTTGGGGCAAATAAATGTTTGGTGCAAGCAAAATGTTTGGGGCAATTAAAATGTTTGGGGCAAATAAATGTTTGGGGCAAGCAAAATGTTTGGGGCAATTAAAATGTTTGGGGCAAATAAATGTTTGGGGCAAGCAAAATGTTTGGGGCAATTAAAATGTTTGGGGCAAATAAATGTTTGGGGCAAATAAATGTTTGGGGCAAGCAAAATGTTTGGGGCAATTAAAATGTTTGGGGCAAATAAATGTTTGGGGCAAGCAAAATGTTTGGGGCAAATAAATGTTTGGGGCAAGCAAAATGTTTGGGGCAATTAAAATGTTTGGGGCAAATAAATGTTTGGGGCAAATAAATGTTTGGTGCAAGCAAAATGTTTGGGGCAATTAAAATGTTTGGGGCAAATAAATGTTTGGGGCAAGCAAAATGTTTGGGGCAAATAAATGTTTGGGGCAAATAAATGTTTGGGGCAAGCAAAATGTTTGGGGCAAATAAAATGTTTGGGGCAAATAAATGTTTGGTGCAAGCAAAATGTTTGGGGCAATTAAAATGTTTGGGGCAAATAAATGTTTGGGGCAAGCAAAATGTTTGGGGCAAATAAATGTTTGGGGCAAGCAAAATGTTTGGGGCAAATAAAATGTTTGGGGCAAATAAAATGTTTGGGGCAATTAAAACAGGCGGAATTATTTGTTTGGGGCAAATAAAACAGGCGGAATTATTTTGTTGGGGCAAACAAAACAGGCGGAATTATTTTGTTGGGGCAAATAAAACAGTCGGAATTATTTGTTTGGGGCAAACAAAACAGGCGGAATTATTTTTTTGGGGCAAACAAAACAGGCGGAATTATTTTTTTGGGGCAACAAAATAGGCGGAATTATTTGTTTGTAGCAAAGAAACTGGTGGAATAAAAGCAGGCGGATTTACTTCATAACACAACTTCATTAATTTTGAACAAATTTAAATAAAATTAATATCTTTGATAGCCAATAGTATGCTCTTTAATTTGATAACAATTAAAAATTAATATAAACGACAACACTTTGGGGCATATCTTTCTGGATTCCCATTTCCAAATGATTTTACTTTCTTTCCCTTTTAACAGTTGATCATTGAGGCCTCCAATTTCACCTATTCCAGTCCGGCAATAAAGGGTGGATTCTGCATTTTGGACAGCATTGCATACACAGCAGATTTGTGCGATTTGCCTCCATCCTCCTCAAATGCTTCAAATAGCAATAATTCATTGGTAACAACACCAAAACCAAATAACAATGCTTCTTCCTCGAACAATATGACTGGAATAAAACAGCAGGCTGACAATTCATCAAACAATTCCTCGGGCACATTGAATGCACTGGCCACAGGTATTTCATCCACATGGAATTCCATTATAAATGCAAATAAAATAGCAACAATTGGGTCAGGTACAACAATGAAGCCAGCCAATTCCTCTGTAAATGTTTCCAGCGGTTCGGCGAATTCCACTTTGCCATCGTCTTCTGCCACAAATTCAAGCAATTCAGCCACAAATTCGAACAGTACAACGACGTTAGCCACAACCACTAAGGCTCCAAATGCCACCACCACGACAATGTCCTCATTGACCACAACAACAATGAAGGCGGCCAATTCCACCATCGCATTGAATGGAGCAATAATAATGGCAGTCTCGAATGGAAATTCCACAACAAATTCAACCGGAAATGCGAACAATTCATCGTCAATGGCCACAACGACAGCTAAGCCGGCAAATGGAAGTGCCAATAATTCGAGTAGTTCTTCTGCTGGTGCCAATGCGACAATCACAACAATGGCAACCATCACAACAAAATCAGCCAATGGCACAATGAATAATAGTAGCGCATCTTCTTCCCCTTCATCAAATAATACTTCTGTCAATTCTACGACAACCACTACACCTAAACCAGCGAATTCAACAGCCACAAATTCGAGCAGTTCATCAGCAGTGAGCGCCAATTCCACTTCTTCTTCGGATGTTAATGTAACAACCACAATGGCAACCACAACAAAATTAGCCTTGATTTTGGCAACGAATGGTAATAATTCATCGCCAATTGGAACAATGAATGCCACTTCTTCTTCTGGCACCAATAATTCATCTATGAATTCCACCACAACCGCAGCACCTAAACCCGCGAATTCAACCGGCACCAATTCCACTTCTTCTTCTGCCTCTTCCTCCGTATCCTCAATGAACATAACAACGGAAAAACCCGCAAATGGAAGTGCCACAAATTCGAGCAGTTCAACACAAAATTTGACCACTACAACTCCATCAACGAATAAGACCGCGTTGGTTTTGACCGTCATGAATGGAACATCCACGGGGAATTCTAGTGGGTTGCCGTTAGCCTCGACCATTTCTCCAATGTTGGCCCCACAAACGACAGTTAAACCAAGCAATAATTCTTCTACGAATGGTTCATCCGCCAGCGGCAATTCTACCTCTTCCTCATCATCTGTAGCCGCAGGCAATTCATCGGCTTCGGCTTCTTCAAATACAACGATGCCACCGGCAACAACCAAAGCCGCGAATGCCAGCATTTCATCCACTAATTCTTCATCCTCGAATTCCACATCAAATGTGAATTCAACGATTATGACTACGGCACCAACGAAGGCTCCAAATGCCACAGTCGCCCCCTCCATGACTAATTCCACTGTTTCAGCTTCCAATTCAACATTGAACATAACAACGCCAAAGCCTGGAAATGGAAGTGCCACCACAAATTCGAGCAGTTCTTCTTCTGGTGCCAATTCCACTTCTTCTTCTGGTGCCAATTCAACTTCTTCTGATGCCAATTCCACTTCTTCTTCTGGTGCCAATTCAACTTCTTCTGGTGCCAATTCCACAATGGCAACCACAACAAAATCAGCGAATATAAGCAGTGGAATGATTTTGGCAACAGTCGGCAATAATTCATCGCCTATTGGCACAATGAATGCTACTTCTTCCCCAAATGAGACTAAAACGACGATGAAGCCAACAACGCTGATGTCCAGTCAACAGAATTTCGGAATTCTCGGCGATGTGGGCACTTTGGCCCAAGTGTTGAGTCAAAATGCGACCAGCCTTTTCCAACAAGGTAGCAATAAGTTTTTTGGGGCAAATAGGCAATTAAATGTTTGGGGAAACAAATAGAATTATGTTGATGAATGTGGATTGAGATTCCATTAATCACTGCCTTTTTAGCATTGCAACAAGTGGAAAGTCAGTTCAAGCAGAATTCCCTCCAATTCACAAGTATTATGCCAACATTTCCAATCACAACGACCACGACAGGTACCATTTTTATACATTTTTTGCATGTTAAAAATATAAATTTTCAGGAATGACAACAACCACGAAAGCAAATCAGACTTCCACAAATTCGAACGATACAACAACAACGTTGTCCCCAACAACCACTAAGGCTCCAAATGCCACCACGGTAATTCCAACAGCTATCGTTGCTGTTGCGAATTCTAGTAATTCTTCGGCATCTCCCATGGTTAACACCACGACCACAATGGCCACAACATCCACAACGAAAGCAGCAAATGGAACTGGCACAATTTCGACAAATTCAGCAACGGCGAATTCCTCATCATCTGTTATGAATTCAACAATGCCACCGGCAACAACGATGATTACCACCGTAGCAATGACTAAAGCTCCAAATGCCACAGTTGACTCCTCAAATTCTTCATCTGCCTCGGCTAATTCCAGTGTTTCTGCTTCCAATTCTACAATTCCATCAACAATGGCCATAACAACGGCAAAGCCCGCAAATGGAAGTGCCGCCACAAATTTGAGTAGTTCAACAAATTCGAGCAGTTCTTCATTAGTGAGCGCCAATTCCACTTCTTCTGGTGCCAATTTGACAACCACAATGGCAACCACAGCAAAATTGGCCAGCGGAATGATTTTGGCAACCGCCGGCAATAATTCATCGCCAATTGCTTCAATGAATAGCAGTATTTCTGGCACAAATGCGGCAACCACAATGGCCACAACTTTGACGACCAAATCGGCAAATTCCTCCGCAAATGCCACAACTCCAACCGCATCGAATGCCACTACGCCAACTTCATCCAATGCCACGACTTCAACAAATGCCCAGCTGGCAAATGCAACTTCGGCGCCAACGACTAGTAAACCGGCTAATTCCACGGGGTCATCTGGCAATTCCACGTTAAATGCCACTACAATTGGGCAGACAACCACAATACCGAAACCAGTCAATTCAAGCAATGCTAGTCCCAATGGAACATTGGTTGCTTTGGTGACAAATTCCACTAATTCATCCTCGAATTCAACTAACAATTCGGTTGCCAATTCAACTAGTGCAATGGCCTCAACCACAACAACAAAGGCTCCAAATGCCACAGTCGCCTCTAATTTTTCATCGGCCTCCTCGACTAATTCCAGTGCGTCAAATTCATCGAATTCAACGAGCAATTCAACAATGGCCCCAACCACAACAACAACAACAAAGGCGAGTAATAATAATTCAACGGCATCATCGAATAGCTCATCATCAGCAAATTCGGCAAATTCAACAACCAATTCGGCTTCCAATACGACCACGATGGCTCCAACAAAGGCGGCCAATTCCTCAACAAATTCATCCACGGCAACAGCAACTGTAAATAGTGGCAATTCGTCGATGTCTTCCAATTCAACTGCCACAAATTTGAACAGTACAACGACGTTAGCCACAACAACTAAGGCTCCAAATGCCACCACGGTCATTCCAGCCATCGTTGCTGTTGCGAATTCTAGTAATTCTTCGGCATCGGTTTCGGCTAACACCACGACCACAATGGCCACAACATCCACAACGAAAGCAGCAAATGGAACTGGCACTGTTTCGACAAATTCATCGGGGGGAAATTCCTCCTCTTCAGTTGTGAATTCAACAATGCCACCGGCAACAACAAAAGCCATAAATGTTAGTGCAACTTTGGCAAATTCATCAGCCGCCAATTCCACAAATTCGAACAATACAACGACGTTAGCCCCGACCACTAAGGCTCCAAATGCCACCAACATTTCTACAATTTCGAACAGTACAATGATACCAAACACGACCACAACAATGAAACCAGCGGTGGCCAATTCGAGCACTTCAACCAATAGTAGTAGTAATTCTTCTGGTGGTGCTGTTTTCAACCCAATTGCCTCGATGAACAGCACAACAAATTCGAGCAGTTCATCGGCAAATTCCACGGCAACCACAACGATGAAACCAGCAAATTCTACAACAAATTCCACTTCCGGCAATATGAATTCCTCTTCCGTGCCTGCTCCAGTCTCACTGGCCATTGTTTCCGGTTCTGCCAGTAACAATTCCATCGGCACAAAACCAGCAAATATCACTTTGCCTTCTGCATCTACTGCTGTTTCTACTGCCGAAATGGTGGCAGCCGCTGCCGGATTCTCTATCACAAATTTGTTCAAATTGAATGTAACGAATATTGACATTATTAATGCAACCACAAATGCAATGAACAAATTATTGGCTATGTTGACGCCAATAAATTGATCGAAAAAGAGGGATTGAAAAATGGCAAAACGGGAAAAAATGACAAAGAAATATATTTTTGGAAATGTTTTAACTTTATACTCTGTATTAATTAATGAATTTTACTTTATTTGGTATATTAATTTGGGAATTTTATTACTACGGTGTACGATTTACTAATTAAAGTGTCCAGTGTCCATTGATCATATTAATAAAAGGCCCTAGGGAAAATTTGATGAGTATCTCCGATACAGTACTTGTACCTCGGTTTTAGGTCCATATCTCAGATTTCTGGAAGGCGATATACCACAAAGTGTCCTCTAAAATGTGGCTTAACGCTTAACTAATTTCATTAAAATAAAAAAAAAAAACAATTTGTAAAATAAAAGACTTTTTTTCGATAAATTCAGTTTTATTGCACTCAAAGACATGTATCTTTTTTGATTCTAAAATTTAATAAAATTAAAATAAGCCACTTTGTAAAGGAAACTTTGGGCTTTCAAATGATATAACGCCTAACCGAATTGGCTTTTGCCTCGTTGAGATATGTGCCAAAAACCAATTCAATCATCACTACCCAATAAAAGGGGAATTCGATTGTTTTAAATTTTTAATTAAATTGGCGTTTTATTTTATTGAGAAAAATGACATTTGATCCTACAATGGAAGAAAGAAGAAAGTTTGTACTAAAAAAAAACTTTATTCACGTAGATTTACTTGTTTTAGTTATTCTTTGTTAGATTGTTTTCATATTTTGTTAAATTTAAACCAATTCTTATAATTTAGAATGATCATAACCAGAGGAAATTGTTTATTCAGGCTAAATCCGCTCTTTATTAAATCGGCATCCATCAATTTAGCACAAAACATCAAATCAATCGCCAACATTGCCAATAATGTCAATCAAACCAACACAATAAATCCATTTAGCAAATTCTTCAATCGAGTAGTTATCTATTATGAAGAATGTTTGGGCCTTTCCGAAGTGCAAAAAGCCAGGAATGAAGTCAACAAAGTTCGGTTTTATTTTTTTAATTCATTAATTTTATTTTCTCATTTGTCAGTGTGAAGAGAATCTCTACGAAGCGCAACGATCAAGAAGAGAAAAGCAAGCGGAAATTAAAATTATTCAAAATAAATTGAAGGATATTCACACTGAACTGGATCGGACGCCTCGGGGAGAGGACAAGTAAGCCAATTCTGACACAAACCAGATTATGTGTAGGATTAGGGCTGGAAAGGGTTTATAAAGAAGATTTTATCAGAAAAAAAAATAATTTTGAAAATTTTTGAACCAAAGCGAACCCCTTAACTTTTGCAGAAAATTAGGTCTCGGGTTCGAATCCGCTCCGAGGATAATCATTTTTTCGGATTCGGTTCTCACTTTTATGCATTTTATTCATTCTAGAGTATATTTCTAGCCAAAATATAGTATTTAAAACAAAAACCTGACCATAAATTTAATACAAATTTGCAGATATTTACATTTGATAACGGCTGAACATTCGGCAATCAAGCAGGAGAGGGAATTAATGGATGTCTATGAGGACTTGGAGAACCGTGAAAAGGACGCACTGAACATTTTGTCGAACAAAGTTTGTGAAAATTTATTTTGGAAATATTTAAAATTACGAAAAATATAACGGTTCAATGGTTCTAAATCAAACCTTCAGAAAGACGCATCATTTGATAATGTTTTGGTTTCGGTTTTACCAATTCTAATTTAGTTTTGAACCATTAAACCAAAATTAGTTTAAACTGTTTAATACCCTTTAATTGTTGACCAAACAAATTATATACCATTCAATGCGTCTTGACTAACTCTATTAAATTTTGGGTATATATGATCTGGGAATATAGGACAACCCCACCTTAATCCATTAGAATTATTTTCGGTAAATTTGAATTTTTAAGGTCCGTGTCAGTCATGAACGCGAAAGGGAACGAGAAGAGAGGACAAAATATTGGTCATTGACCGGCTCCCTTGTGGGCGCGATGCTCGGCATTTTGGGCACAACAATGGCAACGGAACTGAGAATGCGCCATATTCGGGAGATGATCCCAACCGGCCAGGAGGTGAGGCCATTGTTGGATGAATTGGCCAAATTGGTGGCCCAAAGCCATGGACAGGTTAATTTTGAGGGGTAGAATAAAGTGAAGTTTTACAGATTTTAAAGGTTTCCGAATTTTTGGGCGAACTGAAGAAAATGTTGAATTTGGACTCGCCAAAATTGCAATTGACAATTCCGCTGGCCGAATTGAATGAATCCGATTTGGGAAAGTCAGTGGATGGACTCAAAAATCAGGTGCATGGGAGAATATTTTTGAATTAAATTTTGGGAGTTTTTTTGTTCTAATTGCTGTATTTCCTCAAAAAATGCAATATAGAATGTATAAAAATGCATAAAAGTGACAACCAAGTCCGGAAAAAATTATAGTCCTCTGAACGGAATCGAACCCGTGACCTAAATTTTGCAAAAAGTGGGGTCAATTATAGTTAAATCGATGCTTCTCTTAATGAACTTTTACTTATTGAGAATTATAATTTGCCATTGATTTTGTATTATATTATAAAAATTTATGTACATTATTAATTTTATGGACTAGATTTAGGTTGGCTAGTGTCAAAGAAGATTAAAACGTTGGTAAAAAAGTTTAGATAGCTCATAGCTTAATGGGTAAACCTTCAATATTGAAAAATTTAGTCGCGGGTTCGAATCCACTCCGAGGACAATAATTTTTTCGGATTTGTTTGTCATTTTTATTCATTTTTAGAAACTATTGAACATTTCTAGCAAAAATAAGTAATTCTAATAAAAAAAAACATGACCTGCGAAACACCTAAATTTTGCCAAAAAAAAGAATATTTTTGTGCATAAATGTTTTGATTTTTAGAACGCCGTTCTCCTCGAGCAAATGGACGAATTGAGGCGTCTGATCAAATTGGACCGGGCACTGGACCAAGCGGAAGAAGGCCGTTCAATTGTTTATGTGGGCGATTCATTGGAGCCATTGTTGCGGCAGACGGAAAGGAACATTGAAAACCGAATGAAATTGCAAACATTGGGATTTGTTGTGGGGTAAGAAAAATTGGGTTTAATGATTCTTCGGGGTTTAAGAAGGGTTTGCCCTACATTCACAAACCAAATATACCCAAAATTGGATAGAACAGGACAAGATGCATTGAATTTGTTATGGTTTTTTGGTCAATAATTAAAGGGTATTAAATGGTTTAAACCATTTTTGGTTCAAAGCTCTAATAAGTTAGAATTGGTTAAACCTAACCTCAAAATATAATCAAATGATGCGTCTTGAAGAGATCTATCGATTGGTAAAGCTTTTTGGTTTAGAATATACTTTTGAACCGTTTTAATAAGTACATTCTTGTCGAAGAAATTAATATATTCTACACCCCAAAAATTATTAAATCCATTTCAATTCACCCTTCACAATTTTTAAAGGATCTACGCATTGGTGGCCATCACCGTCCCATTGATCTACTATTTATTCTTCAACAGATGAAACACAAAAGGAATTTTAAAATGTGCTCAAAAGTAAATTAGAGGACAATGGATGGATAAAAAATTTGTTCATTTTTTTCATTTATAAAATTTTTGTATTATTTCATTTTGTGTTGAATAAAATATATTTTATATAAATTCGATTCGATTTGATTATTCATTCGTTCTATTTTCACTCCGTCACCAAAACTTCATCGATTGCCTTTTGTAACATTTCATCCACAATATTTTCCACCAAAATATTATTCGATGATTCTTCGCCATTTTCATTCCCATTTTGTTCTTTTTTGTCTTTTTCATCCGCCTCATCTGCCGGTGGTTCCGGTGAAGCCATTGTGAATCGATTGCTACTAATACTCATCAACAGGGGCGAAGGTGAATGCGCCCCAGGGCTACTATGGCCGGATGCTCCATCTTGGGATGGGATTGAATGGATTACACCGAATGAGACACGTCGACCACGATTCCTGGAAAAAGTCGGTACAATTATTGTGAATTAGGTGAGATAAAGGGCTTTCTAATACTTTCATTTTCGGTGCTATATGACATCCGTTGACCCACCAAATTCCCTCAACCATATATGGTGCTCTCCCCCCCCCCCTCCCATTTCACCGAAAAGAACGAATTCCCACTACTTGAGCCGTTCCTTTGGCCATATCTCAACAAGGAAGCTACTAATTCAGGAAGGAGATATGCCATTTGAAAGCCCTAAATGCCCTCTAAAAAGTGGCTTAACTAATTCTGTGAAATTTAAGAAAATTGAAAAATAAATGGCTTTTTCTCCAAAAATTCGGGTTAATTATACTCGAAGACATGTAACATTTTTTAGAGTTGGAATCTTATTAAATTTAAACAAGCCACCTTATAGAGGACACATTTAGCTTTAAAATGGTATATTGCCTTCCCAAAATGGCCATTGCCTCGCTGAGCTAGAGAAAAAAATGCAGGAGTATGTATTAAATGTTCTTCTATCCATTTGATAACGGCCCATCATTTATGCCCTCAGTCAGGCAACAACTATAAGGTGAATAGTGAACGCTCCACGCTCTTTTGAATACCGTATTCAGTGATTAGTGACATTCTTCTTCTCCCTTCTAGTTCTAGTTACCGTATTTCCTTCTTTTCTTTTTAGCAAAAGGGAAAGAAGGAAAGTTATAGATGAATTTGCCTAGAGGCAATTATTGAGGAAATAACATGGAAATAGAAGCCAGGAATAAGGAGCAAATTTTAAAAATTCATTAAAAAATTGAAATTAAATGGAAATAATCTCAAATAAAATGTACTCTTTTTCAAAAAACTCTGTTCTTCACGTATAAAATGGTTGCAAATTTTTTGGATTGAATTGAGATATGCAAAAATAGCCCCAAATTATTAAATGTTGCCGGTTCTTTATGAATTTATCATTACCGTATTTTTCTATTAGAAGGTAGAAGCTCATGGGCTTCTATTTCTCAGAGCCTCTTTGGGTTGGGCTTATATTAGAGAGTGGGCTTTTATTTCTAAGAGATCCTATAAAAGGGCACAAAAAAATTCTTTTTTTTTACCTTAAAATATCTAGGGTGGGGTTAGGATGGACTTTTAATAGAAAAAATACATTTAAATTTTGGCTCAAAAATGCCCTTCCCCTTTTTCCATACTTGTATCCGCCCAAATGGCGATCTACGTGAAGGGATGATTGCGGTGATGGTTGTTGTCCGGGTTGAGGCGACGATGAAAGAGAGGCAGCCCCTTTTTGGCCACATTCGCCATTGTTGTTATTTTCCGTCAATGCAAATGCGGGCACACACGAAGGGGATCGGTCCACTCGCAGTTTCTCCTTTGACGATTGCACCTGGATTTCGTTGCCCTCTGCCTGCTGAACAATTATGGCCGAACCGCCCAGCGAAGTGGCAGCCGTCGGAATTTCAGAAGGTGAAGATGAACTTTGGGAAAGTTGCTGGGAACTGCCACCTCCAGCTGCAGACGATGACAATTTGGGCAAGGGCAATGGAAAATTGTTGGAACAAAAATCGGCCATTTTGATGGGGCGAAAATCTGTGCGATTTGATTTGGATAAAAAAAATAAAGTATTTTTATAATAGTAGTCCAGGGGTTACTATTTTTCTGAGGCTATATAAAATAGGCAAAATATTAACTTTTTCGTCTTTTTCTCTACTAAAAATTTCACAAAAGAGTTTTTGGAAAGGTGGCCACTATTAGGAAAAATACGGTAAGAGGAATTCCAATGGAATTTACTTGGAAAGCATTGGTCCAAATTGAGCGAATAGATTTGGTCCTGGTCGGCACGAAAGCGGACACATTTGATGCGTTGAATTGAAGAGAGGGTTTGGATGGCATCCAACGAACGGGCACTCAACTTTGGCGCATTTTCTGGGCCGTGGAAGAACAAATCGCCGATGAACACCAAACTCAACTCAAAATGCCAAAAAAAAATTTTTTTAAATGGGGGAAAATGCCAACATAGAATGGAAGTGTTTTCCTGTCCTCCACATCATTCAGAATTTGATGGAATATTCGCACCAAATATGGCCAAACCCGTTGCAAAGGGCACATGGCCGCAGGGCATTCCAGCCCATTTTCTTGTTCCTCTTGATTCCTTTCCTCCCTTTCCTGTTCCTCCTCTTCGGCAGCTTCATCCGTGTCAATTCGCCCAGACAATTCTACCACATTCGGTTCGCCATTGGCCCGAGTGATTGTGATTTTAATCTGAACAAAATGAAAAGGACTAATCAAATTCATTCAGAGGGGAGAGCCCACTTTAAGCCGAAGTTTATTTAAAGAAGGCTCAAATTTAAAACGTTGCATTTCCCAAAAAATGTAAAAATGAATAAAAGAAAAGAGGAATTTGGTTTAATTTCTATTCTAAGAAAAGAAGACATACAATATTTCGTAAATATGTTCCAAAATGTTTACATAATCCCAGATAATTTTTGAAAAGAGTCGAAAATTTGTTTGGGGCAAGCAAAACAGGCGGAATTAAAATGTTTGTGGCAAGCAAAACAGGCGGAATTAAAATGTTTGTGGCAAGCAAAACAAGTGCAATTAAAATGTTTGGGGCAAACAAAACAAGTGCAATTAAAATGTTTGGGGCAAACAAAAACAAGTGCAATTAAAATGTTTGGGGCAAACAAAACAAGTGCAATTAAAACGTTTGGGGCAAACAAAACAAGTGCAATTAAAATGTTTGGGGCAAACAAAACAAGTGCAATTAAAATGTTTGGGGCAAATAAAACAAGTGCAATTAAAATGTTTGGGGCAAACAAAAACAATTGCAATTAAAATGTTTGGGGCAAACAAAACAGGTGGATTTATTTTGTTGGGGCAATGCCTACCAATTCGTCGGCTCTCAACAAAATTCCATTGGTCCATTCATATTCATAGTCCCAGCCGGGCAATTGTTTGCCCATTCGAATCCATTCACGGAATAGCCACTCCGGAATTGTGCCCTTGGGAAATGTGAATTTGAATGTGACTTGCACTTCGGCTTCGCGTGGATAATTGGTCCAATGTAGGGCCTATGAAAATTTTCCAAATTTTTGTGAATTCTCTGGCTGACCGGCGGTTTTGTGAACAATTGATGTCTTTTAGCCATTTCTTCCTCTTCCTCATCATTTTGCTCCTGAATTTCGAATCCGGCAATGCCAAATTGGAAGAATTTGTTGATTGTTGACTGCAAAAAATGGCGAATAAATAGAATAGAAAAATACTAATAAGGATGTATCCAACATGTCGCCATTTACAATTAATCATCAAGGACTGAACCTATTTTTACGATTTCGTTATCAAATTAAGGAAGAGATTTTATTTAAATTTGTCCAAAATTGAACCAAAAGTCTTCTTTTTAATTTGATAATAAAAATATCAAAATTGGTTCAATCCTTCAAAAGTTAGAATAACGACAAATTGGGCTGTTGTCCAGAGGTCAATATGTAAGTACCATCAAATTTGGATCATCAAAATATGCCAATGCGCATGCCCATCGGCCCTCATTTTCCATCCATTTCTCAGTTCGGGCCAATTGCTCTTTTCGAGCATCGCTTTCGCCAAAACGCCTCAATTTATCTGCCATTCCACCCCATTCCTCGCTCCATTCCCTCCGAATTTGTTCAATATTGGCCCGTAAGCATTCCTCATCGCCATCGGCCCTTTCCTTTTTCAGTACCAATATTCTCATCGTGATTCCATCTTCCCTTTGTTCTCCATTCAAATTGTTATTATTGTTGTTGTTATTTTGATGGATTGTGCCATTCTGTTTAAATATTGTAAATTAGGTTGTTAATAGGAAAGAAAATGGGTAAATTTAAACTTCAATTGTCCTTTTTCCTCAGAAGAATTTGAATACCGTAAATTCTCTATAAAAAATTATCCTTATAGACTTTAACGTTTAACTCCTCTCCTTTTAAATCATTCCGCAGTGTCGGATCAATTTGCCTTCAGGCATTCATCATTTGATACAGTAAATTGAGTACATGAGGCATTCTTTTGGCCATATCTCAACAAGGAAGCAACCAATCTGGGAAGGCGATATGCAAATTGAAAGCCCTAAATGTATTCTAAAAATGGCTTTCCTAATTATTGAAAATTTAAACAATTTGTAAAAATAATCGGCTTTTCCTCCAAAAATTCGGGTTTATTACACTCAAAGATATGTAACTATTTTAAAGTTGAATTATATAAAATTTTAAAAGGCCTTATTAGTTATTATTTGGGAAACTTTGTGATTTCCAATGGTATATCGCCTTCTTGAATAGGCTAATGCCTTGTTGAGCTATAGATCAAAAATCGATTGAGTACTCAATCGGTTATACTCAATTCCAGCAGCTAACGAAGGAATTGGTCCCATATAATTTGATGAAATGCAACTTACCATTGCCAAACTGAGCCGGAAAATATCAGCCAAAGTTTGTAATGTGATTTGGTGCTCATCAAAGCCCTTTTTGGCCATTAAAACCATCCAATTCGTGCAACAACATTCATCGGCCCCCTGTTGACGAGGCGCCTCCATTGGAAGGCCATTTTGGCCACCAACAAGCAGTTTGGTTTTGGCCTGAACCGGTCGTCCATTTTCTTGATTTTTTGGCGTATTTTGGATGAGTAATTCCTTTAGGAGAGGGGAAATGGTACAATTTTTCCCTGTCCAATAAATTTACCAATCTTTCCAGCAAATTTTCATTGGCACTCAAAATGGTCAACATTGGCATTTTGGCAGTTTTTTGTAATATTTTAATAAGTAAGATTGGCTAAAAAAGATTTACTTAATGGACAGCAAAAAGGCTTGAGCGGAGATTTATATGTTCGACTTATTAATAGACGGCAAAAAAGACTCAAAAATTATGAAAAAGGCTGTAAAATGAGCTGCATTGAACGAAGGCAAGCGAAAAAATGGCCAAATGAGCAAAAGTTAGGGAACGGAAAGCGGGGCAAAGGCCAAGCTGGCTGACTGACGGGAATGAGGACGGACTAATTTGTGCCTTATTCAAAAAAGCCACTTTTCCTCACATCAGTTCCCCGTTCCACATCTCCTCTCATTCTTTTTGGAAGGGGTGGCAAAAAATTGGAGGGGAAATGCCGAAAGGAGGAAATGGTTGCTGGGAAAATGAGACAATTGGCATTCCTCCCTCATTTTTGGGTGTGGAAAATACCCTCTCAAAAAAATAAGAGGGAGGAACTTTTGTGCCAGATTATGAACCAATAGTTAGGCAAGCAGAGAATGGCACTCCAATTTAGGTTGAATGTCATCATCCATTTCCATTTTGGCCATGCCTATTCATTTATTCTCTTCAATCGAAGCCTGTGGGAAATTTGCGCCTGTTGTTGTTGCTTTAAAAGAGGCTGCCTGCTAATTTTATGACCCTTCCAATTTTCATTGGTTGGGGAAGTTTCAGTACGCATTTCAGAACCTAGGCCATTTTTGTTTATATTTCAGCGAGGCAATATCCAAATTTGGAAAGCGATAAACCATTGGAAAGCTCAAAAGAGCCTCTAAAAAGTGGCTTATTTAAATTTTATGAAATTACATTTTAAAAAATGTTATATGTCATTGGGTATAATAAACCCGAATTTTTGGAGGAAAAGCCGTTTATTTTACAAATTGTTTTAAATCACAAAAAGGATGTTGATTGTTGAGCCACTTTTTAGAGGACATTTAGGGCTTTCGAATGACATATCGCCTTTCGGAATTGGTTGCTTCTTTGTTGTGTTATGGCTAAAAGAATGAGCCAAGTATAGAATCCTTCTTTTAGTTAAGTTTTCGCCTTTTAATTTTTAGGCGGTTCAAATTGCCTGACTACTTTTTATTGCTTTTGCCAATTTGTTTATATCTATTGCCACTTTAAAAAAGCGAGCCGTAGGATGATCCCCCTTCTCCAATTTTAGCTGTTGATGCGTTTTTTGAATGAGGAATTTGCTTGGCCTGAAGAGGCCACTTTTGCCTCCCGAATTTCAAGGCCAAAAAGGAAAGAGGCAAGGCCAGATAACCGAGTGCCGAAAATTAATTCCCGGCGGAGGGCAAATGAGATTTTGGGAATGGGAGGGGACCATGATGATTGGCTTCTAAATTTGGGATGTTTGGTTCGACTCAAAAAAAAAATTGGCCATTCGCCGTTATCTTCTCCTGCCAACAAATTTCAGAAAAAAATAGAAAATAATAAAATTGAGGGAGGTGGGGAAGGCATGGAAAAATGAAAACAATCCCTCGTCATTCAGTTTAATTTAAGGCAGTAAATGTTGCCTTTGGGCATGGAAATGAATGAATGAATATTCAAAGAGGAATGGGGAACAGGAGACAATTGATGCCGCTGATTCTTTTGGCCATTATTCAGCAAAGCGATAACCAAATTTTGAAGGCGATATACCTTTTAAAAGCCTAATGTGTCCTCTAAAAAGTGGCTTATTTTAATTTCATAAAATTCAAATTTAGAAAAAGTTACGTGTCTTTTAGTATAATAAATCGGAATTCGGAGGAAAAGCTTTTATTTAACAATTGGTTTAAATTAAAAAAAAATCAATTAAATGTTTAGCCACTTTTTAGAAGACATTTAGGGTTTTTAGATGGAATATTGCTTCTCAAAATTGGTTACTTCCTTGTTGAGATATAGGCCGAAAACATGAGGGCAGATTCGAAAAACATGTTTGTAATCATTTTTATTGATAAAGAGAGAGAAATTTCTCAAAATTGGCCATCCAAAACCAGCAATAATGATAATCTGATATACGATAATAAAAATGGTGGAATAAAATTGGAGGATCACGAGAAGAATGGAAAAGGATGGTGGAATTTTGGTTGGAGGTGTTGATGGTTTTAGGCTGGCAATAAGTAGGCACAAATTTGGGCAAAATTTTGCATGCAAATCCTCTCCATCATTTTGCCTCACCTTCCTTTCTAATCCAAATTTGGAGCAAAATAATAAAATAAAATATTCCATTGCATAAAAGGTGTTCTGGCTGGTTGGTGAAATTGTAATGAAATGAAAGAGCGGCTAGGGGACGATTGAACCTAGGTCATTCTTTTGTATATAGCCCAGCGAGGCGATCGCCAATCTTGGAAGGCAATATATCATTTGAAAGCCCAAAGTGTCCTCTATAATTTAGTTAATATATATTTTATGAAATTCCAACTTTAACAAAAGTACATGCCTTTAAGTGTAATAAACTAACATTTTAGAAGTTTTGTGGGGAAAGCTTCTTTCCCAAAAGCTGGATTAATTTTACAAAATTAGTTAAGCCACTTTTTAGAGGATATTTAGAGTTATCAAATGGCATATCGCCTTCCCGAATTGATTGATTCCTTATTGAGCTATGGCCAAAAGAAAGGCCCAGGTATTGAATTGGCAATATTGATATGCTCTGTTTTTCGATTGAATAAAGGAGAGGGGATTGGAAGAAAAGTTTGCGTGAATTTGAAACAACAAAATGACAAAAAAAAGTGCCGGCAGCGAAATGAATGCCACTGACGGGAACGGGAATGGGCACGGCACCCACCCTTAAAATGCCCTAATGCCCTTCCCCTCATTTCCTCCCCTCTTCCCTGTCCCTATCCAATGCACAAAAATGTTAGCTACGGAATGGCCAAATGATGGGGGAATGCGGGAAAGGAAGAAGAAGAAATGCAATTAAACCCGACTGGCCTGACGAACGAAAAGCAAGGCAAAAGCAACACACGGGCCAAAATTGGAAAACTATGTATGGGTGGGGAGAGGACAAATTCCCCTTTCGAAAAAGGATAGGCTGCGATCCTCAAAAGTCAAAACCCAGCAAACTTTGCAGGGAAGTAGGAGGCAAGGAGGAGGATTCATCCAATATTTTGGAAATATGCCTCGCGGGGTGGAGGCAAGTTTGAAAATGCCCTGCGGGGGAGGAGGATTCATCCCCCATTTTGGAAAAATTCGCCCCAATTTTAGATTTTACAAAAAAGGGGCCAAAAAAGAAGATGGGGGAAGGGGGAAGGCCACAAAATATTTTCGGAACAAACAACGAAGAGGAAGGACGAGTGATGGAGGCAAAAAGGAAATTGAAAAAAATGAAGAGGCCAAGGAATTTTTGGAAGCTGTGTGTGGGAATTGGAATTTGGAAGGCAAAAGAATATTTGAGGGTTGTTGGTTTGCTTATTGGATGATTGGGAGGAGGGAAAAGCAAAGCAAAGAAAAGGGACGGGGTGTTGAGAAGCCAAGGGTACAAATTTTTAAACAAACATCTTCCACCCTAAAAAATTGCTTCTTTGATTGTTTTTTGACTGTGAAAATGTGCCCACAAATTTTGCATTGGGATCTTTGTAACCTTTATCTCCTTTAGTTAAGTTGGCTAAAAAAATTTTTTGGAAAATTTTCTCTCCAAAGAGACACTTCACTACTGCAAAATTTAGGTCTCGGGTTCGAATCCGTTCAGAAGAAATTATTTTTCGGAATTGGATCTCACTTTTAGGACATTTTTTTACTAATTCTAAGTAAATTTCTATATGAAATACAGTAATTAGAGTAAGCTAATGACCAGAGGGCTCAAAATTTTTAGAAAAATACCTTCCCTACTAAAAGAATGCTTTTCTTCTATTGATGGTTTTTGACGGCCAAAATGCGCGCATAAATCTTTCATAATGAGGAAAAAGGGAAAGAATGAGCCACCAGCATTTTTCTAAATGCTTTTGGCACGGCCTACGTCGTTTGCATGTTTCCACATTACTCTCCCCCTTTCTTCATTTTGTCCTCATTTGGCCACTTCTGCTGCTTTGTTGAAACCGTTGCCGGCTTTCTCAAAAAGAATTCCCGTGCCCTTATATAGGGTAAATTGAGTAGATGGGGGAATGAGGCGTTTCGAAGGAGGGCCAAAATCAATATGTGTGCCCTTTTGAAATTAACACCCTAGGTTTCCAAGGTTTATGAAGATTTTAATGGGAAAAGCTTTCTTAGCTTAGAGGATAACCATTAACTTTTTTAAAAATTTAGGTCATGTGTTCGAATCCGCACAAAGGGCAATAATTTTTTTCGGGCTTGATTCTCATTTTTATGTATTTTTTTACCGTTACTTCAGTACATTTCTAGCCGAAATAAAATACTTAGGACTAAAACAAGGTACGAAACATACTAGTGTTACCTCCGAAATTTTTATTAAAATGTGTGTAGGTGGAGCAAAAAAGAAACAGTCAGAATTTATGCTCTTTTATAAGCGTAATTGCTGTCTAATAACCGGCAATTTAACAAAAATAACGATTTGAGGATGGATGAACATAACATAAGAATTTCCCTAGCCTATCAATCAGCACTGATTCTAATCAATCAATTTATTTATTGTCATCATTTCTTGCATTCCTCCTCAATATATTTGATCAGATCGGCTCGTTCATCCGCCTTCTTCAGACCGGCGAACACCTTAAAATCAAACAATTAAAATATTTAAAATTGATTAAAAAAGGACAAACCATTTTAGTGCCAGGAATATATTTCTTCGGATTCAGCAAATACTCGAACAATGTTTCTCGGCTCCACACAACTCCCTTTAATTAATTTATTTTATTATTTCAATTGAATATGGAAAGGAAAACCTTATTTTTATTGGCCGTTGAATAGTCAAATCCAGGCACCGAGCCACTTTTCCGTCCAATAATGCCCTTCAGCGTTGGTCCAGTCTTGGTGGCTTCCGAGTCGATGACCTAAAATTTTGGAATAATAAGTTAAAATTTGCCTCCTAGCTAATTTGTCGCCTTTTGAAATAACTCATCAACTCTTGAACCAATTTTGATCATTTTTTATTAAATTAAAAAGCAGAATTTTGGCTATCAAATGATATTAATTTTATTTAAATTGGTCCAAAATTGAAGAAGTTATGGGCAAAAAAACACTAAAAATTTTGTTAATCCATGGAAAGTCAATTTCAGTGGTTTTTTGAACACAACTTCATCAATTCTATCCTATTTATATAAAATATCATTGAAGAGCTGAAAATCTGCTCTTTAATTTCATAATAAAATCATCAAATTGATTTCAATTCTTACGAGTTAAAATAAACGTGGCGTATGCGATTATTTTTTTGGACTTACATGGCATTGAAGACATCGCTGCTTGAACACTTTCTTCCCCTTCTCATAGTCACCTTCGGGAATGGTTTCCGGCATTTTTTGTTATGTGCAGAAATTTGTTCACAGAGATTTAGATTGAAAAAAACCTTGAGATTTGCGTTTGCTTTAAAAAGAAATAAAATGATTAAAATAGTGAAAAAAAAATCGTAAATAAATATTTCGGTCTTTGATGACCAATATCATATAAAATAAACAACATTAAAGTGTAAACAACATTTTTAAAAGTTTATCATCAACAAATATATGGGAAGATGACCGATCATTAACAAAATTCTTCTCTTCGAATTCTTCATTTCGTTCAGGTGAAATGAGTCTTTGGACGTTGCGTGGTGAATGGGGCCATCTTTCGGCGTTTGGAGTTGACGCGATGTGGCAGCGGGAATTTGATCTTGGAGTCTTGGAATTGTTTCACCCCGGTGCGCTTGCAATCCTCCACTTTGATTGGTTGCACTTTGATAATTTGGATTCGGTCGGCTTGGGCACGATGGCGTGCGCCCATGTCCCGGTAGGCTTGAGTGACAGCGCCGGCCATGCTCACGTCGCGGTATTCACGGTACATGTTGTGGTGGCCAGTTCGCGAATCGTAGCGCAGCCAAATGCCATAGTTCTTCACAGAGCCGGGCTTCTTCTCGAAAACCTTAAGATTTGGAAAATTAGTAATTTAAATATTAAAATGAAGCCATTTTTGCTTGGTTGTTTGTTATTGATTTTTTACGCTAGTCTAGTGTGACGAAAAATGAATAGGTGTGTGCATTGCGCTCAAAGTACTCGGTCACTCCAAAGTACTTTGAACTTTACTAGACAAATTCAATATTTAAATTATTATCAAAGTTTAAAACCTCTTGGCATGAAACAATTTCTCCATGGGTCTTCTTCACACGACGCAACATGCTGGTGAAGTACCAGAAACGAGACTTTGCGATCACGTGATTGCTGGCAAAAATTTGCATCTTGTAAAGCTTCGGATTTGGCTCATTTTCAGTTGGAAGTTTACGGCCCACAACAATATATTGTTTCAACTGAATTGGTTTCAAGTTATTAATTTTAGTGTGAATGAAAATTACCGTTTCTCCTGAAGCCTTGATCGGCATTTTTCACGCAAATTAATTTTTCTTTAACAATTGAATTGAATTGATCTAAATTTTGTCTTAATTATCAAGAAAAAAGTGGATAAGAAGAGTTTAATCAAATAATTAATAAATAAAAAGATCGGAAAATGATAACATCAACATAAATGGGATCGGATTGGTTTAGGCGGTTCGGTTCGGTTTGGTTTTGTTGATTTGCGTGCCGTGCCGATGCCGCCAGCCATAGAACAAACAAAACAATGAGAAAAAATTGTGTTGTGTGTTGGGACAGAGATATAATGAAAATAGAATGTTAAAAAATTGGGTGAAGAGTAAGAAAAAAAGAGAGATACATTAAAATTAGAGGGTGAAAGAAACATTGCATTATTTTTGGCACAAATTCAAATAATCATGAATGGCTCTCCCCATTCTCTCTCGTTTTTTTGTTGATTGAAAAAATTTTAGAATATTTTTAGGAAGGTTAGTAAAAAAAGGGAATGTTTCTTAAAAATATACAAACTGCAATTTTTTTAAATTATTTTTTTTTTAATTTAGATATTTTTGATGAATAATTTGCGGGTTTTAAGTCGATTCTCTCGATTAAATTATCATTCAAATCCAGCAAAAGCTGTTCAATTTGAGAATGTTGATCCAAAACAATGGCAAAGGGAGGTGGCCTGTGTTATTTATCGTCAGCCAATTGTTGCACCGCCAATGTCCGAAATTGAACGTCAATATGCCGAATTATCCGAACATTTTGATACAATAAATTCATACAAATCTGAATTCGAGTTGAGAATGGAGAAAGATGCAATGTAAAACAATTAAAAAATTATTATTTAATTAATTAAAAAATTTTTAGACTCATAGCAAAACGGAAAAAATTTGAAGCGGAAGGCAGAGATCTCAGTGAATTGGACCAAGAATTGGGCATTAATAGCTTTCAATTGTGCCATGAATGGAAACAAAAAAGCGAAAAATTGATTGAGAAATACAATTTAGACAAGCCAATAGTGGACAATGTTACGGATTGCCGATCAATTGACAGAAATTTGGACAGAAAATTAATATTTTTGGTCAAGCAGAAATTTGAAAATTCCAAAGATGGCGATTACGTTCCTCCATATTGGACATTACCAAGGAGAATTAATGAGAATGGCGAAACTTTAAGAGAGGTTGGTTCATTCATTTTTATTAAAAATATAAAATATTTTAATCCTAGAGTGTAGAAAAATGCCTGAAGAATGTTTTTCCTAAAGTTGATGGGCAAAAAGGCAGCAATTATGAGTTCAAAATACTTGGAAATGCACCGATTGCACATTATGCGCTCCATTTTTCCAGTTCAATGAAGGAACATCTTGGCCTTTTCGGATCATTTGTAATTTTTATTGGCAATTAATTTGTATAATTTATTAATTCAGATTTTCTTCTATCCAATTCAAATCATTCCCAACAAGCGCACAGCTGGGCATTCAACAAAGATAGATTTAAATGAAGATATTATTGTGGACTATAAATGGTTCAACATTGATGAATTCAAGCAGCAAATTAGATGGAAAAAGAAATTTTGGAAATCAATTAATCCAATGCTCATGGAATAATTTTATTGTTTTATTTTTTCAATAAATCGCTTTATTCATTTTGTTTTTTTTCTGTTAATTTTTGCATACAAATAAATGTTGAATTAAACAATTTATTTTTATTCCCTTTTATGCTCTTTTGTTGAATCATTCAAATACTTCTTCTTTCCTTTTGCTGGGTACAATTTCTTAACAGCGAAAAATCGATAGCAAAAGGATATAAAGACATTAATCGCATTTTTAGATAAAACAAAAGCTAATAAAGGAAAAATTCCATACAAAGAAATTATTGAAATTGTTCAAGAAGGTGAATTGAAAGCGATGGCTTATAAATTTCAAAAAATATTAGGTAAATTTTTGTAAAAAAATTGAGGTTTTTAAGCATATTTTAAGAATCTGCGACCGATCAAACTTTGGTTGAGCCCAATTGGGAGGCAATTCTGGAATGTGTTGACATGATTAGGGGCGGTGAAGTGCCGTAAGTTTAACCATATAAAATGATTAAATTAACGTGGTTTTTAAGTGTGAAAGATGCACTGAAAATCATTCAAAAACGTTACAACCACACAAATCCCCACATTTCGCATCATGCTTTGATTGTTTTGGAGGCTTGCATCAAAAATTGTGGCAAAAAGGTTTGTTTAAATTTGCGTAAATTAACTCAAAATTTTTAGTTTATTGCTGAAATTGCCACCAAAGAATTCATGGAAGATATGAGAAGTTTGGTTGTGTCAAATCCGCCGGAACTTGTTCGCAACAAAATCCTCGAATTAATCCAATGTTGGACGTCGGCATTCAAAGGCATTGCGGAATACAAAATTGTGGGAGACACTCATTCATTGCTGAAAATGAATGGATTCGAATTTCCGCCAATTGATGAGGCAAAAGCAATGTTTTTGGCCGATTCAGCCCCAGATTGGGCGGAGGGTGACAATTGCTATAGGTTTTTTTTTTACATTTTGGTTAATAATTAAATATTCTACATTATAAAGATGTCGCGTCGAATTTGGCGTGTTCACTCGGAAGCATCATTGCCGGGCATGCGGCCAAATATTTTGTGATCGATGTTCAAACAAACAAATGTTGTTGCCACATTTTGGCATTGAAAAGAAAGTTCGCGTCTGTGAGGCATGTTTCGACAAATCGCAAACTGGCGTCATCAGGGTTTTATCCGATATTAAATTCATTAAATAAACTCATTTAAGGGTCAGCCAACAAATCAGCTTGAGAACAAAGCAGCCGAAGAGGCAGCCGCACGTGAAAAAGCATTGAAGGAAGCACAGGTTAATATTCGAAAAGTGAACAAATTAATTAGAAATTTCTTATGAAAAATGAGAGTATTTTATCCAATAAACCTTAAATTTTAGGCAAAGGAACAAGAAGAGTTGGAATTGGCGCTGGCAATAAGCCAAAGTGAGGCGGAAGCTAAGGTTTTGCCAAAATTTTATGAATATTTTTTCATATTCAAATTAAGGAACAAGGACGTTTTCGCAGTCTTTACCAAAACAACAACAATAAAGGGATCAATGAGTTAAGCAATTATGTTGAACCATCAAAAAATGAACCGCCGGCTCCATTGAACACATTGACGAATAACCGTGAAGAATTTGCCCTCTCGGGAATGGCCGATGAACCAGCACAGGAGCAGCCATTTGACTCAATACTTTCAAAATATTTGGACCGGGACTATTGGGAGAGGAAGAGGAAAGAGACTGAGGTAAATAATTATTCCGTAAATAATTCAAAATAGATAATTAATAAATAAATCCTGAAGGTCTGTTAGAAACTTTAAGATTTGTAACAGCTCTAATAAGATTAGCTAACCTTAAGATTTTGGAATAACTTAGTTAGGGGAAAAACCTAAAATATCAATTGAATTTATTTTAGGAACAAGCAATGCGAGCCACTGCACCACCTCCGAGTGAAATTTCCATTTCAATATCGTCCAGTGTCAGTCAGCAGCAACAATCTCATCAACAAAATGGCATTTTGGGTTGCAAAACGCCGGCAACCAAAACACCGGCAGCAGTTCCGAATAACAATTCCTACGCATTGAATGAAACTTTGCAACAAGAAATGTTGGATTTGGATGTTGATGGTTTGATGGAAGCACAGCCACCGATGGTCGGTGGAATTGGCAGTGCCATCGCAAAACAACAACAAATTGATGAGATTGCAAGGAATTATGCAAAAATGAATTTAATGAGCGGCAATGATGTGGGGGAAATGGTCGGCGGCAATGGAGGGGAGGAGGAAGTCGCCGAAACTTCACAATTCTGTCGAGTGCTCAAAGAACGAGTAAATTTTATTTATTGATATTAAAGAAAATATTAATATAAAACAAAAGTATTAAAACATATTAGGAAGGGAAAGTGTTTTAAATACTTTATTTCTTCTAACATTATAGGGTGTATAAAAAAGCATAGAAAATGTGCATAAGGCTTGAAAAATATTGACCTCTGAATTCTGAGAGGATTCGAACCCGAGACCTAAATTTTACAAAAGTTGAGCCCCCTTTAGTCGAAATTTCCAAAATATTTTTTGATTTTTAGTAAAATCCTTTATAAATTTTAACAACCCTAACTCTAATCTAGATAAATAGATTCAGTTTTAGCAAAGTTAATAAACCTTAAAATTTGTGAATAAATTGATTAAATTAATTGCCACCCTTCTAATATTATTTTACACATTTAAGGTTGACACGATGAACACTCGAATGAAGAGTAACCAACTTCGTGGACGTTCCATTGTCAATGATTCGGCCATTCATTCACTGTTCTCACAGCTGACCGATTTGCATGGCGCCGTCCTCCACCGAATGACCAAATTGGAGGAAGGACGAGGTTTTTTTTGATATTTTTTGGTAGCACTAGCGTTATTCCTTTTTATGTTTTTTTCTTGAAATACTTTGATTCGACTCAATAGAATGTATAAAAATACATAAAAGTGAAAACCAAGTCCGAAAAAAATTATTGTCCTCTGGGAGGGATCGAACTCGGCACCTAATTTTTTGCAAAAGTGAAGGGTTCCCTTCTAGGCTAAGGAATTATTTAAAAAAAAAATTTTTTGCAAAATTTCTTTATAAAATTAACAAGAAGAACACTAGTCTAGTCTAGCTACCATTTTAATTATTAAATTTAATTATTCTTTCCATTAGAAAACTTTGAACGGTTGCAAGACCATTTGGCGCATATTCAAGAGGCAAGGCAGGCAATAAATGCACTGCGGGAGGAGACCGAACGCCAACGACAGGAAAAGCTGAGAGAGGAACAGAGCAGAAGGCAAACACAGTTGCGTCAAAAATTGGAAGTTATGCGCAATAAAAAACATGTAAAATTATATTTTTATTTAATTTTTATATTTTTTAACCTTAAGGAAATGTTGATGACCGAACGATATGCGGCCATTCAGAAATTCCAAGAGCAGGAACGACAAATTCGTCAACAACGCTTTCAGCAGAGCCCTCAAACCGTTGGTGGCGTCGCCGGTGGTGGAATGATGGAAACGCCTATGCCAATGCAACATCAGGTATATGGGCTTGGGGATTAGGGCCCGAGGAGAATGGGGTCAAACGAGAAGAAAATCTAAAATCAATGAGAACTATTTAACATAGAAATCTCGAAATTTGGATTAGAATTTGCTTAGCTGGCGAACGAAAGATAGAGAAAAAGGTGGGAAAATCAAAATGACTCTAAAATAAAATTTGACATAGACGAAACAATATATTTTATTTGGATGTATTGTAAGTCTTTAGGGATGAACCCCAAATACACTAATAAAGAATATTAAATAATTTTTTCAAAAAATAATATTCCTTTATTTGAAGTCAACGCCAATCCCAATGATGAACACATCCGCCAGCGCCACCACCACACCAATGGTTTCGCAAATGCAATTGCCTCCTTCTTCAACGCATCATTATCAACTTCAACAAATGCCTCCAACGCCCTCGTCCATTCCTCCCAATATTCCCTCTACCGCTGCTTTGATGGGACAAATGCCGCCAATGCCAATTTATTTGAATCAATCATCGTCGCATGGTAATCAATTATAATTTTTTAATAAATATTTTTAAATAGGGCATTTTCTTAGTTTTTTCTTGCACGAATTTTGGCTAGAAATGACTTAATATGTGAAAAATTCATAAAATTAGAAACCAAGTCCGAAAAAATTATTGTCCTCTGAGCGGATTCGAACCCGCAACCGAAATTTTCAATAGGAAGGTTTACCCTTTAGACTATAGCTTTAAAAACTTTTTTTGGAAAAAATTTTATCAATTTAAATTTACTTATTTTCAGTTTCTCCAATGCCAAACGCTCAAATAATGTCAACTTATTCCGGAGGGACAAATATTCCAGCACCGGCACCACCGATGGTCATGCCCTATTCCATGCCAACTTCCCAGCAGCCCTTCTTCAGTTCACCGCCCCAACCACAAATGATGTATTCCTCTCCGGCATCCACTCCAATGTATCATCATAATCCAATGACCCACCAACATTTGCATGGAATGAATCCACAATTTCATCCTCACCATCAAATGCCACCGCAACCACAACAATATCCGCAATATACTATGGCCCATCACCAACAAATGCAAAATGTTCAGCAGCAGCAACCGGCGACCCCGGCAACGGAATCGAACCAAGAACAACAACAAAAAGGAACAACAACATTGGTACCGGAGGATTTGCTGATTTCATTTGACTAATTTTCGCAACGTGGAGAATATATGTGAAGAAGAAGGATAAAATTTATAACCAATTCCCTCCACTTCCAATTTTTATGTAATTTCCATTCTACAACAAAAATTACTCTTCCATCCTGATTTGAATTATGGACTTACCAAAAGTGATATATTATAATTTATATTTGTATGAAATCAATAAAAACTGCTGGAATGGAAATATAAATTTGTATTTTTATTCGATAAAATAATTCTCAAAAAACACATAAAATTATTTTATAATCTAATCTCTGAAATACAATCAGAAACAGCAAGAAAGAAATTTGGTTGAATTAAGGATGGATTACACAATGAATTAAGGATTGGGGGGGGGGGGGGGGGTTAAGGTGTGATGTTGGATTAAAGCCGCTTTCTTAATTATTTCCCGAAAAATGAGAAAAAGCCGCCTCCATTGGATTTTGCCGGATGAATTGTCTGCATTGAGGGAAACGATTTGGCACAGGCGTCGAACAATCTTAAAAATAATTTGTTTACATTTTTTAAACATTTTTCCAACTCACTCTTCGTAGGCTTCGTCCCTCTTTTTGAGTGAAGTGGAAATCTCTTCCTCCTCCTTCTTCAACCTTTCCTTGGCCGCTTCCCATTTCTTCTTCAAGTCCATGTATTCCTTCTGGAATTCGGCCATTTCCTGCTTTTTCGTCAACAAATTCGGTTCAATCTCTTTGATTTTTTCCACGGCTTCCAAACTCGCGTTGCTCAGTGGCAAGAATGAAATTTTGTATTTGACCTGAAAAATTTGTGGATTTTTAAATTTAGGTCTCAGGTTTGAATCCGCTCAGAAGACAGTAATTTTTTTTGAGTTTAGTAAACAATTTTTTGATTAGGGTTTATATAAATAATTTTAGCAAAATTTTTTTCGGAAAAATTCTTTGTTAGCCTAGAAGGGGACCCCCCTTTACTCTTGCAAAATTTAGGTCACGGGTTCGAATCCGCTGAGAGGACAATAATTTTTTGGGACGCGGTAGCCCTTTTATTCGTTTTGTATAAATTCTAAAATATATTTCAAGATTAAATACTGTCATTTGTCCAAAAATATGTTAATGCTCTAATGTTACCTATTCCCATGAATAAAGATTCCACATTTTGTTATTGCCCAAAATTATTTACCATTTGAAGAAAATTGTCGCCATAAACAGCCAAAATGTGCTGGCCCGGTTGCAGTTCCATCAAATTTGCACCTGCAAGAATTTTATAGTTTACAAAATATTAACCAGAAAAAAACCTTGAGTTTCGAGTGTATCCAAAAAATGGAAGGGAAGTGGAGTCTAGAAAAGAAATAAATTTTAATTTTAAAAAATTATTATTTAGTTCACCTCCTTATCCTCCATATAGAATTTGATTGGGATGAATTCCGAAATGTTGATCCGATCAAAGGGCAGGAAGAAGAGTTCAGCGGAAGTGCAATTCTTTTTCTTCTGACTTTCTCGAATATACCGGACGCCACCATCCTTGTCGAATAGAACCAGCTTGAATTTGCTCATGGCCGACGATTTTGAGCGAATTACAACTAAAATTGTGAATAATTAAATTAAAAATAATTATTTGATTATATTTTGGGTTAGGTTTAACCAATTCTAACCTAGTTTTTGAACCATTAAAGCAAAATTGGTTTAAACCGTTTAATACCCTTTAATTGTTGACCAAATCATAACGATTTATACCATTCAATGGGTCTTGATCAACTCTATCCAATTTTGGGTATAAATGGCTTGTGAATGTAGGATAAAACCCATCTTAAACCCATTTTATTTTGGCTTTATATAATCTTTTTTCGTAAAATTAAATATTATCCATAAATTATTACCTCCTTGATCATATTTGCTGCTCATTTCGATCATGTAGAAATGTGCCTCCTGATTATTCACTTGATCGCTGACCACAATTCCCGGCTCCAATTTGATCATCCTTTTGGGTAAAAATATTTGCATTTAATTTTGGAATTTTACTTTGCATCCGGTGGACTATTCCCATGGCAGAGTTCACGGGCCTGAGCCAGAACTTTTGGTCCAATTTGGGTGGGAATAGGAATGCCGAGTTTAGTGAACTGAAAAAATCGGATAAATATATATTCACTTTTTAAACTTTTTCTTATTCAATAAAGTTTTTTGACTAATTAATTTGAACATACCATGGCACCGAAAAACCGTCCAACTCCTCCCAGTTCGGAAATGTCCAATCCCTCAAAATCATTCATTGCCATTGATGGACCGGAAACATCATACTAAATTATAATTTACATTTTTATGAGCTCTAAATTCCAACCTGTCTGCGTTTGTTTGGATCGGAAAGCACGGAATAGGCAATGCTAATTTTCTTGAATTGTTCTTGCGCTAAAATATTAAAATTGATTTGGATTTCGGATTAAAATTTGGAACCTTTTTCATCTCCAGGATTTCGGTCTGGATGAAATTTCAAGGCCAATTTTCGATAGGCATTCTTAGTTAATTTTAATTATTTTATAAAAGCAATGAAAAACCTTAATTTCCTGTTCGCTGGCATTTTTAGGGACTCCCAAAATTTCGTAGAAATCACCGATTTCAGGTTTAGTGGTTGATTTCATTGTTTATCTTTTGAAAATGTTAATTAAAAATTATTATGATTTCCAAATGTTCAGATAAATGCTGATTCATACATTTTTGAATGTATAAATTCATTTTGGACCAAATGGTCTTTTAAGAGGCAATTATTTAAACAAATAAGCAACTGCTTTTTATTCACTTAAACCAATGATAACAAAAAGGGAAAAGAGAATAAACCGAATTATGGAAAAAATTAAGGGGGAAGGTTGGGAGGATAAGGGCAAAGAGAATATATTCCAAAACACGTTATTTTAATCACAACACATTTTATTATAATATTTTATGGCATAACACATCGACTTCCGTTCCATTCCATTACGATCATTGCCCATTGGAAGGTGGAGACGAAGAAGGCGGACAAGCAATGCAAATTCCCATATACTGTTCCTTTGGCGCCTGAAAAGTTCAAAATATTTAAAATTATAATATCCCCACAAAATATTTCCCAATTTCAACTATTTTCCATACCGCCCAAAGGATTTCAACATGTTTGGCATTTAGGATTGCCCAACCCCTAATGGATCTGTGGTTGGCGTTGGATGCTGGTGGACTTCACTTAAGAGAAATGTTCCCCTTCCCCTCCTTTTTAATATGTTTTTCCTATTTTTCCCATTCTCTCCCTAATAAATTTTTGTTTTTGTTATACTCACGAGTCCAAGTCTAAGATTTACCAGGTCAGCAGGGTAACCGCCCTCCGGGATCTTAGGACAATCTCTGGAGAGTGGAGAATTTTCAAATCTGTATGTCTATCAAACCTAATTCCTTCAAATTTCGTCCTCATTCAATTTTAAGTCCTGAGTCTCACCCCATTACAATCGGAAGAATTATTGATTTTTATGTTGACTTACGATGTAATCGTCCTTGAATTTCTTCTTCAAGCATTTTGGGTTGGCATCATTGGCATCGGTGCTGGTCATTCTGCTTCGACATGGTCTCTTTGAAAATGAATGTGAATATTTTTTACGTTCCAAACCCATACCAATTCGACGTAATTCGGACAGTCACGATCTTCTTCCTTCCATTGCACAGAACGGTATAAGCTTAAAGTAGTTATTATTTTTATTATAAATCAAATCACATACAATTCCATGTGGTAGTTGCCTTCGCAGTAACGGTTACAGAATGTCTGAAATCAAAGATAAGGATTGACATTTTGTTTCAGGAAGCAAAGAGGACTAACCTGGTCCGATTTCTCCAATTGTTTGTAATGCTCTTCGTTGGAATAGATTTGACATTTGCCTCTGAAATATTTGTTAATTGAATGATTTTCTTCTAATAAGTAAATGCTCACTGATGGAAGTATGCATCAATGTCCATTCGATTCGTCAATAGTTGTTTACGTTTCCCAGCATCAGCAATTAATCCCTTAAATGTCAAAGTTTTTGTGCTTATTTTGAATGAGAACTCACCTGAATCTCAACATATTTGAATGAGACAAATGCGATTGCGCCGACAATTGCGAGGGCGAATACAATCTAATTTTTTGGAATGTTTACTTTTTAGCCGATTATAAGAACTCACGTTGAAGACAAAACAGAAGATGCAATTCTTGCGTTTAATACATCTTCTCAGGTAATTTTGTTTCTTCTTTTTGCCACCTGTCTTCGCCGTTGTTGATCCACCTTGTGTAGTTATCGATTTCGTCATTATTTATATTACGATTTACGTTTACTATGCTAAAAATAAGACTTGAAATGTAATGCGGAATTGGGGATGTGTAGAAAACAGAAATAAGAAAAATTTGGACCTTAATAGAATCTGTATAATGTATGTGAATGCGTTTTCATTCTTTCTGCATTTTTATGTTAGAAATTAGAATAATTGCAGCTTGTAGAAGAAATGCGAAATCCCGAAACCATAACTTTGAATGAAAATCAATTGTAAAATAATCACTAATCACATCAATCAAATCGCAAATTAAGCTTGGAGCTAGCTTACTTTTTGATTGGCGTTAAAATTTCCTAATTTTGCTTAATAAATTAAACTTAAGTTGGTTGAAAGTTGAAATGAACATAACATTGCATTGCATGGCATGGCATTGCATTTGCTTGCACTTGCATTGTTGTATTTTTACGATACCGTATAATATTTATTTTTTAGAATTTCGAAGCGAATGTTATACAAGCTTGATTATCGATTGGTTGAGCTTCGAGGTTCGAGCCTGAGGGCTGGGCTGGACGCTGGAGCTGGACTGGAGCATATTTAACCTATTCACATTCACACACATTTCTCGTACGTACTACATTTCATTATCATTATTTATTCATTCATTTAATTATAATCATACACGCACAATCATCTCATAAATTATGAAAAAGGTCTAGGTCACAAATCACAATTAAATTTCCTTTAAAAGGGTTTTATTTTTACATAAAAGTAAAAGTGAGCATCCAATTTTAAGGTTTTTTTTATAAATGTTTTAAAAATGTCTATGCCTCCTCCATCTTTATTATTGGGCGACGATTACAAGGATATAATGCAATCAGAGGATAATCAAAGGAAGAATGATGGTATCACAGCAAATGATTTGGAAGCATGGAAATGGGAGGATATGCATGGGTACAATAATGAAAATTCGAATGAAGCGATCCAAATATTTGTTGAGCGGGGCTTGATCTGCATTGCGGAAACGAACACCAGCTTTGAAAGTGTCGGGTTTGTATGCATTAATTTTTACCATTCTATATTTGTTTGTTTTAGCATCGGTAGGCGCAAAGAAAAGTGGACGATCAAGAAATATGTCACAGTTCAATCACTTGATATGCACGAAGTTCCCATACAGGTAAATATTTTAATTTCCCCTACATATAAAATAATCTCCATTCGTTAAAGGCAACCGAAAACACCAGGGAGAATGCTGAGCGACAATGCAATTTGATGATTCTGGGCGAGCTTTATCGATGTGAAATCATTGGACCGGTGGAGGATGAAGTGAGTCTCATTCACAGACTCGAATTTTTATTTTTGGACCTTGAGTTATTTTAAGACCAGTTTATCATTAATTCGATGAATCAAGATTTTGGTTTAGATTAAGTAGTTTAGTGTATTTAAAACTTAAATTGACATTTTGACAATCCGTCCAATTTTAGGTAAAAGTCAAAAAGCGCAACATATTTTGCACAAAATCTTGTTGAACCGATTCGAAACATTCAATTAAAAATAATCAGAAAATTTACATTAGATCACAATTTTTTAGCTCCTCCAATACCTTCCAACTGACATTCAAAGCAAAAGCACCATCACCACCGACACCGCCGATACAGATAAGTTTGAATTACCGGCCATCACCACAATCGTCAATACGAATAAGTTTGAATTGCCGGCCATCACCACAACCGGCAATATGAATAAGTTTGAATTGCCGGCCATCACCACAACCATAACCGGCAATATGAATAAGTTTGAACTGCCGAATCAAGTGTTGACTTCATTTCCAAATCAAGTGTTGACTTCATTTTCGAATCAAGTGCTCACTTCACTGCCGAATACACCGACAAGCGGCGCAACCGGCAGTGCTTCAATTCCAGCCGGTTTTTCCCAGCAGCCATCAGCAAATGGCAATACTTCTGCAACTGTAAAACAATTTATTTAAATAATCAGTAAATCAATCAATTAAGTTTCTCGGAAACATTGGCGCCGGTCAAGGACAAAATCGAATGGGCGGTGGTGGCTGCCGTGGACCCAATGCTCGCGAACGCAATGAGTACGATCGATTTCGATTCCATCCAGATCGTACGGTTTTAATTTAAAATTATTAGAAAATAAATATAAAATTTTTAGTCCAACGACGAAAGTTTGCCGTTCAGAAGAAAACAATGCACGAGGCCATTGAGGAGCAATGCCAAGTTAATACTGGACCAGTGCGACAAGCCAACATTGAAGTCAAAGTTGAAGGCGGCGGCAACAATGGAGTAAATGTGGAACAGATTAAGATCAAGTTTGAATTTATCATTTTAAATTTAAAAATAATTGGTAAATCTAAGGTCGTTTAATGACCTCGCATTGACATCGCAATTGAAAACCACCCTCAATGAGATCAATTATTTTGAGCCAACAAACTTGCAGAAATACGTCATCCCGTTGATTCAACACACTGGAAGTAAGTGAAATTATTTTGCTGATGCGTGAGCCATGTTCAGGTATTTTGGACCATCTCAAGGTTTTTGGACCATAAGGATTTTAAAGCATCTTGTGAGGTTTTTCTGGACCATCTTAAGATTTTTGGACCATAAGGATTTTTAAACAATCTAGTGAGGTTTTCTCGAACATCTTTAGGTTTTTGGGACATCTCAAGGATTTTTGGACCATTTTTTAAGTTTTTGGGCCATCTTAAGGATTTTTGGACCATCTTTGGTTCATTGACTATCTTAAGGTCTTTTGATCCATTCTTAAGGTTTTTAGGACCAAAGTTTTTTGATTCATTTATTATAATTTAAATCTTAAAATATTCTCTCATCTCAATTCAGATGACATTTTGTGTTTGGCAGCAACGGGCAGTGGCAAAAGTGGTGCCTTCCTCATTCCACTTGTTCATCGTTTGCAAGGATTACGTTACACACCGCGGGGCGAGCTGAAACCAGTCAACAAAACGGCTCCACTGGCAATCGTTGTGGCACATACAAAAGAGCTCATTCAACAACTCCACGACAATGCATACATTTTTGCGAATCGTTTGTCAAATAATTTTATTTTAGAAATAATTTAAACAATTTTGAAGAGACCCAAGTTGGTGTGGCCATCGCCCGAGGACAAATGAGCAATCAAGATTTGCGGGAAGAACTCACAGCCGGATGCGACATTTTGGTGACTACCTCCGGGAAATTGAGTCAATTTTTGGCCGAAAATTGGATCCAACTTAATTGCGTCCAATTTGTGATCATCGATGAAGTGGACAAATTTGTGAATGATGACCATATGTTGAATATCCTTTACAAATTGCGCGAAAAACTCCACGCGATAAAGGTAAAAAATTTCATTTTTTTCAATAATTAGTTTTTTTAGAATGCGACTTATCGCTTTCTGATGTTCTCCGCAACATTCAATATCGTTGGTTTTTTTATAAAAATTATTTCGATTTTTAATTAAAGTCCGCCGAAAACAAAATCGTCGACCTTCTTCGCCCCAACTATTATGCAGTTGTGACCCAAAATATCAACCAAACTGTGGCGCATGTTCATCAGAAAATTTGCCCAGTGGATAGCAAAAACTGGGGCCGAAATCCTCGCCTTCAAATGCTGAAAAACCTCCTCCAACGCCTTTCCACGCGAATTGTACCACAGCAAGGTAGTTTTATTGGAATAATTTTATAATTCATTTTAATAATACTTTATATTTTTTTGTAGAACATTTTTGCTTCGAAACGCCCAAAACAATCGTTTTTGTGAATGAAGGACGCACTTCGGACCGTGTGGCCGTTGCTCTGAGTTACTGGGGATTCAAGGCGATGAGTGTCAATGGGTAAGTAATTATAGGGATCACATTTTTAGATCCGGAAAAAACAAAATTGTTTTATTTTTTGTTTTTTTATTCCGTTTTTTGTAATGAAAATTTCCCTCAAAAATACCCAAAATAGATAAAATAGGTTAAAAAAAGTCAAAAACATATAATCAAAAAACATTATTTAAAATAAAATCCAACATAATCTTCACAAATTTTGAACAGGCGTCGCTCAATGGAGCAACGTACCAAAGCGGTTGAGGAATTCAAGCGAGGAAAATGGCCAATTCTGGTCGCCACTGATGTCATTTCGCGTGGAATTAATTTGCCCAATGTCAAATTTGTGGTAAATTCCTTTTTATTTTTATTTATTTTTAATAAATTTTGATTAATTCAAAATTATTTTTTAGATTGTCTATGAAATGCCTCCTACCGAACGCTACGAACAATACATTCATCGAATTGGCCGTGTTGGGCGTGTTGGCACGGATGATGGTCATGCGTTTGTGTTCTTCGATCCGGAATTGCCAAATGATGAAATGTTGACCGAGTTCCTTTATAAGGTATTTTTTATTGCATTTTTAAATTAAATTTGAACTGTATAATTTACAAAATAGTGCCCAAAAAATCGGCGTTTTAGAGCCAAAAAACATGGCCAAATCAGTTTTATTTAAAAATTTATTCGGCTCTATAGGCCTAGATCAACGACCAGCCTAAATTTACTCATAAGGTCATAGAATTATTTTGTCATAAAAATAATATTGAATAAATTTTTTAGCAACTTCTCCATTCGAAACAACCAATTCCAAAATTCCTGGAAAAGATGGTGGCCGAAAAACTTCAACTGGAACAAATGTTGAAACAAAACCAACAACGGCCGAACAACATTGGTGGTCGAATGCGCTCCTCCCCAATGGGCCATCGGAACAATTCGTCCGAAGTGCAACCGACTTGGAACAATGGTGGTGGCTGGTAGAGAAAAGAAAATTGAACAAAATTTGTCCATCCCACAATCCCCCAATTTCCCTAAAATAAAATTCTTATCCACCTAAATTAAATTGATCCAATCCATCTTTTATTCTTTTCCTTTTTTAAAAAATAAAATTCCGTCCATTCCGTATCATTTTTTGTTGTGCCATTCAATTCAAGTTCAAATTTGTTCACATCATCAAATGATATATTATTTTTATTATATTTATTTATGGAAGATACTCTCTTTTTTTCCCATCATCAATTCGAATTCGCCTACTTTTGACTGCCTTCAATTTTTGTATTTTTTCTATTTACTGGTTCTTTTTATTTAAATTATGTAATAAATAATTGATGTTGCTTAATTGATTTGAGAATAAAAATGTTTCCCCAATTTATTTTATTATTTTTATTTTGGTTTTTTATTCCATAATTATCAAAAATGGCATCAAAAATATTTAAATTTATTTTAAATTAGCTTTAAAATGCGAATTGATTCTTCAATTCCAAAGGCCAATGGAGGGCCTCGAGTGCAACTGAACAACGGAAATTGGATGCCGCTGGTTGGACTTGGCACTTACAAAATTGTTGGCCAAGAATTAGGTTTAAAAATTAATCCAAAATTATAAGATTAATTTTTAGTGGACTCCGCCGTTGATGCCGCCCTTGCCTATGGGTATCGACATTTTGACACGGCAAAATTGTACAAAAATGAGGCGGAGTTGGGCGAAAGCATTCAGGTATTTTTTTCAATTTAATTTTAAATTTTCTTAACCAAAAAAATAGAAATTTTTGCCAAAGCATAATTTGACGCGGGAAGACATTTTCATCACCACTAAATTTTTTCCGGTCCCTGGAAATGTGGCTGCCCAAGAAGTGCCAAAATTGGTGGAAGAATCTTTGGAGAATTTGAGGACAAAGTAAATAAAAAATTTTTGAATAATAAATTTAATTAGAAATTTTTAGTTATTTGGATTTGGTGTTAATTCACTATCCAAAACCGGAGGAAAATGAAAATGATGATGACGAAGGGAATGCAGCCAGTCGAAGAGAATGTTGGAAAGCATTGGAGAAAATACCAGGTTTTTGAAATTTTTTTATTATAATTTATTAATTAATTTTAGTGGAAAAAGTCCGCGCAATCGGCGTTTCCAACTACGAATGCCGACATTTGGAGGAATTGGCCGAATATGCGAAAAAGCGGCCAGCCGTCAACCAAGTGGAATATCATCCACATTTTCGGCGCGCCGACATTCAGGAATATTGCCAAAAAAAAATGGAATATTTTTTCAGGTGAGAAATATAATTTTAGAAAAAAAACATTAAAATTGCCGAAAAGATTTTTAGCAGTTTTCGATTCAGAAATTTATTCCAAACCTATAAACCTAAAACCCATTCCCAATCGACAGATCTAGCTAATAAGAAGCGCATCATTTAATAATATTTTTAGACAATTCTATTAATTATTTTGTTTGCCTACCCACCAGACCTGAGTAGCTCAGTCGGTTAAACCGCCCAATTTATCCTCATAGATCGAAGGTTCGATAACCAGTAGGGGCAAATGGTTTTTTTTTCTCTTTTTTATTTTTAATAAAAAATAAATTGAACCAAAATTTTAAACCGTTTAATATCCTTTAATTTTGGCCAAACCATAACAAATTATATACCATTACCATTCAATGCGTTTTAACCAGCTCTATCCAATTTTGGGTATATATGATCAACATTTAAACCGTTACCGTTTATTTTTCCTAAATTAAATAATATCCGACTTATTTTATCATACTTTCAGGCCTTCTCCTCACTTGCCCGACAAAAACCGGAACTTTTGGCTGATCCAGCTGTACTTGAGTTAGTCGAAAAGTACAAAACAACACCTCAAGTAAGAATAGTCGCCCCAAAATTCCTATAGAGAATAAATAATAGAATTATTCTAGAGTTATAAAGCCTTAAACTTAAATTTAGGCCATAAATTTTTCTAATAAAATAATTTTATAATTTATTTTCCCCATCCATTTTAGAATGTTCTCCTTTCATTTGCCACTTCACAGGGTAAATAAAAATACAATTTATTCCATTAAGTTTTAATTCTAAAGGTGTTGGCATTGTCCCAAAATCTGGCAGTGCCGAACGAATTAAATCCAATTTTAATTGCCTTGACCTCCAATTGGATGAAAATGATTTGGAGATGCTCAACCGCATTCCGGTCGATCAACCCTACATTCGATGCGTTCCATGGCTTGTCAAATAGAATGAAAAGAAGGAAGAATTTAAACCAAATTTCATACTTTTGTAATTTTTCACTTAACATTTTCACTTTTTTACTTAATATTTTTCGCACTTTTTTATGTGATTCATCAAATAAAAATAATATAATAAATATTTTTGTCGGGAATCGGGATGATCTCGTGAATTCTGGGGTTAGGGAAGGAATAGGAGGCTCTTCATGAATATTCAACTATACTCGATTATTTTATCTCTTCCTTCTTTCTCCTTTTCCCCCAAGATGGTCTCCTATCAATTATGGCCATAGAAGTGCGAAATAAACATTTAAAAATGTCCCTTCTAAAATTATTATTAATCTTGACTATATTTCACCCTTTGATGGCATTTTCCTCTTCGCCTCCATCGGCATTCATTAATTTTACCGAATTTTCATTTGTGCCCGCCAATTCCACCATCACCCAATTCCTATACTTTCCCGTATTTTCGGACGATGGCAATTCCCCTTTGATGAATATTTCATTGAGTACTGGAGCCGATTCGGGCATTGTGGTTCGTTGCTATCGGGGAGTAGGACATTTTAGTACCTCGGATCCGTTCTTTAGGCCGTATCTCAATAAGTAAGCAACCAATTTAGGAAGGCGAATTGCCATTTGAAAGCCCTAAATGTCCCCTAAAAAGTGACCTAATAAATTTTTAGAAATTTAAAATATTTTGTAAAGTAAGCGGCTTTTCCTCCAAATTTGGGTTTATTATACTCAAATACATGTATCTCTTTTAAAGTTGAAATTTCATAAAATTTAAAACGGCCAAAATGTAGAGGACATTTTTGGCTTTCAATTGATATATCGCCTTCCCAAATTGGCTATTGCCTCTTTGAGATATGGGCAAAAAAAAAGAAGAAGAATAGTGTGAGGAATAGTTTTAGATATTTGACTAAGGTTTTTATCCCATAGCTCAATGAGGCAAGCCTAATTTAGGAAGGCGAAATGCCATTTTAAAGCCTAAAGTGTCCTCTAAAAAGTGGCTATTCTAATTTTATGAAAATAAAACCATTTCTGAAATAAGCGGCTTTTTCTCCAAAAATCTGGATTTATTACTTCAAAGCGATGTAATTTTATTTAAAAATTGGAATTTATAAAAAATTATTGTGGCCACTTTTTAGAGGATATTTAGGACTTTAAAATGGCATATCGCCTTCCCAAATTGGCTATTGCCTCGTTGAGTTATCGTTATGGCCAAAAGAAAGACTCAAGTACTCAAATGGCGGTTCTGAGTTGCCCCTCCGCCCATTTCGGCCATAAAAAGAATTCATCGTATTAGGTCAGTGCATTGATTTGTTCATCGAATGCATCCAAGGATTTGGCTTCCCTTCCTCCCCCAATCCTATTTGCCACCTCCTTGGATTACAAATCCATCGTGTGGAGCCAAACAAATTGCCAAAGGGGAAATGTCAAAATGTAACGGAAAATCTTCTTCAATTGAGCATAAATTCTTTGATGCCAACCGGTGGCCAAGGAACGTTGGCAATTCGGCCAATTCAATCATCAAAGCAAGAAAGGAAGGAGACCAAAAAGATGGAAGATGGACGAATAGAGGAATTGGAGGAAAATGAGGTGGAATTATTGTTGGGAAATTCCACGGCCATTGCCCCTTTGTTGATGTTGAATGGGCCAGTGGGCAGTGAATTTGGCGAAATGGAAGCATTCCAACTGGATTTGGCTATTCGGTTAATTCACATATTTTCCAAGGATTGATCCTCCCCATTTATAGACGTATTCCGGAGGCAACGCCAATTCAGCTGGAATTGGTACAAAAATGTCCAAATTCGAATGCAACGGCCAATTCATCATTTCCTCTGGGCCAATTCAATGTTGGCCAATTTGCCCCAATCATTTCGGGCATTTCTGAACCCTATGAGCTTGGATTCAACATTACCATTTTTGACAAAAATGGGACAAAGAGGACGATGGTTAGCAGAGTGGCATTTGAAATTCACGGAATAGGATGATTCAATTATTTGATCTTTCTTTTGTTCATATCTCAATAAGTAGCTAATCAATTTGGGAATGTCAAAGGAATTCCCCGATGAATTACCCAAGACCTATAAAATGTTGAAAGAATAAAAAGTTTATTCAATGTTGTAAATGTTTGAAAAATGATGAGGAATAAAAAGGGAGGGAAAATGGGGATGGAACAATGGGAAGAATGAAAATGGGTGGTACAATCCCCGGGGGGACAAGGCGGCTTTATATAGTGCCGCTGCGCGGGAATGGAATGTGGGGGTGGGCACGTGGACATAGAATTGAAAGGGAAAAAAGGAAGGGAAAATTAGGGGTCAATCTGAGGATCAAAAGAACGAAGGGAGAGTCCAAAATCAAAAAGGGAATTGTCCACGTGAATTCGAGACATCCATTAACATATCCGCCATTATCCGCCGTATTTGCCTCAATGGATGATGAAAGGCCGCTAATGGATTTTGTGGAGAAAGATGGTGAAAAGAATGACTCATCATATTGATTTTAATATTTTCTTTATTTAATTCCATATTTATTTATTTATTTTAATTATTCATATTATTCGCATTTTTATGCGACACTGCGCGCCCGGCGAGTGAATATATAGTTTCGTCTTATTCGTCTGTTTTGCCTTTGCTGATTCTGCGTATTGACTCCTGAAGGCAAGATATTCAATTCATATATAGGATGATCATCTACACTGATATTAGGGAGTATATTATCAAGATATTGATCAATATTTGTGTATCTTAGTATTCTAGTCATGATCATGGGAATCATTTCAATCATGACAATTAAATATGTACTGTAGAGACAGCTTATACAAATCCAAATTTCTTTCCAATTATAGTTTAAATCGAATCCTGTCCATGATGGAAATAAATGATTAAGTTTTTCCTTAGATTCGTGCATATATTCATTCCATCTTCCGATTTTCAATTCTGATTCTAGTTTCTTTTCTTCAAATCTTTGATCTAATCTATAGGCTTGAAACATTTCCATTGTTTTCTGTCTGGGATCGGTGTAATTTGTTATAATATAGTTGTAAAATACCGTTGGCTCCAATTCCAACTTATTATTACTGTCTTTTGTGCCCAGTTTTAATTGATGAATTCTTTTTTCTTCTATCTCAACATATTTTCCAGTCAATTGATTCACTCTTATTAATTTTTCTCCCATAACTAATGATATTAATTTATTATTCTCACAATCTACTTCTTCGTATTTTTCTGTCAGAATTAATGTCTTAGGGTCTATAGTTGCCTCTATATTTTTATCCAAAATTGTGGCATTTACTTTTAATCTGTTGTAACATTTTTCAGAGGCAACAAACGAGATATTTTTAATAGGAATAGGCAAACAATGAGTAGTCTCCAAAATATTTTCAGATATCCATTTTCCTATTAAAAATGTGTTGTTTAGTGCGATTCGAGCTAAAGTAGTTGGATCCATCCCTCCGAATGTTTTTCCAATTATCTCATTCCCTCCTTTGGAACAAATTAATGATGCTATGTGATTGAATGCTCGCCTTGTTGTATTGGTAGATAAAACTTGATTTGCGGTTAGTTCTGCCGCAAGTTGGCTTCCTCGGACTATACCGTCTTGCGGTTCATTGTTTGATCTTTTTACTCTTCGTCTGATTTTCCTTTTCATCAATTCAAATTGATTTTTAGGGACTGCATAATCCTGATTGGTCATAACAAATTTATTAGAACAATCATTAATCTCTCGTGGATTTTTATCAAAAGTGAGCGCGAAATTTTTATTATCAGCGATCCATATATCACCCATGAATGTTCCAGTCCATTTAGCTATATTTTTGAGTTTGCATAATCGTTTGTCTTCATTATTGATTTCCCAGATCAATATGGATTCATCCTCTAGAGTACATGTCCCTAATGGATACTTGCAATGACCAATTTCACTTAATGGTGAAGATAGAATTTTGCTGCCTGGTTTTACATATATTAATGATTTCATATAAAAGCAGTTAGTTATTGATGCATTTTTATATCCAATTTGCCAATAAGTGAAATCTACTTCTGGTTGATTTTGGGTTCTCTTATTATTATATTCTCCCATCAAAATTCCTTCAGAACATCTATTTAATTTCCACATTCTATTACACTCTTCTTGAGTGACTGATTTATTTTTATACTCGTAATGAGAGTGAGGAATATTTACTAAATCTGTTTTATAATGAACAATTTCCTCAATTATTGAGCAATGAGCTGCTTCTAAGCTAACTAAGTCCAAATTTGGTTCATATACATCAAATGTGTGGACAGTTGGTAATGGAGGATCGATTGTAAAATTAGCACAGGGTAGCATATCGTCTTCTATTCTCCAATATTGGCTGGAGTCAGTGGATGGACAAAGCATTGGATTCTGGCCAAATACATTGGATATGATAAAACAAATGCTAATTAAACAAATTACAAAGGGATTAAATTTCTTTAATTTTTTCAAATGAGTTTTTCCACACGTTAAGCAATTTTTCCGCGGATTATTAACATATTTTAATTTTTTTGAATTCGAATGATTATTACGTGTTTTTTGCACGTTCTTCCCCCTCAGCTTAATTTTTCTTGTAGCAATATTCGCTTCTTCACTTATTTCTATATCTGCTTCTTCGTATGCTTGGATATCTGCTTCTCTCGGAATTTCTAGTGAATAAAGGAGAGAGGGAGGTCTGTGAACGATATTGCCATTTGGCAATTTTACAGCTATTCTTCTCGGTGAAATAACTTCAACAATTTTTCCAATTTTCCAAGTCCCCTTTACCATATCATCTTCTTGTATCATCACAATCTCATTGACTTTTGGCAATGCTTTGATTAAATTTTTATTATTTTGTCTATGAAATTGAGTACGTTCTCTTAAAATATTTAGATATTCGACTGCCCAAATGTCCCAAAATTTATTTATAGTAGTCGATTTTTTATTCCAGATTTCTAAAAGTTTCTCTGCACTTTCAGCATTTTTGGGCAAATAAGTATCATCATCCTCTGGATTATTATGGTTGGGTAATCCTGGCATTGCCCCTGGATAGATAAAATCGATCGGTCTTAAAACAAATGAGTCCAAATCATCTGTAACTGGAATAATCGGTCGGCAATTGAGTACGGCTTCAACTTCACAAATAAATACTCTAAAGTCATCTTCCTGCAAAATTTTTCCCCCTAATGCTTTTCTGCAACAATTTTTTATAAGTCCATTAATCCTCTCAAAAATTCCCCCTTGCCACGGTGCAAGTGGCGTATTAAATTTCCAGTTTATGCCCTCATTAGCCATATATGTTGTAATACTTTCATCGTTCGGTAGATTTTTCCATAATAAGTCTAAGACTTTCTTTCCCAAACGGAATTGGGCTCCATTATCTGATACAATAATTTTCGGCTTTGTCCGTCTTGCAACGAATATTCTGAAAGCATTTAGAAATGAAGTGGTGGTCATGTCCGTTACAATTTCAAGATGAACACATCTACTGACAAGACATGTCAATAATAATATCCATCCCTTAATGAGTTCTCCATTTCTTTTCATGTTAATTGGTCCCATAAAATCAAGTCCAGTATATTCGAATACTATAGCTTTTTCCAACCTATAATTCGGATATGGTGGCATTTTTTCAAGCTGATATTTTCTAAATTCTCTACAATTCCCTTTGCATTCTTTGAGTGTCTTTTTTATAGTACTTCTGGCTCTTTCCAAATAAAATCTGTTTTTGAGTGACGAATGGACTAATGAAGCCGATCCATGCAATAATAATCTATGTATTTTCAATATTAAAAGTTTAGTGAATGGATCATTATGTGGCAAATATATGGGATTTGTAAAGTCAAAAGAATATGTATTATTTTGTAATCTACTCCTACATCTTAATATTCCGAATTCATCTTCATATATTTGTAATTCTTTTTTTCTTTGATCTGTCAACGGGTGGCGATTTTGAGCTTCTTTAATTAGAATTTTTTCAGCTATTTCTATATCTGATGCTGTGAATGGTTTTTCAATTTTGAATTCATCATTTCTTTTTACTAAAATATTTGTTTCTCCAGCAGTAATTTTATTTAATCTTTCTATTTCTGAAGGCAATTTAGAGCATTTTCTCCAAACAACCATTTTACAAAATCTAAGTACAAACATTAATGTATAGAGCAATCTCCAAAATGAGCTGAAACGAGAGGGGTCAATGGTTGAATTTTCGAAGTTTAATTCAGTGATAAAAGAATCCTCTTCACCGTTTTGATGAATCTGGATATCCTCTTCCTCATTAGTTTCCTCTTTCGGCTCAATTTGAATAATGGCTGGCCAATAGGAATAATCTTGTTTAAGCCATTTAGGTCCAAACCACCATAGGCTATTAGTTCTGAGTTCCATAGTTTCACAGCCTCTACAAGAAATATCTGCTGGATTTTGCTTAGTAGGTACATATCGAAATATTATATTCTTATCTGCTTGAATTTCCATCAATCGATTTTTTACAAATTTATTATTCTCAAATTTTTTATCATTATAAGGAGTACCAATCCAGTATAATGCAATTTGACTGTCTGACCAAATAGTGATATTTTCAATAACCAATTTGAGTTCTTGTTGTACAAATTTTACGGCTCTAAATCCGATGACTGCAGCTAATAATTCCAAACGTGGAATAGTTAAATTTTTATCAAGTGGTTTTATTCTATTTTTTGAAAAGATTAAATGCGATTTAATAAAATCGCTGTCAATTTGAGAACGAAGATAGATTACTGCCGCATAACAATTCATAGAAGCATCTACAAAACAATGCAAATCTTTTTTCCCTCCATAATCAATATTTCTAGGGAATGAATAATGGCAGCTGTCCCAAGTTTTACTTATTTTATCCCAATTTTGCATTTCTTCTTCGTTTAATTTATCCTCCCAATTTACTTTTCTATTACAAACTTTCTGATATAATAATTTAGCTGAAACTGTTACTGGTGATAATAACCCGTGAGGATCAAAAACACTATGAATATATGCTAACAAATTTCTTTTACTAATAATTTCTGCTTTTGGGATAGTAGGCAATTTAATCAGTAGTGTGTCTTCATTGGGACTCCAATGAACACCCAATAATTTAATTAATCCTCCCTTGATCCCCGGATGTTGGTCCTTTTCAGGAATATTATCATTCACTTCCTTAGAGTTAGATATAAATTCACGAACGTTCATTTTTGCTTTACTGAAAATATCTTTGATTTTATGATAGTTCTCTATCGCTTCTTCCACTGTATTGGCTTTACTAGCCATATTATCCATATATAAATTTTTGATGAGTTCTCGGGTTAATGGAGTATCAAACTTCCTTAAATGATGAATAACCGTGGCAATGAGTAAAAAAGGTGATGATACGAAGCCAAATGGAACTCTAGAGAATCTCAAAATTCTCAAATTATTTCCTTTTGGTGGTTTATTTATGTCATAAACCCAAAGAAATCTCTTGGCATCCCTATCCGCTTGCCTCAATGCAATCTGTAAAAATGCCTTTTCTATGTCGCATATTAATAATAATGAATAGGTCCTGATGCGGAGTAAAACTCCAGCTAACTTAGGCAGTAAATTCGGTCCGGTTAATAATTGTTGATTCAAAGATAATCCTTCTCTGGTTCTGGCTGATGGATCGAACACCATTCGAGCCTTAGTAAATGAAGAACTTTCTTTCAAAATTACTTGGAATGGAATATAATGGCACAATTCCCCAGTTTCAAAGGGGGCATCTTCTACCATTCCCAGTGATAGTTGCTCATTTATTATTTGTTCGCATTTTTCCATAATTTTAGTACCGTGTTTTTCATATAGATTTATAAATCTTCCGTATGTTTTCCCAAAATTTGATGATAATTTCGGTATTCCATTTTTCCATGGCCATGCGACCTCATATCTGCCATCATTTAATTGTCTTAAATTGTTCTCAAATTGTTTCATGGCTTCATCCTCTTCATCTATTCGAGTAGTATTCGGATTTTCTTTAATACCCAAAATTTCCAAATCCCAGAAATTCCCAGGATAGGATATATCCTTAGGATTCTTTCCCCCAATTTCATATTCATCTTCCATTACATAAGCATAAGAAGTGATTGGCTTATCTATTTTCATTTCACCGCAGTCAAAGGCGCCCAATTTAGTAAATATTCGATATGTTCTTTGAGATATTCTCTTTTTACGTTCAAATACCCTCCAAAAATCAATGACCCCAAGCATCAGATCAGGTTTCACTTTTCGTGTTTTTACTTTTGGAATTCTTTCATCAGTGACATAAGTCACAGTTATGAGCATTTTTTCCAGAGCGGGTGATGTTTTGCATAAAAGCGGGTAATAATTTTCATCAACTCCTTTTACATATACTTTTACAATACCTGATTGGAAGGAGGATTGACTTCCCCCATATCCACTAACTCTTGTATTTTCCCTTTTCAAAATTGTTAATTTTAACTTTCTTGCCAATGAATTGGTGATATAATTTGATGTGGATCCGGGATCATATAATGTTGTCCCTTCTTCTCCATTACCATGCATTCCATTTTTAAATTCATGAGTATTACTCATCAATACTACTTTATTTTTTCCCTCTGATAAGATGACTTCCTCATCTACTACGAATGCCTCATCCTCTAGGAATAGTGATTCCTGAGTATTTTCCTCATTTTGTTCCTGATTATTTTCTTCCTCAGCGCAATTAGCTATCCCTTTTCTCCAGGGTTCTTTATCTTTACTTTGAGTGAAATTTTGCTTCCCCCCACTTGAATTTCCCATTTTATTCATTTCCTCATGATTGATTTTTGCGCAAACCGCTATAAAATGAGGTCCCTTGCATTTTTTACATTCTATTTTCTGAGTACAGTTTTTGGATATATGTCCCTCTTTAAAGCATTTCATACATTTTTTTAGCTCAAATAAACGTTTAATTCTCATGTCTTTATTTTTGTATTTTAAACATCGATTGGAAGTATGATTAGTTCCCGAACAAAAAACGCATGGAAGGCGAGATTTACCATCAGTGTTCTGACCTTTTTGATTCTTGGATTCACTGTTCTCTCCAATCAAGGTTTGCTCATTCTTTTGAAATTTAGTATTTTTGAAATTTTTGGTTAATTCCCAGACTGTTTCCCTTTGGGTTAAAATTTCATCTATTAAAAGGATGAGTTTTTCAGTATTAAACTCAGGAATTCCTTTTTTTTGTGTTATAATATCCAGTAGTATCCAACCAGGGAATTTCTGTTGGATTAGTTCTTCTGTGGCTTTATTATTTATTTCTTCTCCGGATGCTTTTAATTGATTCAAAATTCGGTTTATTTCTGTTAACATTTTCCTTATGTCCGGGGTTTTTTGGCTGGCAAATGAGATTTTCCTCAAGTCCCCAAATAATGCGGATTTAATTGATTCTTTATTCCCAAATCGGTTTTTTAAATGGTTTACTGCATGAGTATAGTTTGTCCCAATCACATTATAACCCTTAAGTTCTCTTTCGGCATCTCCTTTCAAGCAACTAATCAAATAAGCCATTTTTTGAACGTTTGGAATAGATAAATCATCATCAATTGCTGCTTGGAATGCAGACCAAAATTGCTCCCAATTTGCCATTTTTCCATCAAATGTTGGCAATGAAAGTTGAGGTAACCTGATTTTAGTTCCATTCGTTGTAGGTAAGTTCTCCTCAATCCAATTTTCTAACTCAACTGCCTGAACTTTACCACGATCTATTAGATCAATAAAATTGTTAGTTGCCAAAAAATTATTGTATTCTTGCATTTCTAAGGTCCTAGCTTCCCCTGTCATAGAGGACATAATTTCGGACCATTCAAAATTTTTACAGTCCAGAAAATTTACTGATCTATTAATTTTGTTTAATAACCTCTTTACTTGACTCATGTTCCGATTTTCCGGTAAATTTTCCGCTTCTGTAAGGTAAGTACTTAATCTGGTGGCAGTGGGTGTAATAATTTGACGCAATGGACCTGACATTTTTTTTTCAGTTTCAAATAACCCCAATAATAAAATTTATCTTTTCAGAATTATATAAAATGTGTATATGGAATGTTATTATGTCAAAAATGTATATGGCAATTTCAATTAGATAAGTTTATCAATTAATTGTTGCTTGTGTTTTGTTTTTTCCTCTTTTTCAGTTTACAAAATCCAAAATGTGAAGAGGAGAATGGCAATCAATGCAAGACAGAACCAATCACAAGCTCCCTTAAAGTGTGTCGATGATTTTGGCAATCTTTGAGAAGGCTTTCTTATAACGCACAAGTTGCTCTTCCTTCAGTTTTGCCGACGAGGACGCGGAAATTTCGCTCGACTGCCCTCCGCGATTTGCCTCAGCTTTGTTCGACTTAACTAATAAATTAATACTGAAAATTTCTCTTTTCAGTACCTTGGGGGCCGGCACAATTGGTGGCGGTGTGATGACCGGTTCCGGAGAAATTTCGTCAAGACCCAAGGGATCAGTTGGATCAATCGGCTTTGTTGCGCGCTGTCGGCCAAGTCCAAGAGAGTTTCTGATGATTCTATCGGCGGATTTCTCCGGTTTTTGAGGTTTGCCAATTTCCGCCTGAATGTATGAACGAATTCGATTTGTAACAGCAAAGCGATTTCCCCAGCCCTTTTTAGACAATACTTCAATGTCCTCGCCTCGTTTCACCAGATCGACTGGATTTGCTTGCCAATTGCGGCTAAAATATTCAAGGTGATCAAAAGCTTTTAAAAGGTGATAGAGTCTATACTGTTTCTTTGCGTCGGGCGGTTGCGATGAGCCCTCCTCCTCAAATTCTTTGCGCCTCTTTTTCCTTTGATCCACTTCGTCAACAAAGGCACAAAAGCGGCAGTTGCAAATTTGCCCAGGTTTGTGGCGATTAGAATTCGTCTCCTCCACAAGGAGCTGGAACTTTCGTTCAACAATGGCAGGGTTATCACTCACTAAAGGGAAATTTTGAGATAAAAGGGGTAAAAATTTAGTCCAAACTATTTGCGGATGGCACAGGATTTGTTCAAAAACTGAAAATGAAATAATTGGGAACCAAACAATCCCAAAATTCACTTCAAAAGATGGCAAAAACTGATGGCAAAATCAAAAATTGGTTGCTGAAGGTAGTCTGCTGGCAAAAACCCAAATGTGTGTAGAACTGGCCACCAAAAATGCAGAGGTTTGCCAAAAATCGGTTGAAAAACTTTGCAATAGGCTGAAAAATTTGTTGAATTTGGTTTTCCTCTGAAAACCCTCAAAATCACTTGTTGAGAAGGCCCAAGTCGTTGGTAGGCCGTTGCACCAAAATGTCAAAGGAATTCCCCGATGAATTACCCAAGACCTATAAAATGTTGAAAGAATAAAAAGTTTATTCAATGTTGTAAATGTTTGAAAAATGATGAGGAATAAAAAGGGAGGGAAAATGGGGATGGAACAATGGGAAGAATGAAAATGGGTGGTACAATCCCCGGGGGGACAAGGCGGCTTTATATAGTGCCGCTGCGCGGGAATGGAATGTGGGGGTGGGCACGTGGACATAGAATTGAAAGGGAAAAAAGGAAGGGAAAATTAGGGGTCAATCTGAGGATCAAAAGAACGAAGGGAGAGTCCAAAATCAAAAAGGGAATTGTCCACGTGAATTCGAGACATCCATTAACATATCCGCCATTATCCGCCGTATTTGCCTCAATGGATGATGAAAGGCCGCTAATGGATTTTGTGGAGAAAGATGGTGAAAAGAATGACTCATCATATTGATTTTAATATTTTCTTTATTTAATTCCATATTTATTTATTTATTTTAATTATTCATATTATTCGCATTTTTATGCGACAGGGAAGGCAATATGCCAATCGAAAGCTATGAGCACCTTCTAAAAAGAGGCTTAAAAATTTTTTTAACAATTTAAAACACTTTAAAAAATAAGCAACTTTTCCTCATTTAATCAAAAAATTCGGGTTTATTTTTATTCAAAGACTTGTAACTTTTTAAAGGTGAAATTCGTCAAATTTATAAATTGCCACTTTTAGAGGATATTTTGGCTTTCCAAAGGTATATCGCCTTCTCAAATTGGCTATTGCCTCTTTGAGATATGGGCAAAAGAGAAATGAAGTAGAGTAGGAGGACTCGTTTTAGACATCCATATATGGTTTTTGTCCAGTAGCTCAATGAGGTAATTCCTAATTTAGGAAGGCGATATGCTATTTCAAAGCCCAAAATGTCCTCTAAAAAGTGCCCTAAATTATTTTTTTAAATACATTTTTAAAAAAAATTAGAGATCGAAAATGGGAACACCAGAAAATTCTACCTTCGCCGAGGAAAAGGCACCATTTCTCCAAATCATTTCTTATTTTAGAATATTTCAATAAAGTCAAATAGTAAAGGGCACTTTCGGCTTTAAAATGGTATATTGCCTCCCGAAATTGATTATCGCCTCAGTGAGTTATGGGCCAAAAAACGATGCAGGCACTGAATCGACATCGACAATACTCAATTTCCCCTACTCAAAAATTCATTACGCCTTCCCTTTTTCCTTCCTAATATCAGTTTCTGGATTGCCCCCAGCCTTTAATGACGGATGTTGATGGCGAAAATGACGGTGGTGAAAAAGAAGATGGCCTTCCATCAATTCCACTGCTCTTGAATTCATCCCAGCCCACATTCCTTAATCCAACTGGGCCAATTATTTTGTCCATCAATGTTGTTGGGATTTCCCCTCAAAATGGCAGCAAGCACTCTTCTATTTCTCCCCCTTCTTCGGCTATTCTCGCTTACTCACTTTTGCGCACCTTCCGTCCAATTCTAGTCCAAAATGCCGAACAACAACCAAATAAAGAAAAATCAAAAGGGAGCGGATGGATTGGCATTGTTTTGTTTGCCATTTTCATGCCACTTTTTATTTTGGCCATTCTGGCCGGTTGTGCCATTTTCGCCAATCAATTGTTGCTGAGACGAAAAATGGTTATTATGGGAGAATAGGAAATATTTCAGTACAGCCATTTCAGTACCATGACCATTCTTTTGCCTATATCTCATAGAAGCAATAGCCAATTTGAAGGCGATATATAATACCCCATTGAAAAGTCCAAAATGTCCTCCACTTTTAAAAAATTTACATATATTTGAGTGCAATTAACCCGATTTTTTTGAGGAAAATCCGCTAATTTAAAATTATTTTTAATTTTCAAAAAGTTTGTAAAGCCACTTTTTAGAGGACTTTTAGGGCTTTCGAAAGGCTTATCGCCTTCCTGAATTAATTGCTTCCTTGGTGAGATATGGACATAATGGCAAAGCTACTGTAATGGGAATATTTGATGACAATAGTTTTGGCATGAGAAAAAGTGGGGAGGATATAAAATGACACTTACAGATGGCCTATGAGAATCAAAGGAGGCAAGCAATTGACCAACAATTGGGCTTTTTCGAAATTAATTTGCACAATCGACCCACTGCTGTTGGCCCATGTTCAAATCGACGGATGACTAACACTTCGGCGGGAAGTCAAAGGCGCAAAATTGCACCAACAAAATTGAATGGGAACAACACCAAAACAACAAATATTGATATGGTCGCATTGAGCAGAAATGCATTGGGCAATGGCAGAGGAGGAGGAGGAGGGGGATCCGGATGGATTTGAAATGAATTGGGGAATTTTTTTATGAAAGTTATAAAATAAAATGGCATTTTTTATTGAATAATTTTCAACATCTTATGGCATTTAATTTATCAGCAAAATAAGAAACATGCGGAATTAATTTGTTTGGGGTTGGGGCAAGTAAAACAGGCGTTATTTGTTTGGGGCAAACAAAACAGGCGGAATTATTTGTTTGGGGCAAACAAAACAGGCGGAATTATTTGTTTGGGGCAAACAAAACAGGCGGAATTATTTGTTTGGGGCAAACAAAACAGGCGGAATTATTTGTTTGGGGCAAACAAAACAGGCGGAATTATTTGTTTGGGGCAAACAAAACAGGCGGAATTATTTGTTTGGAGCAAACAAAACAGGCGGAATTATTTGTTTGGGGCAAACAAAACAGGCGGAATTATTTGTTTGGGGCAAACAAAACAGGCGGAATTATTTGTTTGGGGCAAATAAAACAGGCGGAATTATTTGTTTGGGGCAAACAAAACAGGCGGAATTATTTGTTTGGGGCAAACAAAACAGGCGGAATTATTTGTTTGGGGCAAACAAAACAGGCGGAATTATTTGTTTGGGGCAAATAAAACAGGCGGAATTATTTGTTTAGGGCAAATAAAACAGGCGGAATTATTTGTTTGGGGCAAATAAAAAAGGCGGAATTATTTGTTTGGGGCAAATAAAACAGGCGGAATTATTTGTTTGGGGCAAATAAAAAACAGGCGGAATTATTTGTTTGGGGCAAATAAAAAACAGGCGGAATTATTTGTTTGAGGCAAATAAAAAACAGGCGGAATTATAATGGGGTGTGTCTTTAATTGTTGGAATTGGGTTAATTTTGGCGGTGGGAAATTAATGGCCAAATCATTTTTTATTGTAAAATTCTTTGTCCCTCAAAATCAATGATTCTGCCTGTCTCCATTATTTTCATTCATCATTTGTGCCATTATCCACATTATTCGTCCTTTTCACCTTCATTCGCCTATTTTGGAACCAAATTTTGACTTGCTGAATAAATGGATGGCAAATAATTTAAATTTATATTAATTCCAATCTCACTGTTTCATTTAGACCCAATTCGTTGGCCAACTGATAGCGACGAGGACGAGAAAGATATTTGTGCTGTCCAAATGATTTTTCCAATTCAGCCAACTGATGGGAGGTGAATGTGGTCCGAGGCCGACGAATTCCTTTGCTCAAATTTTGCCAATTCCAAACTGAAAAAAGGACAAAAAACTTATTTTAAATGGCACAAAAATTCACGGGTCAATGCCAAAATTTGTTCCCAAGTGGTTGATGGGATTGACATTGAATTGAGGATTTGATTTGAATGAATTTGGTTGGCAGTGGCACAAATTTGTTGTTGGAACATTGGAGGAGTTGAGGCCAAATTCGGCTGCTGGATAAATGGATTGGGTATGGAGGGATTGAGTGAATTATTCTGATGATTGGAACTGTAATGAATGAAATTAAATGAAAATATTATACATAAACATTTTACGTCAATATTTTTTCGACATTCCCCTCATCAATGGCCAATTCCTGCTGCCGTATTTCACCAATATTTTCACAAATGTGTTCCTCATTTTTTGGTTTAATTCCATTGTCCTCCTTTTCAAGAAGACTTTGAATAGAATGAAACATTTTTGCGAGGGAAAAATTGGACAAAAATGTACCAAAATTGGCCAACAATGCCCATTGAATTCATTTGGCAGACCGTATTCCCTTTTAAGGACCGCCCAAACTTCAAAATTGAAGGATTTTGGATATGATTAATCCATCAATTTTGGCGGCGCGAACAATTTCCCAAAAAATATTCTTTTATCAACCATCAAACCCCAAAGGGCCATTTGGGCAGCCGGCTTTTTGTTGGGCTAAAAAGCGCTAATTGTATTTTGCCAAATGTAATTCCCCTAGGGAGTATTTCCCCATTCTCTACTCCTTTGGATTATTCCCTGCCAATGTCAAATGATGGATATATATGAAAGGCAAAAGAACAAGAAAATATGGAATTATTAAAGTTGAAACCATTGAAACAAAAGGACATAAAAATGTTCCAGAATAATATTATGCTTTATATGAAAATCAGTCATTAAATGTGTATTATTATTAGTCCTAATCTAGGGCTAAATTTGTTTGGGGCGAGAACTGACCTAGGCTCTCGTCCCGAACCTTCAACTGTCTCCAATGACCAAATAAATGGGACAGGGATTAGAGGCGAATGAACTTTAAATAATTCTTTATTAATTGTGCGGGAAAATATGGTAAAAAATGTGAAGGGAGAAAAGGATAAGGATAAGGAGGGAAAAGGATTGATTTAAAAAGTTAGATTGGGGCAATATTTGATTGACGGGTGACAGGGCAATTAGGCAGAAAGTGGTGGGTACAGTAGGATGGAGAGGAAAGGCTATAATAGGCGAAGGCATTATTGGTATTGATTTTGATAATTAATTGAGAAATAATTATTCAGCACATCCAATGGATTGTTTTTTGGCACAAAAATATAAAGCGAATTATCTTTTATTCATTCCAAAATTCGCCAATTCTCTGCTGCCTCCTTCCCATGCCAATATGGCAACACCCAACAAATATTGATATGGTCGAAATTGAGCAAAAATGTGCTGATGAGGGGAGGGGACACGGTAGGATTTGTAATGAATTGGAGAATTAAAGATATAAAATGGCATTTTTTATTGAATAATTTTCAACAACTTGGGGCATATTTAATTTAGCAAATTAAATGCGGAATTAATTGTTTGGGGCAAATAAAATAGGCTGAATTATTTGTTTGGGGCAATTAAAAAAGGCAAAATGTTTGGGGCAAATAAAACAGGCAAAATGTTTGGGGCAATTAAAACAGGCAAAATGTTTGGGGCAAATAAAACAGGCAAAATGTTTGGGGCAATTAAAACAGGCAAAATGTTTGGGGCAAATAAAACAGGCAAAATGTTTGGGGCAATTAAAACAGGCAAAATGTTTGGGGCAATTAAAACAGGCAAAATGTTTGGGGCAAATAAAACAGGCAAAATGTTTGGGGCAATTAAAACAGGCAAAATGTTTGGGGCAATTAAAACAGGCAAAATGTTTGGGGCAAATAAAACAGGCAAAATGTTTGGGGCAATTAAAACATGCAAAATGTTTGGGGCAATTAAAACAGGCAAAATGTTTGGGGCAATTAAAACAGGCAAAATGTTTGGGGCAATTAAAACAGGCAAAATGTTTGGGGCAAATAAAACAGGCAAAATGTTTGGGGCAATTAAAACAGGCAAAATGTTTGGGGCAATTAAAACAGGCAAAATGTTTGGGGCAAATAAAACAGGCATGTTTGGGGCAATTAAAACATGCAAAATGTTTGGGGCAATTAAAACAGGCAAAATGTTTGGGCAATTAAAACAGGCAAAATGTTTGGGGCAATTAAAACAGGCAAAATGTTTGGGGCAAATAAAACAGGCAAAATGTTTGTGGCAAACAAAAACAAGTGCAATTAAAATGTTTGGGGCAAACAAAACAAGTGCAATTAAAATGTTTGGGCAAACAAAAACAAGTGCAATTAAAATGTTTGGGGCAAACAAAACAAGTGCAATTAAAATGTTTGGGGCAAACAAAACAAGTGCAATTAAAATGTTTGGGCAAACAAAAACAAGTGCAATTAAAATGTTTGGGGCAAATAAAACAATGGCAATTAAAATGTTTGGGGCAAACAAAACAAGTGCAATTAAAATGTTTGGGGCAAATAAAACAATGGCAATTAAAATGTTTGGGCAAACAAAAACAAGTGCAATTAAAATGTTTGGGGCAAACAAAACAATGGCAATTAAAATGTTTGGGGCAAACAAAACAATGGCAATTAAAATGTTTGGGGCAAACAAAACAAGTGCAATTAAAATGTTTGGGGCAAACAAAACAATGGCAATTAAAATGTTTGGGGCAAACAAAACAAGTGCAATTAAAATGTTTGGGGCAAATAAAACAATGGCAATTAAAATGTTTGGGGCAAATAAAACAATGGCAATTAAAATGTTTGGGGCAAACAAAACAAGTGCAATTAAAATGTTTGGGGCAAATAAAACAATGGCAATTAAAATGTTTGGGGCAAATAAAACAATGGCAATTAAAATGTTTGAGTCGGCGGAATAATTTATTGGTGAAGTTTATTTCCTTTTACAGAACAATGGACACCTTACTTCATTAAATCTAACCAATTCCCTTTTATTAAGATGAGGAGTGCAAACACCAACACCGCATAAATAATATTGATGTAGGAAAGTGACACTGATGGTTCCAGAATTTTATTGAATGATATAAATGTCATTTTTTACAATGCAAAATATTTACAAATAAATTTTCGTTTTCCAAAATTATCGTCGCAATGTTTGGGCCTGTGTTGTATGCACCAAAACCATTCCATGCTGTTCACATGCTTCATAAACATCCTCATCATTTGGTCCATCGCTGGGAGTGACCACAAATTTGGCGCCAAACTATAAAATATTTGGAAGAAATATTAAAGGAAATCCATAGCTGATGAAATGGGACCATTGGGTACCTAGGCCATTCTTTTGGCCATAGTTCAATGAGGATGAAATTAATTTAGGAAGGCAATATGCCATTTGAAAACATTAAATGTCCTCTAAAAAGTGGCTTAATTAATTTCTGTGAAAATTTAAAATATTTTGATAAATGGCATTCCTCATTCAATCAAAAAGTTCGGATTTATTTCATTCAATCTAACTTTTTTTGACTATAGATTTAAAAATTGAAAATGGCTAAAGACTAAGCTGTAAAGGACATTTTTGGCTTTCTAATTGCATATCGCCTTCCTAAATTGGCTATTGCCTCGTTGAGCTATGGTCAAAGAATTGCCCAAGTACTCTTTTCCTACAGTCAATGGGAATTGGGAAATTAATAAGAAGGACCTGTTTGGCCAAATCCAAACATTCTCGGCCAGGGAATGGACTCTCGGAGGCCACACAAATTCCATCCAATTTTGCCAGCCATTCACGTCTTTCCTTCTGCAAATTTTGGCCTTTTACAAAATTCAACATTTCCCCTACCTGGGTGAATGCCTGAACCGGCCGGGCAAAATAATTATTCCATTGCCTTTCATTTGTGGCCATTTCCTCATTAGTACCATTCCTTGGACTAATCTCCAACAATTCATCGCCGCCACCCCTCACTCCGGCCACAATTGCATCCACAATGTTCGCCTTTTCCGCCCTTCGCACATTGGCTCGCCAGGGAAGTGACAAAATTTGTGGATGTTGTCGAAGCCACCTTCAAATAATTTTAGGGCATTAAAGTACTTTATTTAAAGGGGAAATTCCTTGTAAATTAATTAGGCGGTCTTTTTAATCCCTACAAAATTCCAGAGTGGGTAATTTATCTTGTACCTATATTTTAAGAACTGGGTAATTCTTTTGGCCAATAGTTCAAAGAGGCAATAATTAATCTGGGTAGACAATATATAGAGCATTAAAAGCCTAAAATATCCTCTAAAAAATGGCCTTTTTAAAGAATTCGAATTTCAAAAAAATGGTTTTTGGTTTACGAAACCCGAATTTCTAAAGAAAAAGCCGCTAATTTTTCCAATTATTTCAATTTTCAAAAATGTTTTAGGCCACTTTTTAGAGGACTTTTAGGGCCATCAAATGGAATATCGCCTTCCTGAATTGGTTATTTCCTTGTTGAGATATGGCCAAAAGAAGGGGCAAAGGTTGATGAAATGTCCTGTTTCACATTTAAATATTCTTTAAAAGAGGTAATCAATTCCTTAATTAATTCGCCCTTTCATTTCGTCTAAATTTTCATAGATCCCAAATCCCACGTGATGGCAAAGAAAATTCGTCATTCACATTTTTGGCCAAGGGAGGGAAGCCCAAGAAGAAGATTGAATGGAAGGGGGGATTGGGGATGGGTAGAAAGGGGAATTGTGCTTGTTTTTTATGGCCACAATGCCAATTTTGGGTGGTGGAAGCAAGAAAAAATGATGGATTGTTGAGGTGGGCTTAAGGGGCAATATGCCTGCGTCATTTTGTGCTGCACTTCAACTTTCGTGCCCTCCACTCTAATTGTTTTTTCCACCAATTTTGGTGGCGTCAATTTTGCCAACGGGCACATTTATTTTATGATATTTTATGACTTCTTTGTCTCTTTTTTGTTTGGCCACCCCAAAATCCCCTTTTCTCCGAATTGACCACTCATCAAAATATAAATGTACGTATGTTGCTGAAAGCGGGGAGGAAAATGCCTGAGGCTAAATGCCTTAAGGCACTATTTAAAAGAGGAGGGTGGCATTTGAGCCAATTCCAATTTGGAGACGGCTTCACAAACACTGTTTTATCCCAATAATGTGGCTTTTTCAATCCCTCCAACCATTTATGGATATGCCATTTTGGCCCTCGCATCATATTCTTCTCCAATTTCTTCCGTGTTGTCATTTTTCTTCAAATTTGCCTTAATGCAATTCAATTCAAAATTCATTCTCTTCTCTCCAAATTGACTCATTTTTAGCTCATTTTTAATTGAATATAGGGCATTATTCATAATGGTAGAAGATGTTTCAGTATTTGGCCCATTCTTTTGGCCATATCTCAGCGAGGCATTAGCCAATCTGGGAAGGCGATATACCATTTGAAAGCACAGAGTGTCCTCTAAAAAGTGGCCATTTAAAATTTTATTAATTTAACTTTACAAAATGTAACATATCTCTATGTTTAATAAATCCGATTTTTGGAGGAAAAGTTGCTTTTTCTCTAAGCTTTTGTAAATTTTCAAAAAATTATTATGGCCACTTTTTAGAGGACATTTAAGGCTTTCAAATGGCATATTGCCTTCCTAAATTAATTTCATCCTCATCCTCATTGAGCTATGGCCAAAAGAATAGGCCAAGGTATTGAAAACTTTCTGCTTCAAATCCATGAAAAAATCTATTTTTTAATACTTCCAAAATGTAATAAAAATAAACTAAGTTTTGGCCATCCTTTCCCTTTCCATGAATGGTGAATATGGGAAGACCCAATCAATTTCGTACAAAAATTTTCCTATATTTTTGTTTGTTGGCTGGCTGATGGCTGGGAATAAACCACACTGATTAATTGGTAGGAATTAAACCAGCCAAAAGGGAGCAATAAATACTAATCGTGCACACCTTTTCCCCAATACACAATTTTGTCGATTGATAAGGAGGCCCATTTCCTATACCCAATTTTCACTTTTGCCCCATCCATCCAATTTATTATTATTTGCGTGCAAAAAATTCCCTTCGACTTTTGCTTGGCCCAAAACATTTCCTATTTTCATCCTCTTTCGATGCCTCAGGCTTCAACCCTACTTTCAATTGGGCCGCCCAACATTCAAAACTGCCAAACCAAAACAACAACGACTCATCAAAGATTGGCTGCTACCACAAAATTTGGTGGTTGGCCTCGACTTGATCCCATCCACCATCCCTTCGGCTGCTGCTGCTGATCGCTCAATTCATCGCCCACTTTCACTGATCAGCCAATTATTCCTCCTTTTTGAGTTGCTGATCGCTCAATCTGCTGTGCTTCCTTTGATCAATTGTGAGAGATGTTTTGGTACACGACCAATCTTTTGGCCTACAGCTCGACAAGGAAGCAACCAATTTTGGAAGGCGATATTCCATTCGAATTCGAAAGCCCTAAATATCCTCTAAAAAGTGGCTTCAAAATTTTAAAAGCGGGCAACTTTGCAATTTACTTTATGTTTTCAAAATTTATTACGCCACTTTTTAGAGGACATTTAAGGGCTTTCAAATGGTATATCGCCTTCCAAAATTGATTGCTTCCTTGTTGAGTTATGACCAAAAGAATGGCCCAGTCATTGAAATATCCTGTTCAGATTGATCATCATATTCCCTGGCCAATTCCCCTCCTCTTTTTGGGCCAATGATCTCCTCCACCTTTTCCACATTTTGCCCAAATCCATTTCCCCATCTCCATTCCCTACTGCCAACTTTGCTGCATTTGCTCCTCTTGTTGAGGCCGGCATTGGCCAATTTGATTTTCCATCAAAGTTTTTATATTTTTTGACCAAATTGTAAATGCCCTCCAAAATTGCAGTTGAATTTGACAGTGATTGCATGAAGGGAATGTGCCTGGCCGACAGTGGATGCGTCCAAGAGGGATGCGCACGCGATGTCTTTGACCGACTTGGTTGCGGATATTTTCGCATGAACATTTGGCAATTCAAGGTTGGCACTTACACACCAAGTGCAATAACCGAAAAGTATCAAAAGAATAGTGGCAGCTGGCAGGTAATGACATATTCGTCCTTCCATTATATTTAAGGAGGGGGGGGGGGGGGAGATCGGTAGAGGCTGGAGGGTCGATTCTTTCGGCTAATAACTCAATAAGGCGATAGCCAATTTCGGAATGCGAAATACCATTGAAAAGCCTAATGTGTCCTCTACAAAGTGGCCCATTTTAAATATTTTGTATTTCAAGCTTTAAAAAATTACATGCCTTTGAGCCTAATAAACTCGAATTTTCTGAAGAAAGGCCGAATATTTTATAAATTGTTTTAAATTTTCAAAAAATTTATTATGAAACATTTTAGAGGACATTTAGTGCTTTCAAATGGCATTTGCCTTCCAAAATTGGTTGCTTCCTTGCTGAGATATTGGCCAGATAAGAAACAGAAAAGGTGGCACTGATGAAACGTCCTTTGTTTAAGGGAAATTATATCTACTAGTAGATTGAAATGGCACTTTATTAGAAGGGATGAAACCCACCAAATTCCATCAAATTCTCCCTCTAGCAATGCTATGAGCCGGGCAGACGTATTGGTGAGGATTCGGAAAGTGCCTGGATTCGTTGCTCCGAGGACTATGAATGCGCATCAAAATGCATTGTGGTTGGCACTTTTTAGTATTCCCTACTTTAATTTTATTACAATTTTAGCAAGTGGCCAGCCGGTTTAGGCTAAAATGTTATGGCAAAAGTGATTGCGAAACAATTGCCCGAATTCATGATGGAGGCGCCAACGGGTATGCGACTATAGGAACAGAGCATTTTGGCGCCGTTTATAATAATTCATCAAGGATAGAACTAATTTTGATGATTTTGTTATCAAATTAAAGAGCAGACTTTTGGCTATCAAATAAAATTAATTTTATTTTAATTGGTTTAGAAATGATGAAGTTGTACCCAATAAAATCATTTAAAATGACATTTACATAGATTAGGGAAACTTCACTGATTTTTTGGCCATAATTCCATTAATTCTGAAGCAATTTAAATAAAATTAATTTCATTTGATAGCCAAAAGTCTGCTCTATAATTTGATAACAAAATTATCAAAATTAGTTCAGTCTTTGGTTGAGTTATTAATTATTTACATAAATGGCGCTGGGGCATATCATTTGTGGCTTCAGAATAAAATGTATTTTCCTTCAATTTATCGTATGTTTTTTTTTGCAGTTGCCGAACGGGCGACACACTTCCCTATTGGATGACCGTGAAAACATATTGCCCCGATTGTTAATATACTGTATATGAAATTATTAATCCCCTCTGATGAATATCCTCAAGGCCAATTCAGTATTGGTCAATTGAGTACTTGGTTCATTCTTTTGGCCTATATCTCAGCAAGGAAGCGACAAATTTGGGAAGGCGATATGAAATTTTGAAGCCCTAAATCTCTTCTAAAAAGTGGCTCTTCTTTTTTTTCGAAATTTAAAATATTTTTAAAAAAATAAGCGGCCTTTCCCCTTATTAAAATTTTGGTTTATTACACTCAAAGTCATGTAACCTTTTAATAATATTGGATTTTATAAAATTTAAAATAGGCCACTTTATAGAGGAAACGTTAGGCTTTAAATTGCTATATTGCCTTCTCGAATTGGTTAATGCCTCGATGAACCATGGGCCAAAAACTAGTGAATACTCAATCGGATGGTTTCGAATTGTCCCATACGAATAATTTCTCCATTCAATGATTTCTCTCAAATAATTTTTTCCCGATAAATTTGTGCATTTTTCCCTCCTTTATGAATTTCTATTTCCATTTCCCACCAATTTGCGGCTTTTTCGCCCGCCAGCCGAGTGCAATTCAGCCTGCTCTGTTGGCCAGCGCCCATTCCAATCACTTGGCCCCGATGGACAAAACAAACCGCATTACTTTGTGTGTATTTTACGGCCACACATGCAACCTATTTTTTAGAGGGAATATGGCCTAATTTTTGGGTGGGATTAGAGACCAGTAAATCGTCCACAGTTTGTGCCGTAATTTCATCGCCATTTCCAACGGCCACATCCGAAAATGAATCCGTTGAAAGTGCAGCCGTGTTCCTTTTTTGTTTCAGTTTTAGGCCAAATATTGTGCGCACTTCATCCTCAGCAGGCAAATATTTTGGGTCAATCTAAAAGCCTCAGGGGTAATTCACAAATTCTCCCAATTTGGGGCCAGAGCAACCCAGCTTGTCACCGTTTATAATAAATAGTTCATCGAGGAATGAACCTATTTTGGTATTTTTATTATAAATTAAAGAGCATACTTTTGGCTATCAAATGATATTAATTTTATTTAATTTTGTTCAAAATGAAAGGAGTTATGTCCTAAAGACTCTTTAAAATGACCTTTGCAATGGATTTCACCAAATTTTCAGATTTTTTTGGGCATAACTTCATCAATTCTGAACCAATTTAGATAAAATTAATATAATTTGATAGCCAAAAGTACCTTCTTTAATTAAATTTAAAAAAAAAAAAAACAAAATTGGTTCGATCCTAGGCGAGTTAAAAGTTCGGGCTTATCCAATTTTGGGGCATCCCCCACCTTCAAAACGATGTAATTTCCGCTCTTTTTCTTGGCCAACATCGACAATGCTTGATCATCAAAATCGGGAGCAATAACACCGTCGCTGATTTCTCTGCTGATTAAACGGGCCGTCAGTTCATCGCATTTTTGTGAAAGGCCAATGAAATCGCCGAATGATGACATTCGATCGGCGCCTTCAAATTCAAATTGTGGGCATTATTTATGAATTTGCTTGAGGGAATTGGTGAAAAGCAAAGCAGCAAATAAATCGAGAAAAGCCAAGAAAGCCAAAAAGTGCAAGGAAAAGCAAGGAAATCGACGAGGACAATTAAAAGAATTACCAATTATTTTGGTCACATTCCTGGAATTGGGCGTTTTGGTCCGCCAATTTTGGGCTAAAGTTCAAAAATTGTGTGCCAAAAAGGGAAAGAGGAGGAAGAAAAGTGAAAGTGGGAATAGAAAAAAAGGAAAGTTTAGAAAGAATTTTTGGTGCAATTTTATAAATTGAAACGGACCGCGAGCCCGGACCAAAGCAGCGGCCAATGAAGGACGTCGATTGTCGAGCACAAAATCGGCCACCTTAAATTATTGGTTCAATTGGTTCGATAGAGGATTGACCATGAGGGACTGGATTTCGGCTTCATTCAAGGGAACACCGATTGCGGCACCAGCCGGCGAAACGTGTTTGAATGAGGCAGCCGCCGGTTGGCCTGTGGCTTCGGCCAATTCCGAAACCAATTGCCACGCATTCAACCCGTCCAAAATATTTATGTAGCCGGGGGAGCCATTCAAAACTATGAAATTAAAAATGTTGTATTTCTCCAAAAAATATTGATAAAAGACGAAAAAAAAGAAGAGGAGGAATTGGTTTAAATTAAATGAGAGAAGGAGTAAAGTATTTCATATAGATGTTCCTTTATGTTACATCTTCTAGAAAATGTTCGTCAAAATTTGTTTTTGTGTTTTTACTTTAAAGATATTATTAATAAAGCAATTGGAAATTTATTTGGAATAAAATAGGCAAAATGTTTGGGGCAAATAAAAAAGGCAAAATGTTTGGGCAAATAAAAGAGGCAAAATGTTTGGGGCAAATAAAAGAGGCAAAATGTTTGGGGCAAATAAAAGAGGCAAAATGTTTGGGCAAATAAAAGAGGCAAAATGTTTGGGCAAATAAAAGAGGCAAAATGTTTGGGCAAATAAAAGAGGCAAAATGTTTGGGCAAATAAAAGAGGCAAAATGTTTGGGCAAATAAAAGAGGCAAAATGTTTGGGGCAAATAAAAGAGGCAAAATGTTTGGGCAAATAAAAGAGGCAAAATGTTTGGGCAAATAAAAGAGGCAAAATGTTTGGGCAAATAAAAGAGGCAAAATGTTTGGGCAAATAAAAGAGGCAAAATGTTTGGGCAAATAAAAGAGGCAAAATGTTTGGGCAAATAAAAGAGGCAAAATGTTTGGGGCAAATAAAAGAGGCAAAATGTTTGGGCAAATAAAAGAGGCAAAATGTTTGGGCAAATAAAAGAGGCAAAATGTTTGGGCAAATAAAAGAGGCAAAATGTTTGGGCAAATAAAAGAGGCAAAATGTTTGGGCAAATAAAAGAGGCAAAATGTTTGGGCAAATAAAAGAGGCAAAATGTTTGGGGCAAATAAAAGAGGCAAAATGTTTGGGCAAATAAAAGAGGCAAAATGTTTGGGCAAATAAAAGAGGCAAAATGTTTGGGCAAATAAAAGAGGCAAAATGTTTGGGCAAATAAAAGAGGGGCAAAATTTTTGAGGCAAATAAAACAAGTGCAAATAAAATGTTTGGGGCAAATAAAACAAGTGCAATAAAAATGTTTGGGGCAAACAAAACAAGTGCAATTAAAATGTTTGGGGCAAACAAAACAAGTGCAATAAAAATGTTTGGGGCAAACAAAAACAAGTGCAATAAAAATGTTTGGGGCAAACAAAAACAAGTGCAATAAAAATGTTTGGGGCAAACAAAACAAGTGCAATAAAAATGTTTGGGGCAAACAAAACAAGTGCAATAAAAATGTTTGGGGCAAACAAAACAAGTGCAATAAAAATGTTTGGGGCAAACAAAACAAGTGCAATAAAAATGTTTGGGGCAAACAAAACAAGTGCAATTAAAATGTTTGGGGCAAACAAAACAAGTGCAATAAAAATGTTTGGGGCAAACAAAACAAGTGCAATAAAAATGTTTGGGGCAAACAAAACAAGTGCAATAAAAATGTTTGGGGCAAACAAAACAAGTGCAATAAAAATGTTTGGGGCAAACAAAACAAGTGCAATAAAAATGTTTGGGGCAAACAAAACAAGTGCAATAAAAATGTTTGGGGCAAACAAAACAAGTGCAATAAAAATGTTTGGGGCAAACAAAACAAGTGCAATAAAAATGTTTGGGGCAAACAAAACAAGTGCAATTAAAATGTTTGGGGCAAACAAAACAAGTGCAATAAAAATGTTTGGGGCAAACAAAACAAGTGCAATAAAAATGTTTGGGGCAAACAAAACAAGTGCAATAAAAATGTTTGGGGCAAACAAAACAAGTGCAATAAAAATGTTTGGGGCAAACAAAACAAGTGCAATAAAAATGTTTGGGGCAAACAAAACAAGTGCAATAAAAATGTTTGGGGCAAACAAAACAAGTGCAATAAAAATGTTTGGGGCAAACAAAACAAGTGCAATAAAAATGTTTGGGGCAAACAAAACAAGTGCAATAAAAATGTTTGGGGCAAACAAAACAAGTGCAATAAAAATGTTTGGGGCAAACAAAACAAGTGCAATAAAAATGTTTGGGGCAAACAAAACAGGCGAAATTAAAATGTTTGGGGCAAACAAAACAGGCGAAATTAAAATAATTAGGGCCAACCATATGGAATTGTTGCAGAAAAATAGAATAAATTTATTGTAAAAATATTGAATTAATTTTGGCGAAATTTATTTCCTTTTCAATTCCTTCTTTCATTAAATCTAACCAATCCTCACTTAATTTCATTTTTTGGAGAACAACACCGATAATGTAATTGTAATTTTTAACGAAATCCTTTCTTTTCACCTTTTATTGGCATATCCATTTGGAGAGAATATAGCTCTGCTTCGTCCCCCTCCTCAGCTAAATCCCAGCCACTGATTGCACCTCCGCAAGTTCCGTTCAGTAACCTTCCTCTGCTAGGGCCGTTGCCACCCGGGATTATGCCCACCGTCGGGTGGTGATGGCAACTGTTCTGGTAATGATGGCCAAGGAATTGACGGCGCATAAACCGTCCACAGAGGCCGTCGTCCAAATGGGTGTGATGGCAGCAACGACGGGCACCGATGGATGATTGTTGCTCGAAGGCCTTTGCAAAAATTAAGGGAAAAGAATTAATGAAATTTGGCCTTAGAGCAGAGGAAATTGAGGGAATTTGGTGGAAGGAATATTCGGGTTAATTTTAATTTGGAAAGAATTGTTGGCGAGAATTATGTGCGATTTTTGGCCGAGTGAATTTTGGTCGGGCCCCCAAATTTTTTGCTCACCGCCACAATCCGAAGGAAAAAGCTGGAATCGAGGAGGCGAGAATGTGATTTTGAACGTCTTCGGGCTGACAAAAATTTGGCCACCGACGGAAGTCGTTGATCTCTCCGCCTTCCAATCATTGTTGAACTTGTGCTTGGCCCATCCATTCCATCCTCCTCATCCCCAGTCGATTTTTGGCCAATTCCACCATTTTGTTGCAATTTGGTTGTCTTCCTTCCCTTCTCCTCCTCCTCTTGTTCCTCCTTTTTCCTTTCCTCTTCCAGGGCTGCGGCCACTCGAAAACGGGCCATTGAAGAAATGCGCGACATTTTCGGGTGCCAATGTCGAGATCGAACGGATTATGGATGGCACTTTTCCTTCCCTTCTTCTTCTTTTTTGTTGTTTTTTTTCAACGTAGGCCTGTGTTGGATTCGATTAGTCGGTGCCCAGGAATGCGGACGAAACGAAGAGGACACAACGTAGAGGCCAAATTGGCAGTTTGGTTTGTGTGTTTGGTTGGCCGTTCTCGATGGGCTGGGGTGGGATGTCTGCCTCGGGGGATGGCCTTGGCCTTGCAAGTTTGCGCCCATCCTCCCCTCTCCCATCAATTCCAACTTTTTCTCCATTTCCTTTCAATTTCCCCAAAAGGGTGTGTGTGCGTCGATGAACCCAACGAGCCGGGGGACCATCATTTTACCCTCCAACAAAGCACTCGGCCAAATTTACGCACACAATCCCCCCTCACCCCCCCCCCCCCCCCACTTCTCCCTTTCCGCTCTTGACGCATCCCAACCCAAATTCCCTAAATTCCAATGAATTGAAATGGATGTTGGGGGACTCGTCTAAATAGATTTTGTTGGGTGGGTTGGTTGCAGTGGCATCCATTTTAAAGACAAAAGAAAATTGGAGGGAGGATTTGATGAAAATTGAAAAGGAATTAGGCAAATTGGATACTTAAAATAGGTCAATTTAGACTTTAAGGCAAAGATTAAAGGAGCAATTGTGGAAAAGAAAATTTGTGAATTTATGGCCAATTCTGACTCTAATTTTTATGCTATTTGATTTCTCAACTTTTGGACATATAATGGAGAGGAAAATAGGGCCAAAACGGCCAATTTCTTTCCTTTCCGCTTCGGTGAATTGAGCCGTCAAAAATGTGCGTTCCGTTCCACTTTTGGCCTTTTGGAAAAGCTTTTAAGGATTTAAATAAAAAGGAGGAAAAATAGTAGAATGCTTTTGCCTTTTTGGGAGAAAATCTGCATTTTTACCGGAAAATTACTGCCATCAATTTAAAAAAGGAGGGCACAATGGTTCATTTCAAAAAGATGTAAAAAAGGAAGAAATGAGGAAGAAAATTTTGACATTTGCTGCTGGCAATTCCATTGGGAAAAGGGCCTCTTTAAATGGATTTAAAAAGTGTTCAAACAAAGCACACATTGAAATCGGGTTAAAATGATTTATCGCAAAATAAAAATGATGACAAATTTAATTTTTTAGAGGTGTCCAAATATATAAATTCAGAGATCAAAATAAAGAATTTAATGTGGGAATTATCAACGTTGTTTTTCCTCATTCATTCATTGGTCAACACTTTTTAGCAAACAAATTCTTCGCTGCTCCAATTCGGTGCGTTTCACTTTTAACTGAAATTTTTAATAATTTTGGCCTCCATTTCCCCTCGATTTTACCTTCTCCAGGTTGCCCTCCTCCATGGCCAATGCTTTCTTCTGTTGTTCAATCTTTTGGCGGATATTTTCAATTCGCTTTGTGGAATTCGTAATTGCCGATGTTACCGTCAATTCCTCTTGACAAAGTCCCCATAACAGAGCTTGCTTAAATTAAAATAAATTTAAATTTATTCATTAAAAGGAAGTGGATTTTTACGTAGTGAAAATCAGAAAAATGGGTGTCTAATTTAGGTTTTATTGAATTTTTACATAAAATTTTCCCTCCAAAATAAAAACGTAAAATGCACAAAATTTAAACTTTTCTCATCAAATCCTATATTAAATTAGCTCACCAATTATTAACCCACCTTTCGTTTTTTGTCCTCATCTTCTTAGAATTCGGCCGCCGTTTTTCTTGACTGTTTCAAATCCTTTTCATTTGTCGTTGCTGTTGAAGTGCTTTGGAAGGAGGGAATTTCGTCCTTAAAATTATTATCATTAAGAATTTGTTCATTTTATATTTTATTGGTAGATTTTTTTGTTTTAAATATTTTATTTCCTCTAGAAATGAATCGTAGAATGTATAAAAATGCATAAAAGTGAGAACCAGGCCGGAAAAAATTAACGTCCGCCGAGCGGACTCGAACCCGGGATCTAAATTTGCAAAGCCGAAGAAACTTTCCCACTATGTTAAACCCGCTAATGAAATTTTTTGATAAAATCTTTTTTATTAAATCCTCTATTGAGTCTTTAAAATAAATTCTAGCCTTTGACTTAACAAACAGGCGAATTTTCTAATATTATTTTTGCGTGGCAAATCCATCATTCGCTTACCTGCATTTCGTTGTCCACTGCTTCTTGTTTAATTTCCTTTTCCGCCACCACAATTTCTTCATTCATCGCTGTTGTTTTGCTACTGCTACCGGGTACATTTTGTTTTTGGATTTGTGCGGTTTGTTGAATTGTTTTTTGCTGGAATTGTTGATGGGTAGCACCGGCGGGGCTGCAATGTTGCAAAATTGAGGCTGGAAATGAGGGCGTTGTCGGTGGAATGGATGGATTGAACATGGGCATGGGCGTGAAGGTTGGCATTTGATTGAACATTCGGACACCACCAACACCAACACTTTCTGGCCTAAAATTCAATCAATAATTTACTTTACAATTTTTCTTTTTTTTTTGAAAATTTTCGACCCAAAGAGGGACCCTTCTTGCAAAACTTAGGTCTCGGGTTCGAACCCGCAGATGACAATAATTTTTTCGGACTTAATTTTCATTTTTACAATATTTTTAATCACACAGAATATAATAATAAGATATGGGAATCTATACCCTTAAATTTGTTATGTATGGTCAAACCTTTCTCCCACAAAAACATGTCCTCCCGAACTGGACCCGGTGAATGATGAGGAATATGTTGATGAAGTTGATGGCTGCTGCTGTTGTTGACCATTTTGTTTCTCCTAAACAATTTAATTTATTTGTTTTTATATTGCCAAAAACAAACATAATTCATTATCATTTCCCGCGTTGATTCATCCAAAAAATCCATGGTCGATATTGGTGATGACTTTATTTTTGGTTGGATAGATTCTGTCGTCGATTCACTAAAATCTTTGCATTTATTTCCATAATTATTCAAATCAAAACCTATTATTTTGCTGTTTTTGCTGGAATCCTCCTTCCTCAACACACGTGTACTTTTTATTCCGTTCTTTAAACATTTCTTGGGCCTTTGAATTTTTGTAAATTTGCATTTGTTTGGCCGCAAATGCATCATAATTCGTTGGAATTTTCAATGCTTTCCGCACAATTTTCACATTTGCACCGACCATTTTATTATTTATCATCTTTTTCTTCGAAAATCGCTTCTTTTCTTTGGTGATGTCCATCTTAAAATTAGCTAGAATTATAAATTGGTTTAATTTCAATTATTTGTAGCAATTTATGGGGTAGGTATTATTTGGAATATATATTGATTTGATACGGATTATGCACTATTTTTCGCATTATCTCGATGGTATTTGCTTGTTCAAATATCAAAATATTCAGTGTTTTTGTTAGCTTAACTTATATAAATTGAAAACTTGTTTTTTAAAAATATTTTTCAGATAGGCTAATTCCGAAAACCAATTGATTTTTTGGAGCATAGCTCAAACCCCGGTTTAAAAAATGTCTTAAACCAGCATTATCGATTAGGAATTTGAAACGGTTTAAGAATGGACAATAGATATTATTGGAAATGATGGATCGATATGTATTAAAAACATTATCAATTGTTTAAAAATTATTTATCATTGAAAAGTGAGCAAAAAAAAAGTGAGATTGCGAATTTCCAATATCAATTTTTTCTTTACTACATAAATTTTTCGATTCTATTCATAATTGCCATCATCACAAGGGCCTCACGAACTCGTCGGTCCGGCGGCAATAAATCATAGAGAACTTTGAGTTGTTTTGCCTAAAAATGAGTTTTATAAATTTGATTAGAATTGGAAAATTTCTGACCTGATCAATATAATTGAGTTGGTATTTATAAAATTTATTGAATTCTTCTTTAGTTTTAATTTCATTGTCAAGAACCGTGTCAACCGTAAATTCCCTCTTTCCACCTCGAATTGGTGAAAAATAAACAAAATCGCCTTTTGGCCCAAAATATGGCTGCAGAATGTGATCAGAAGCGCACTAAAAAAATAAATTTATAGTAGTTTTTTTTCCTTTTTTGTCTAGTCTAGTAATATATTGTAGAATGTACAAAAATGCATAAAAGTGACAACCAATTCCGAAAAAAAATTATTGTCCTCGGAGCAGATTCGAACCCGAGACCTAAATTTTGCAGAAATGATTGACTCCCCTCTAGGCTAAGAATCGTTTTCTCAAATTTTTCTTGGTAATCTTCAGTACTCACTGTTGAATGAATGTCAGTCCAAGTCTTGTATACACCAAGTTTCACTTCCAAATTCGAATGGCAATTAGGATCGATCCAATGATGAATTGAAGTGACAATGCAAGCACGCAGAGACTGCTGTTCTCCAAGAAGGCTGAATAATAAATTTTATTGGAAAAAAACATCAATTTTACTTACAAACCACGGAAATTTGGTTCGTCAATAAATTTTGCAATTGTACTGCGCTCAAGTGTTCTCAAATTGGCCAAATCTTGATCGCTGGCCCCATATATGCCTGGTCGAATCATTGGGCTGAAGCTTGTTGGAAAGAACACTTGGGTTAAATGGCCACGAGAAATCCAATAGAATATACAACGAATTATTGGAACAATTGGAAATCTGTAAATAATTTGTCTAATTTATTCGTAAAAAATATTTTAAAATGGAACCTTTTTGTTTCAAAAACATCCCAGGCAGCGCCATCCGGTTCATCTTCACTAGATCCTTTAAAATATTTAAAATTTGATATAAATAAAAATTGAGAACCTTGTCTGTAAGCCTTGATTAAACCAATTCCATCAATTAAAATTGGACGCAAGAATGGATTACTCAAATTGCCGACCTGAAAAATAATTTATTTTATTTTAAACATTTTTTATTATACCAATGGAAGGAATTCGCGATTTTGCTCTTTAATGCCAAGCGGTTGACGAATATAATCATAGCAAATGGATTTTCGTGGCAAACGATTTTGAGGACAATCATCAGCTGAACCTGAACGAAACTTTTAATTTTGTTCGTAAAAATAATCAGTTTCAAACCATTGACCATAACTAATTGTTGACATTGGTTATTGTTGGTGTTTGTGCTTGAACTGGGGCGGCCATAATCATCCATCAATGTTGAAAATGGATCCATAAACTTTGTTGAATTATTATGCTTGACAATTTGATGATGAGGTTCGGACATGAGATCATCATTAGTAGAGTGATGATTGCGTTTGACACCATTTTGAGATCCTGAACAATTTTATTATTATTATAGACCTTAAATAAAGCTTACTTTCTTCATTGTTCATATCCCATTCAAGCAAATTTTCAATTTGATTAAAATTGAATTTATCATTTCTGCTGCCCGTCGTATTCGTATTTGTAGGATGTTTTGTGTTTGAAATTGTATTATTTGATGTAAAATTGAAATTTCCTTGTATTAGATCATCATCAACAACACTAAACGATTCATCGGATGATGAAGAACTGTCGAAACCAAAAGCTGGATTTGAGTTCATTTGTTTATAAAACCTTTTAAAAAAACTTTCTATTGATTAGATTATGAAAAATATCAAATGGAACAGTGAGGCTAATAACTAATAAGTAAGTTAGCTTGATTTTTGATCACAATTGTTAAAAAGTTGCCAAAATTTTCGCTTAACATGTTAAGCTCAAGTTGGCATTTAATTAAGCGTTAAGTCTTAGATACTGTTATATTGATTTTTTTAAATATGGCCAAAATAAATTTCGAAGCGAATGATTGTTATAGGCTTAGTTATCGATTGATAATTGATTGCGCGTGTACCTGATTTTGGTTGGGCCCTACCCTGTGTAAATGAATGGGGGGTGGGATTAACCAACTCCGTACCTCCTAATAAGTGCGACGATATTTCAAACAAATGATAATTTATCAAAATTTTATAGAGAGCCTGTATTAAAGTTTTAAATAGAAAAAAGACTAGTTCTAATTTGGGTAAATGCACAAGGGATGTTGTAAAAAATGCAAGGAAATTTAGCTTGGGCCATAAAAAATAGAACAAATACCAAAAATTAGAATATTAATCGAGATATCCAAATTGATGAGTTGGAGGAAGAGGGAAGGAAGGGAACAGTGAACAATAATAAATCATAATAAAGATTTAAAGGAGAGTTAATATAGATTTTGTTCTGTTCATTCGGATTTATTGCCATCGCCGTGGTTCAATGGTGCTTCGGGATTGTTGTTTGTGGTTTCTTTTTGCGAAAGCGGCTCCATCTCATATTTGCGTGTCCAGCGTTCAGTCTCTTCGATTGTTTCGTGGAATTTGAGGCCGGCAGTCTCATGAAGGAACAAATATACGACCAAAGCAGCTGCAAAAGCCAAAGTGGCAAACGGATAGACCACCTAAAAATATTTAAAATGGATTTAAGTAAAAAATGAAATTTACAATGGATTTGTCATATTTTTGTACAAGCCACATCATCATAAATGAAGCAGTGATTGCACCGATGCGGGCCATCATTGAGCAAACCTTAATATTCAATAATAATTAATAATTCATTTCATTTTTGGCAAACCCCTGTAGCCATATTTCGAATGACGGTTGGGAACAATTCCGGCGTAATCGTGTAGAGCGTCGCATATGTTGCTGTAATTGCTGCTTTGCCAATCAAAAATTGGGCAATTGCCAATCCAATATGAGCTAATTTAAAATTAATTATTTACTTTAATGAAGTTAAAACCAAATATTTCCCACCTTTTTCGCCCATCCATAAATTTGAGAGCATACAAATTGCGGCAATAATGTAACCACCGCAGATGATCGGCTTCCTACCGACTCGATCAACAATGAAAAACATCAAAAGGAGGGCAGGAATTTCCACAATGCCACCAAAAATGAATGTAGTGTACATGTCGCCGCCAAGAAAATCTGTCTAAATATTTAAAAATTATTTATTAATTTTTGTAGTTTTTCGTTTTAAATATTGTTTATATTATAGAATGTGTAGAAATGCGAATCAAGTCCGAAAAAATTATTGTACTCCGAGGAGATTCGAATTCGAACCCGAGATTTTAAATTTTTTAAGGCGAAGACTTCCCCTCTAGGCTAAAAAACTAACAATTTAGAATTTTTAAATTTTTTTTGGTTATCTTAATAAACCCTAGCTAATGTGCCCTAAATTCTTAAAAATTAAAAACTGCCTTCATTGACATTCCATAATAAACCATGGACACGACTGGCCAACAAAAGAATGTGGACAGGGAAATGCATCGAATTCGGGGTGTTCTCAGCAAATCCAAATAATTGTGTTTCCGATTGCGTTTTTCAAGTCCGTCGGATTTTTCGTTTGGATGTGCAAAATCGTCGATGTCTTCCCACCATTTATCCGGAAGTTGTTTTCCGTTGAACCGTGCCGCCGTTCGCATCACTTTGTCCGCATCCTCATAGCGTTTTTGGGACATTAACCAACGGGCACTTTCGGGAACAATCCTTTAAAAATGATTGATTTAAATTATTAGTAAATTAATTAAAAGGTTAATTAATTTGCAGAAAAATTAGTATATATCAACAAAATATTATAATGGTTTAAGGGAGGTTTTGTCCTAACCAAATATACCCAAAATTGAATAGAGTTATGCTCAAGACGCATTGGATGGTATATAATTTGTTTGGTCAAAATGAAAGGGTTTTTAAACGGTATAAACTTTAAACCTATTCTGGTTTAATGGTTCAAAACTAAGTTAGAATTGGTTAAACCCATGCCAAAATATTCGAAATCTATCGATCAGGTATTGGTATAGGTTTTATGTGTTTAGGATAAACCATTATAATTTTTCGGCAAATTTAATATTTCCCTTAATTCAAAATGAACTCACCACCAATAGGAGAGGAAAATCAACGCGGGTAATGCAATAATTCCATGCAAATGTTGGTAATTCCGGAAAAAATATGCCAATGCTCCGAGAAAAACTTGACCAAGTGCAAAAAATATTCCAGTGAATGCGGCTGCTATTTTCCTCTTCGATGGCCCAACCAATTCCATTCCGATGATTACGGCGATTACGAAAATTCCTTTAAAATCATTTGATTTTTTTGGTCGAATGGTTAATGTTGGGGGTTATAATATGGAGATCGATGGTTCGAATCCGACCAAGTCCAAATAATTTTTTGGGGAGAAAAAAAATGGGAAAGGGTTTTTGGTGGTGTAAAAAGCGATTTTATTGTAAATATAATTTTTAATTATTTGAGAAAAATGAAATGGAATTTTAGCGAAAAAATTGCTATTTGAATTTTAATATTAACCAAATTTTTTTATTAATATTTTTGGCAAACCTGGATGTGCAAATCCAACACAAATTCGGAACAGAGCATAAATAATCCAATGAGGTGAAATGGCCATACCGGCGGTTCCAACAATTTGAAGGACAATTGCAATGAAGAATACCATTTTGCGTCCGATTCGATCGCCAAGGAAACCAAAAATTAAAGAACCTTTTAAATTTATTAAAATTTAAATGGTATTATTGATTTTGTTTACCAGCCATTTGCCCAATGTAATATGCGGATTGGATAAAAGCCTTCAAAATTGACCAATCGCAAACAAATTCCCACTAAATTTAAAAATTTAATTAAACATTTTAATTGATTAAAAATTCCAAACCCGTTCAACGGCAGAATAGCTGACAATGGATCGGTCGAAAATGTAGCCATTCCCCGTTTCAGTGCATTTTGTTTTATTTAGAAATTCGCATTTTTCAAAGGGGCAATGTGGCCAATTGTGGTCTCGGAAATCGGTGCATTCCGTTTTGTTTATAAATTCATTTGCTGCTGATGAAGTGGTCCAATAATTGTGGCCATCCAAAGGTTCATTGTCAACTCGGCATCTTACAAAAAGATTTTATTATTGCAATTTTTGAGGATTTAGATTAATTTTTAATGGTAATCAAGTCTAAAAATTCACAAAAAATTTTCGAGAAAAAGGAGACCTTAAATTGAAATTTAGGTCTTGGGTTCGAACCCGCCCACAGGACAATAATTTTTTTCGAACTTGGATGTCATTTTTATTCCCTTTTAACATATTCTGAAGTACATTTCGTGACGGAATATTTTCATTTTAATCTTAAAAGTGCTAATGTTACCTCCATTTTAGTCATATTAAAAATCGAAATTTAATTATTTAAATATTATCAATTTTACCTGTGTAAAATATCGGCTCCGGCAAATGTCCAACTCAAAGCATTCATTGAGGTAATCAATGTTGGAAGACATACTAGCAAAAGTTGCAATTTTTGATAAGTCTGAAAAATTCAATTAATTTAATTTGTGATTTATAAATATATTCATACCCCGAATTCGCCGAGATAATTGACAATCAAATCATCAAAATGCATTTTTTACAAATGGAAATGATTGACGGAAACCCTAAAAAATATAAATTATTTTCGGGAATTGATTAATAAAATTTAATGTGATGTTCGCGAATTGTGAAGTAATTTTTAATAAAATGTGGAATGGTGTTCTCGATTATTTTTTAATTCCCGTAAAAAATTGCATTTACGGAGGGAGATGATGGATGCAGTGCACTTCACCTCCTCCTCATTTTTCAATAATAATAACTAAAGTAGTGTAATCTCATTTTCATCTCGTCCACATTTTTCCCACGTTAGTTTAGTTTCCATGCGAATGACAGGAGGAGGAGGCAACCGGTGGGGTGTCCTCATTGGACTTTATTATATATTTATGATTTTGGTGGGGAAAGGGCAACAAGTGACGAGCGAAAAATTGAGGATAAGTGGATTGGAAAAAGAAAAAATAAAATGGAGGATTTCTCGAGGCCATGGATTTTATGGCCAAATTATTAAATCGAGTCACATTTTCCAAATAATCAATTGAATATACATATTTGAAATTTACATTTAAATTAAAAAATTTTTATTTAAATTCTTTTAAAAATCTGAGAAAAATAGGAAAATGAGACCAAAAATATTAGTAAAAAAATCGTTCCATCTTTTTCTTTTCTTATGTATGCCGCCTGTATTTGGACCAATCCTTTGGGCTGTAACGAATAAAATTTGGATCAATTCTGAGTTGCCGTTTTTCTGTTGATCGCCTAAATTTATAAACCGCTTAACCTCAAAATGATAATAAATAACTCACTGATAAGCCTCTATCATTTCATTGGTCAGTGTTAGGACGTATTCTCCACGCAAATAATTGTTAATTTCATAAAACTAAAAAGACAAAATAATATGGAATTTTTGGTAATTTTACATCTAATGTTTGAAGCAAGTCCTCCTTTCGTATGCTGGTCATTTCGCACAAATCCATGATTGAAATGGTTACCTGAGTGTCCTCCTCCTCTTCGCCATTTTCACCCTGTGATGCAATGGAGGACATTCCCGATTGATTCACATAATTGAGGAGCGTTTCCATGATTGTTTGGAACCAATAGCTTCGATAGGAGAGCTTAATAAAAAATTTTAGCAATAAAAATTTCTGGTCTAGTTGGGAACTCTCCTTTTTGAAAATTTTAGGTCTCAGGTTCGAATCCGCTCCGAAGAAAATATTTTTTTCGGGCTTGGTAACTATTATGCAATTTTATATATTCTAAGGTATATTTTTATAAGAAATAGAATATTTATAAACAAAAACCAAGACCATAAATATGACTAATTTTTATTTAACTGAATATTTACCAATCCAAGATCGGAAAGCGGCTTTTCGGGCGACCCGGTTCTGCCCTCAATTTTAGACAATTCATAACTGAATTCGATGAGAAGACGTCCGTAGCCACGTTTTTGGAATGGAGGAAGGACCAAAATGCATGCCACATTGTACTCTTCGGCCGATTCTTTTTCCTAAATTTTGAATTATTGTTAAAAACAATTTATTTAAAAAAAAACCTTTGAAAAGTAGCCAACAATATGATAGCCTTTTTGATCATATTCAGTCAGAACGTAGAAGAGGAATGGATCGGTGTCATAATAAAGCGTTTTATGATCGAGAAAAAGTTTGGCCAAGAGGCAAAGATTTTGAGCATATATCTTGAAAATGGAATTAAATTGTTTCCTTTAAAAATCTCTTACTTTATTCTTGCGTCCATCGATTTCAAAAAATGAGATTGTGTCTTTCCGGTATATCTCATCACCAGGTGGATGGAATAAATTGCATTTTTTCTGAATTTAAAATTAATTTTAAAGACAAAACATTTTTATACCACATGACGAGCCAATGTGCACCGACTTTTGACATAGGTGAGACAAAATTCGCACAGGTAAATGCACGGCAATTGGGTTAAATCCTTTGGATATGGCGAAAAATACCAAGGTTGAATGATGTTTCGGCCCAGCTCAATCAGCTCAACATTTCTTATGCGCGTCAGGGAATCCTCTGTGTGACCCATTTTTGACATGGAACCGCGCAGACTTGGTGCTGGAAATTTTGATTTTATTGATTTCATTATTCTTAGGTCTTTTTACTTTTTTTTGACAACAATTCATTAATCTTAAGGTTTTTTACCTAAACTTAGTTTTTGACTAATTCATTTGTTCAATTATATTAAAAAATTACTTGGAGGTGCAGTGTAGGTTGTTGAGAGGCCATTGTTGATTGCTGCCGATGAATTCAAATGATGGTCCGCCGATGTGGTGGTGCCGGAATTTGCTTCCACATATTCGATGCGGCTGCCCAGTTGATGCTTTCGTTTCCTACTTCCGGTCAGCGATCGTGCTGGAGTGCGGAAAAGTTCAAGCGGTGTTTTTTCGGGCGTAGAACCTCGAGAACTATTTAATAAAAAAATTAATTAAAATAATTTATAGTTTATTTTGAACCTCAGTCCATCAGCGAATTCACTTCCACTGCAAGTTTGTTGGTGTTCAGAGATTGTGGAGTTGAATGATTGAGTCGAGACAGATTTTTTCACGCGTTGTGGCACCCGGACAGTGTTCAAGTCAAGTTTATCCTCTGTGACCCATTCATCCAATCGGCGATTGCAATCAATGTAATGGACGTAGAATCGATAGACGCCATCGCTTTCTTTTCTCTTTGAAATTATTTCGGCATCCACTGAAATGGTTTAACGATTAATAATTCATATTAATTTGGTATTTTATAGATTTTACTTAAAAAAATTATGAAAAAATTATAAGATAGCTTAGAGGTAGACCCTCCACTTTCAAAAATTTAGGTCTCGGGTTCGAACCCACTTAGAGGTCAATAATTTTTTCGGGCTAGGTTATCACTTTTATGTATTTTTATACATTCTATACATTTCTAGCAAAAAACGTTACCAAAAACCGTTAATTTTAACAATGTTTTGTATTATTTTTATACTCACACATTTGTCCGGTGCCGGCCATGAGAACTTTCAGTCTGCAACTTTCATACAAAGCTTCAATTGTCCATCGTTTTCCGCCCGCCGGTGGATTTGAATTGTACATTTGAACAATGGATGAGCTACTCCCGGTGCCCACTTGCCCATCAACTTCTTCCTTAACATCCGTGGTTGTTGGGTCGCAAACCATTTTTCTGTGAACTCATTAAAATATAAAATTTGAATGAAAAAAATAAAAATGTGAAAAAAATAAAATTGGATATTTCCAAACCATACAATAAATTCACAATTCATCTTTATTTATTCAATTTAATAATAAAATAACGGAATTGGCAATGGTGTGATTGAATATCATAATTTGCGGAAATCGAAAAGAAGTTTTCTCTGTTTTGGTTAAAATGATACCATCAAATATAGTAACAAAATGAGATGGATATTATTTTTGGTGGTGTGGTACTTTTGGTTGTGATTGCCTTCCGTTTTGTTAAGTCCAATTATATGTTCAAGCCTTCTGCTTGTCTCCTCCTTCCACCGCTTTCTTGGGTGTCGATTTGTTGCCATTGTCCGGTGGTGGCTTGTCCCCAACTTTGTCCTTTGCGGTCTTATTGTCCTCCCCTCCTCCTTCCACCATCTCAACATCGCCGGCGCGGAGTGCTTTGAAGTCATCATAGAGCTTGTTCAGAGTCTCAGTGAGCTGTGGAATTGCCTTGATCGAGATTGCGATGGTGTTGCGAACTCCAATTGATGGTTTCAACTGAAACAAAATTTAATGAGTTTTTGGTCGAAAAACCTTTGTATAGGTTACCTCAGTAATCTTAAGGAAGTCACCACGTGAATTGTGTCCCGGATCAAAGAAGAAGTTCTTGCCATCAGTGCGGAATGATTGCGATTGCGGAAGATCCACTTCCTCTTCTAATTATGCAAAATTTTTTTAAACATTTTATGTTTAAAAAATACCAATGAATCCTTCACTATATTCGTCAAGCAATTCTTCGAGTGCATCACGGAATTGACCCATCCCTTGGAGTGGCAAAGCAATCGAATTACGACTTCCGGTCTGGACTTCGAGTTGGGTGATTCGGAGGAAAGTTCCGCGTTGATTTTCTCTTAAATTTATATTAAACATTTAATGGTGTTTTAATAATACTTCAGGTCAACATAGTAACGGCGGGACTCATGCACGATGGTCTCGGTGCGGATTATTCCATTCCCATCCTTGCTCTCGGTCTCTTCAAATTGTGATATTTAAAAAAACTATTCAATTCTTTGCTTACTTTCGGTGCTTTTGTCATCCTTCTCAAATTTGTCCAGAGTTTCCTTCAGTTCCTTGCACACTCGCATTGACATGAAGAGACGATTTTTGCGTCCATTGAGAGCAACCTAAATTTGTTGAAAATTTAGACCTTAAGTTTTCTGAATTAAACCTCAGCAAGCTTCACGAAGCGTCCACGGTTGTTTTGCTTCATATCCATGTAGAAACGCTTTGATTGGATAATCAAAGATTTGGTCGCAATTTCTTCTCCGCCGCCTTGTTGACGTCCTCCACGACCGCCTCCACCACGGACACCATTATGATTCCCCTTTTCGTCGGATCCACTCGATTGAGACATGTATTCCAATTAAGATGGTATCCTTCAATAAAATTAACCTGGCTTTTCCTTTAACCTGATAGTATTCTCTGAAAATGTTGATTTTTACACTTAAATTAACTTTTATTGATTTCAAGATTTTGTGAAAATAAAACTTATGGTCTAAACTCTAAAAATTACTAACTTATTGGATTTATGACCCGAATTCTAAAAGTAAAATAGAAATATGGCAATGGATGATGGATGGGGATTGGTGAACGGATTTTTATTTCATTGCAACGCAATAAAATCCGACTAATCCACCGACTTAACTTTGTTGACTGAACTGCTGTATGGAATTGAGTGGTGACTGGTGAGGAGAAAAACTTCCTCGTCAAAATCAATCAAGAATTATATTATGCTTACTTATGCTTAATGCTATACCGACAATAGTACTGGGAATGTGGGAATATGGATATGGATATGGAATATGGATGGACGATGGATAGAGAAATCAGAAATTATTGCGAATGCGAAATGCATTTTTTAGTGAAGGTCAAATCTATTTACGACATCTAGATCTAACAATTAAAAATAAAAAGTAGGCTCGTGGAATTTTGGATTAAAAAAATAATATAATCAATAATCATCATTCATCACGTAAAAAGATTGAAATATGTATTGATTTTCCTTTTGTTAAGTTTTTCAGCCAAGTCTATAAAATTGAAAAATATCAAAGTTCGCTTATTAGAACGAAGTTGTTAAAATAAAATATACGAATTATGAAAATTTTATTCTATTTATTCGGATTTAACAAAAGAATTTGTCAAAAAATTGGAAAAATTATTTGCTTCATTCCAAGGAAATTTTAACGGTTGCATCTTTTTATAAAGCCCATTCTCATTGGAAATAATGCAAATTGGTCCAATATGGCTCGCTTCTGTTGAAATTTTCAATTTGTTTTCTTCGCCCAGAGAAAGTAGTGTAGAACGGTTATCCAATGGAAGTGAATGTAAATTTTGCAATGAATCGTGCAAAATGTTTGCTTCATCCTCCGATAGTTTCAATTGTGCCTCTTTGTAGCCATTCAAACAATACTAAATTAAATTTATTAAATATTATTAAATAATTAATTCTGTAAAGTTGACTATGTTTAATGGCTCTCAATATTTGATGCTTTAAAGATTATTTATATACTTTAAAATTTTAATTTGGAATATCGCTAACCTGAATTACTTCCAAATATTTATTGCCTTGATAATTTTTACCAATGTTGAATGATAAAATGTTGTTTTTCACCACTAAAAAATTTTCCATTTTGGATGAAGAAGAATATAATATTCTGGGTGAAATTATTTTATTGAAATGCAATTTATTCAGAAAATGATTCATTCTAAATAAATTAATTGTTAATTAATGACTTATTTTTAATTAGGAAGTATTTGCAAATTTACAATTAAAAAATAAAGACAGCAACAATAAATTTTATTTCAATTTTCAACAATTTAATTAAAAATTTATAAAAGAATTTTGAACAAAATTTGGTATCCATTCCGGATCAACAACACATAAATTTTGCATAATCTTCTTTCCTTCCATTTGAATAATTTCTTGATAGAGAACATATTCTGGTTTTTCCTTGAACAAAATTGAAGAATTATCAAGGAATACAAATTCCTAAAAATATTAAAAATTACTTATTATTTCAATTTTTAAATTTACCTTAAGAATTTGTGCTTTATATGCACCTTTGGGAGAATCGGCTTCATCCATTCGCTTTGCAATTTTATCCGGGAAACATGCCACCATAATTCGCCTAAAATGGATTTAAATTATCAAAATTTTATGCCCCCAAATTAACCTTAATTTCCTCAATTGTTCTTGACTGGGCGGTATCATTTTGAATTGATGAACCGGCAATTTTTCCTTCAATGAATTCGATGTGTTCAAAATGGTGACCAATTGACTGCGAAGTTTATTGATTTCATCCAATGCCTTTGGTCGGATGCCCAGCGAAATTAGTGTTTTTGGATCACTTTTCTGAAATTAAAAAAAATTAATTTGATTATTTTAATAATAATTTGTGTGTAAAATTTTACTTAAAAAATTGCAATGGATTAGTGGTTTATTATAAACCCATAAACCTTTTACTCAGGATGCATCGTTTGATTATGTTTTGGACCCATTTCTAATTTATTTAACCATTAAACCAAAAATAGTTTTTAAATCGTTTCCCTTTAATTGTTGACCAAACCATATCAAATTATATACCATTCAATGCACTATTTAATTATTTTTTGAATTACTTTGCTTACTTCATAGTCGGCCGCACCAATCAAATGTAAAATGACGGTCAAATCACCAAATAATTTTGCTTCGCCGATTGAACTCCAAAGTTGTCGTTGTTTAATCATTTCGGTCATTTTTGTTTTTGTTTCTTCCACCGTTTTTTCTTTAATTGCCGAAACCGGAATCAGCGGTTCACGAACGGAGAGGGCCGAAACCAAAGTGAGAGCATATGGAAGAAGGCCATCTTTGAATGCAGAAACCAACACTTTTGCAAATGATGGAGCCAAAGGAATTTGGACGAGGGTGCAACCAAGAGGGGTTATTTGGCTGAATTCATTCTGAAAAATTAGAAACGATTATTTAATTTATAAAAAAATGGTATTTAATTTTAATCCGTTGAAAAAGGAGGATAGCGTAAAAAGGTTTACACCAATTTTGGTTTAATGGTTCAAAACTAAATTAGAAATGGCTAAACCTAAGCCAAAATATAATTCGACATTTTTAATATTTTTTTAATATTTTCCCATTAATAAAATATGAAAATGAAGCACACCTTATTCCCCGTTGTAGTCAATGCTCCAAGCTGTGTAAGCCGTAATTCAGCAGATTTTATTTGATCCGGTTTTGGTGGAGTTGGAAATGGAAAATTGGTCAATTTTCCAAAGCCCATTGATTTTAGGAAGAGAACCAACTGTTCAATGGGCTTATTCAAAATCTCCGGCGTTGAGTGCGTTTTCATATCCTCAAAAACAGCTGAAGAATACAATCTTAAATAATTAATAAAAATTAATTGAAAATTATAATTTATAAATTAAACCTGTAAGCATTTCCTGGCTTCACACGACCGGCTCGTCCTGACCTCTGATTCGCTGACGCCTTTGAACACCAATCGACAATAAAACGAGAAACACCTTAAAATTTTATTTATTTTTTATAATCTGGTAATTTTTGGTTCAAAATATTTTATTTCGTCTAAAAATGTACATTAGAGTGTATAATAATGCACAAAAGTGACAATCAAGCTAGGAAAAAATTACTTTGCTCTGAGCGGATTCGAACCCAAGACCTAATTGATAACCCTTTAAGCCAATAATTTTGTTAATAATTGGGAAAATATTCTCTAGAATTTTAATTAAATTCATATGAATTTTGAATACCTGTTATTGGATCATATTCCCGCCGTTTTTCCTTGCCTGAGTCAACGACATAAGTTATGTTAGGAATTGTTAGAGAAGTTTCGGCTACATTTGTTGCGACCTAAATAAAAATTTTTAAATTATTTGTTAATTATTTAATTTACAATGCATATTCTGGATCCATCCTCGGGAGCGGGCAAAAATACTCGTTTTTGTAAATGACTAGGCAACATAGAATAAAGTGGCAAACATAAAAGAGGCGGAAAATTATTCGACTCATCAATTTCCATCATTTCATTTTGCCGATCCAATTCCAAATTTTCATCTCCAAAATCTGTTTGATCCATATCATAAATGCCAAATTCATCATAATCCAAAGTCATTTCATCATCTTGACCTTCTATATTTTTATTGAATGATTTCTTCTTTTTCTTCTTTGAATTTTTCTTCAAATTTGTTTCATTTTTTGTATTTGGAGGATATTTCCTTTCTAATTTTTTAATAAGCTGATGAACTTCCATTTGACCGCTAAATTCATATTTTATTATTAAATTAATAATGTGCAAAATTACCTTAAAAATACCAAAATTCCTCCCGGTGGATATTGTTCATGAATTTTACAAATCTTTTTGAATGCTGCCTCCAAATAATTTTCCGGTGTTCGACGTTCAAAATAAATGGAAACTGGAAATAGCCGAGAATCAACATTCAATACTTTTGACCGGATATTCGGAAATAATCTGCGCAAAAAATAAAATTTAAATTAAGATAAATTTAAAAGGTTACCTTTCTTGCAAAAAATCGTCGAGCCGTAAAGTTGCGGACATAATTATCAGCTTTAGTGGATATTGCTTCTTCAGCCTGGTCAAACAAATTCTCGATAGTAATCCAATGAGGACATCACTGTAAATTGATCGTTCATGGGCTTCGTCAATTACAATGACAGAATAGCGCGAAAGAGTGCAATCCGACTGCAGCTCTTTGAGCAAAACTCCATCAGTCATAAATAGGATTTTTGTTTGTTCAGAGTCCGATTTCCTTCATATTTAATCTGAATTATAAAATTTATTCACTTTTATAATTGGCAAATATTCAATTTGTCGAAAAGATTAAAATGGTTCAGTGGTTGTGGTCTTAATAAACCTATAAACCTTAAATCCAATGGATAGATTTTGTCAAGATGCATAATTTGATTAAGTATTGGCTTAGATTTAACCTATTCTAACTTAGTTTTTAACCATTAAACCAAAATTGGCTTAAACCGTTTAATGCCCTTTAATTGTTGACCAAACCATAACAAATTATATACCATTGCCAGTTCTATCCAATTTTTGGGCATATTTGGTTTGTGAATGTGGGACAACCCCGTTTTAAACCATTACGTTTTCTGACTACTAATTTTTTAATTTAAAATAATACCTGATATGAAGCCAATTCTGGTGCACCTAATTCCTGGCCAACTCGACTGGCCATACTAATCGCAGCTATCCGTCTAGGCTCTGTCACACCAATCAAATGTCCATTGGATGTATAGCCGGCTTCGTAGAGAAATTGTGGGACTTGAGTTGTTTTGCCGGACCCGGTTTCGCCACAAATAATTATAATTGTATTCTCATTAATTGCCTCCACAATTTGTTGTTCATCCGCATTTATTGGTAAGTGTCTTTTTTGTTTTTCAATTTCCTCGCTTCTTTGTACAAAAATATGTTGACCTTTGATTTTGGAGAGAATTTTGTAGAAATTCAATTCTGCCTGTTTCAGCTTTCTTCTATTTTCTTTTGCCTTTTCTGCTTCCTCCTCTTTAATTTTTTGAAGAATTTGGTGGGAAGTATCTGCAAAATAATTTGTTATTTTATATTTCATTTATCATTTGTATCTAATTTTACCAAATTTAAGTTCCTCCGTCCTTTTTTCCATATTTAAGTTTGCATTTGAATTTGGAACTTCTTCCATTTCTTCAACCTGTTCAATTTCTTTGACCGATTCTTCACCGTCACTTTCATTCGAAGAACTATCATCCGTTTCAATATAACCTTTTTGTTGACGTTTATTAGCCGATTGTTTTTGTAATTCATCTGTGGAAACACATCGCAATTTTCTTGGAATTTTTCTTTGTTTCTGATTTCCATTTTCATTGGTAATTCGCCCAGAGGTAGAGGCCAATAATTTGAAGCATTCTGCATCCAATTGATATTGTTGTAATTCATCAAATAGAGATTCACGCTAAATTTAATGAAATTAACAAAAAAAATGTGAAAACCGTTACCGTTTGTTTAGCTCGTTTCCTTTCAGCAATTTGGTTTAACTTCTTTTGCTTGTTTTTTGATATTTTTATTTCCTTTTTCTTTTTTAAACGTTCGATCTTTTCCAATTTCTTTTTATTTATTTTCTGATCAAAAGTTGGATCGGACATATCTACATCTAAATCTAAAAAATGGTGGAATAATTTGGGTCCGGGTCTTTTTTTTGTGATTTTGCGAAATGAAAACTTATTTTCACACGGAAAATATAAAAAAGAAAAAGTAGGAATTTTCCTGTTATGTTTTGTGATGGATTATTTTGTCGATGATGATGATGATGTGATTGACTGATGAATGAATGATGATTGATTTTTGATTATTACTATTTTAGTAGGTTGTTTTTTTTAAGAATGGAATGAATATAAATTAAATCAATCGATTATTAAGCTTATTTTGTAATTTTTTCAATCAATCGATTATTATTAAGTTTATACTTGTGCGTGTTCGTCCGTCTTCTACTCCCTACTTTTTAGAAAAAATTTTTTTGATAAAACAAAAATTCAATGTACATCCAACTACTTCTCATATTTATGCTAATTTATCGGAGTTTGGAACGAGATGCCGGCCTTCAAACAATGCCGGTTGTTTCAAATAGGAATATCGGTGTTACGGAATTAAACATGCAAAATTTGGACCTAGTATTAAGGAGTGCACAGGTAATCGAATTATCTTTTTACAAATCATTTAATTTCTTCTTTTCAAGGTTGTGTTCGTTGCATTTTGTGCAGATTGGTGCCCATTCAGTCGAAAATTAAGGCCAATATTCGAAGAGGCAGCGATAAAATGGCATGATATGAATCCAAATAGGTTATAAATTTATTAATTAAATGAAAATCACGATCAATTGTATTTTTTAGTAGTGTAGTTTGGGCAATGGTGGATAGTGTGGCACAATCTGATGTTGCTGATAAATATTTTGTGAATAAATATCCAACAATGAAAGTGTTCATCAATGGCGAACTTATTAAAAATGAATATAGGTATGATACTCGAATGTTTTTAATTAAATTATTAAAAATTTTAGAAGCACAAGATCAGTGGAAGCATTAACGGAATTTGTGCGAAAACAACTTGAAATCAGCATCAATGAATTCCCAACACTGGATTATTTGAATGGCGCAATTAATGCCGAAAAACTCAATGTTATCGCCTACTTCCACTGTCGGGACTGTGTGGAATATCAGAATTTCCAAGTAAGACCACAATGAATTTTTCCTTTTAATTTAATTTGTTCTGTAGAAAATCGCTGCTTTATTACGCGATGATTGCTCATTTTGGGTTGGACGAGATGCAGCGCTTAGTGCTATGAAGGAGAATATGCTCTCATTTCGGGATCCAACCACACAGGATGAACAAAAAGTTTATTTTTACATTAAAAATAATTTAAAAAATCGATTTTCACAGTACACCGGCAATTTTGGAGACTATGAATATATGAAGAGTTGGCTTACGGACAAATGCATTCCATTGGTCAGAGAGGTCACCTTCGAGAATGTTGAAGAGCTGACCGAAGAGGGACTTCCATTCCTTATTCTCTTTCGTGATCCAAATGACAAGGAGACGGATAAGAAATTCGCTGAAACGGTCAAATTAATTTTAATTTATCAATAATTTCATTTTTATAGGTTGTCCGTGAACTTTATGACCAAAAGACGGCAGTTAATGCTTTAATGGCAGATGGTTTGAACTTTGAATGAATTAAAAATCAATATAAATTTTTTATAGGATTTAAATTTGCTCATCCACTAAAACATATGGGCAAAACATCCAAAGACCTTCCGGTGCTGGCCATTGATTCATTCCAACAGTTCCTCACATCTTTTTAATAAATTTAATTTTTGAATATTTAGTATGTTTCTATTTGAACAAATGGATGAATTGCATGTCCCCGGGAAATTGAGACAATTTATTATGGATTTACATTCTGGCGGTAACCGAAGAATTTATTAAATAAAAAATAATCAATTTATCCTTTTAGAATTGCACAAGAAATTCCATGAAACATTGGACGAGAAAATCGCCGAACTACAAAAGAAGGCATTGGAACAATTGGATCAAGAATTTGGCCAACCACCGGGACCACCATCAATTGATATGAATGATGATTCGGCTAAGGCAAAGCCACCATCAATTATGCCAAAATTGGACACAACACCCGTTCCATCAATTTTCAAAGAGTTGAAACCGTCCGGAAAGCGTTATTCTATCCTCCAGAAAACAGAGCTGTAAACAATAAAATTCTACGCATAATGAATGAATGTTGAAAAATAATTTTCCTACACTGGTATTGTTGTTAAGCCCATCCCCACCCAACAAATTAATTAAATTGTGGTTCAATTCAATTTATTGTGATTTAACTTATTTTCCATTTATCAACCAATAATTCTACTCATTACAATTTATTATTATTCAATAATGCCTTTTGAGACGCACTTTTTCGATATTGCTTATTCACTTTTATGTATTACCTTTTCTGTCCGGTTTGCTCTATTTATTTTGTTTAATTATTAAATGGGATTTTTCTTTTGTTAGTAAAAATTTAGATTATTGAATTTCCATTATTTTCAATGATTTATATTCAATTATTTTATTTTGAAAATTTAATTTTATTTAAAAAAAATAAAACAAAAGATAATGCCGCGCACCTCATCTAGTAAACGATCTTCAGCAAAAACAATCAATAGCAATAACACCGCCGCAAAAGATGAAGACCCACAAGTAAAACAAATAAAGGGTGGCATTAATCAAGTCGCAGAACGGGTAAATTTTATTTTGAGTATTGAAAAAGTGAAAAAAGATTGTAACGGTTTAGTTATTTAGCTTATACCCAATTGATTAATCACATTTGATTATGTTTTATTTAAATAATTCGAACTTAGTTTTGAACCATTAAATCAAAATTGGTTTAACCCATTTAATACCCTTTTATTGTTGACCAAACCATAACAAATTATATACCATTCATGCGTCTTCACCAGCTCTTGATTTAGGGATCTAGGAAAAAATGAACCGTAAATAATTTTTTTGATAACAATTAATTTTGTATATTAGATTTAAATAATTTTATATTTAGTTACTCAAAATACAGCCGAGACATCAAAAACTGAATGAATCGTTGCGTGCAATTCGCTCTCAGGGAAATCGTCTGCTTGGCCCGGGCTCAAAAATTAGTCAAAGTTCCAAAGCAAAGCTGATTGCCCTCTACCAAACGGCACAACGTCAATGCGAAAATGAACATTCCACAGTGGAACAATTGCTCAAAAATATACAAGTATTCCATCAATTTTCACATTTAAATTTAAAAACAAATTTTTCAGAAAGTTCGGGAAATACATTTGAAGCAAAAAATGTCCGATAAGCTGACCAGAGGCTCTTTGATGGTTTTGCTGGCGCAACATGCCTCAACTTTGCCCCTTTATATTGGAAAAATTGATGGGCATCCGCCTGCTTTGGTTATTTAAAAAAACATTAAAATTATTTTTAATATTTATTTTAAGGTTGGAGCAATTCCCCAAAATACCGGAGAGCCAATTGGAATTGGACATTTTGTGGCTGCATATGTTGAAGATGTTTGGATTTTGGGCGAGATAAAGGTAAATTGGTTTAATTTTAAAATAAAACGTCAGATATTTCTTCTTTAGCCTAATGGGTAGCCCTCCATAATCAGAAAATTTAAGTCTCGTGTTCGAATCCACTCCAATGACAATAATTTTTTTCGGGCTTGGTTTTCATTGTTATACATTTTTTTACATTCGGCAATACATTTCTAGGCGAAATACACTAATTTGAACAAGAAAATCCTATAAGCCAGTCTTAAAATTAAATTTTTTAAGAGTCAAATTTCATCAAACAAATATTTGGTCCGCGACATTGATGATGAAGAGGAAGAGGAGACCGCCAAACAATTAGTGGTTTTGGCCAATCGCATCATTCCGTTGCCCCACTATCGAGCGGATCCCAGGCACCATGCCCATGCCCTATTTTCGAAAGGCGCAATTGTGTTGGCTTTGTATCCCCAAACGACATGTTTTTACAAAGGAATTGTGGAAACGCCACCGGCTGGTCCAAATGATGATTACATGTGGGTTTAAATATGGGGAAATATACCGAAAAAATATTACAAAAATTTTATCCTCGACCTATAAACCTTATTAATTGATAGTTCTGGGTTTAACTAATTCTAAACTTAGTTTTGAACCATTAAACCAAAAATGGTTTAAACCGTTTAATACCCTTTTATTATTGATTAAACCTTAACAAATTATATATATACCATTCAATGCATTTTGACCAACTCTATCCAATTTTGGGTATATTTGTTTTATGAATTGTGGGACAAAATCCTTCTTAAACCGTTATAATTATTTTGACGTTTTAATTTCAATAAAATATCCATCCATTTAAGGATTGCCTTCGAGGATCCAACATTTTCCACCGGTTATTCGCCAACACTTCCTGTCCCACAATTATATGTCATAATGCACAAAGAAGTGCCAAAAATTCATCACAAAAAGAAGACATCATTATCGCCTGCGGATTTTACTGATGAAGCATCCAGAGATGGATGAGATGATTCCCACTTGATTTTCCCCGAATATGTTCAAAAATGCTTTTTAATTTTAATTCTTTGATTTAGCACAAAATTTTTTTTGTATTTTCCTGTCAAACAAATTAATTTATTCTTTTAATTTTATTTTGTCTAATTGTATGTAATTTAATTGATTTTATTCCAATAAAAAAGTACAATTTCCACTTTTCTACTAGACAATTTTCCGAATATATTCTGCGAACTTTTCAACCTCATCATCAGACGAATCATTTCCTAAAAATGAATAGTAGAATCAAGGCATCGAATGAATGTCGTCAGTTTTGTTAAATATACTAAAATGTTGGATGGGTGGGTGGAGATTTGGCCCAAAAAGTTAAGTCCACGGGTCCAACACACCAATATTTACTCGGAAGGCTATCATTAACGGGCCAAGGTGTTTCATGGCCGTGGGAATAGCTCTGCGCTTCTTTAAATTGCTGCATGGCCCACGAAGGCACATTCTCGCCGGATATATCAAATAACTGGCAATTTGGGGCATTGGCACAGAATTCACATTTTAAATCTGGTGGCAAAAAAGGCAAATCTGCTGCTGAAGCTAACATTGACACAAATCCAATTTTCAATTCAATTCATTCATTAAATATTCCACCACAAAATCCATCCATTATAAATGAATCCACTTCTGTTGTCCTCATCATTTTTGATTGTAATTTTAATGCTAATTTGTGCATCCAAAGCCAATGCATACCGTACGTAAATATTCGAGACACCGTATTTTCTCCATTAAATGCCCTTAAGGCTTATAGTTTTCGGAGCTCTCTAAGGAAGGAATTTACCTTTATTTTCACCTTAAAAACCTTCTCAAAAATGATCTTAAGAATAGTAGAATATTTGAAATATTTATTTCTTTCATTAGAAGAGCCCATGGGCTATAAATGCCAGATTCTCCTTTTATTCACCTTAAAAAATCCTCTAAAATGTTGTCTTCAATTAGAGAATGGGCTTCTAATAGAGAAAATATACGGCAATTCTAATTTTAAAATGTGAAAATTCTACAGCCCCATCATTCGGTGATTTGCTCCGTCAACGTCTCTCCAATGAATTAGCCGATGAGCTGATGGCGGTGGCGGCCCCCCAAGCACGTTGGCGCCGTTTCGACAGTACACAATCGGCATGGCGCCACATTGGTCTGGGAAAGAAAAAACGAGCGGTGAACAGAGTGACCCGGAACAACAATGAACCAATTAGTTTGATGCAGGGACGGCATTTGGCCGTAATTGGCCTCGGACGGAAATAATAATGGATTTTTGTTGGATGATAAAGTGTGGAAATTTTTTACTCATTTTCCATTCATTATTTGGCTTTATTTAAAAAAAAAGAATAAAATTCGGGGCTGTTAAAATATTTATTCTCTTTATAAATTTACAAAATTAAAATTAATAAAAAATCATTAATTTATCCAGCGCCACTTGCTTCCCTCTGAAATTTGAATAAGCCCTTTTGAATTTCTTTTAGCCGGAAAAGGACACTAATTTTTGATAGTTGACTGTTCTCTTCGTACAAATGATTCAGCCTGAAAAAAAGGAATTGGTTATTTGGATTGTAATTAATTATTAATAATTAAAGAAAATATTTAAAAAGTCGAAAAAGTGATTCAGATTATTCCCAATCCATAAATCTTAAACCCAATTGATTGATCTCACTCTCACCAAAATGAACCATTTTGATTTCGTTTTGGATCAGATTTTAACCAATCCTAATTTAGTTTTTGAACCATTAAACCAAAATTGGTTTAAACCGTTTAAAACCCTTTAATTGTTGACCAAACCATAACAAATTATATACCATTCAATGCGTTGTGACCAGCTCTATCCAATTTTGGGAATATTTTGGTTTGTGAATTTAGGACAACCCCATCTTAAACCACTATTAATTATTTTAGCATTAATGTTTTTTTGACAAATTAAATAGTTTTTTATAATTAATTTTTACCAAGCCGATGCATAATCGTGACTGTTCACTCCAAGAATGGCCAATGCCAAAATGGTTTGATCCGATTGTTGGTGAATGTTAATATTGTGCGGAGTAAATTCCCACAATTTTTGATGCAATTCCTCCGGTGAATGCACAAAATGTGATGATCTCTGGTGCACAAATTCTTCGTCACGGTCAACTGTTGGAGGGGCACTGAGTACAATGAAATGCAACTAAAATATAAATTTTTAATTAAATGAATATTATTTAATTTTTCTTGTTAAAATTAAAGCAAAATTAAAGGATATTAAACGGTTTAAATTTGGTTCAAATTAATTTTTAAAAAAACTTTAAAAAATCATTTCCCGCCACAGGGTATCGAACCCCTGCAGCTTGAATAAAAGAGTGGTGCTTTAACCGACTGAGCTACTTAAGGCTAAACGTTGGCCGAGTTGTTTAATTGGTTAAACTTAAATAAGCCAAAATATAATCAATTGATACATTTTAACGAGATCTATGAAATTGGTATAAAGTTTATTATGGGTTCTGGACAAACTTCTGAACCGTTACAAATCTTTTTGATATTTTTAATTTTTCAGGTAAATTAATTCCCAAATTAAAAATTACCAAATTTTCTCGAACCCAAACTCGAAATGGACCATCAACAAAACATGTTGAATCCTCTGCCAAATCAGCCACCAATCTTTTTTGTAAAGGACTTTGAGCACTTGCAATCCAATTTGTGGAGTCCGGCGCATCCACAAATGGGGCCTAAATAAATAAATATTAAAAAATAATCAACATTAAATACCTTGAATGTAGTAATTTGAGTGCCTGCATCCCGGCAAATCATTTTCAACGCTATCCGGGCCAATTCCACATTCAACAGCTTTTTATTGTCAACAATTCGCCTATCTAGATATCTGTTAAAATTTAAATTTTAAAATATTTAATTATATTTTTTGTTCTGATGGTTTTGATAGGTAATTGAAGAGACTTTCTCCATTCTTGTAGAGAATTTTTTGTTCGAATTAATGTATTTCGTCTAGAAATGTATTGTAAAATATATAAAAATGCATAAAATAAGTGTGCACCAAGCCCGAAAAAATGATTGTCCTCGGGGTGGATTCGAACCAGTTACCTAAATTTTATGGAAGCGAAGGTTACCCATTATGATAAGAATTTTTTCTTAAACTTTTTAAAAATTTCTATAAGGCTGGGATAATGAGATTATTGGATTTTTTATTTCATCAAAATTTGACTAAAAATTGTAAATTTAATTAGTCAATCAGGCCATAAATTTTTTATTTAATCCCATGAGAAATATATTCGTTATTATTTTTTTTGCCTTTTTCAATAAAATTACTTGTTTGTATGCCACAATTTGGGTAGCCAATAGAGTTGCCGGTTCACTTTCTTCGTAGCGAAATTCAGGCGGCCAAATCGTGAAATCATAATATCCAAAAGTTCTTTGTCCGGTTTCACTCCATGCCATTCCATGTCATCCAATAATTCAATGGCAGTAACTTGATGTTGGGGATTCCACCAAAACATTCGCTAAAAATAATATTAAAATTCATCAATAGACAAATTATTTACCTGAAACATATTTTTCGGGATCAATTCGCCTTCTGGGAATACTTTGAGCAGCGCCTTGTAAATGTCCAAATCTTTATGCAGTCCAAATGATTGCAATTTCTTTGAAGCCGCTTTGATAAATTCAATTTGGCCGCCTCCTCTCTTCCCACGTGATGCTTTGAAGGCCTCTAAAATGATTCATTTTTTTTTATTTTAATTTTATTTTAAAAAACCAATGCATCGAAGAAATGCTTCTTTAGTCATTCTTTCCCTCGATTCCCTGGCAAAAAATTCATCCCATGCCATTGGTTGAGTAGATTTATAATTCATTTTTGCGTTGTCATTGTTGCTTCTGCCGCCGGTGCATGATGCGGATGGGATGAAAATAGTTGAATTTATCTTCAAAAATTGTTTCGGAATTTTTCTAATCAATCGGATTGAAGCCATTTTTCTCAAAATGTTCTAAAAATAACAAATTTAGTATTGTAATTTGGATTGAAATCTTAAAAATTAATTCAATAAAAATGTGTCTGCTAAGTGCTAAAGTGCTAACTAGACAGGAACAAATATTTTTCCAGAAATCGAGAAAAAATTCAATATTTCACAATTAGGTATTTACTATTTACACAGCAGGTCCACCACAAAATCATAGAAAAATTGAATTTTTTTAGCTAATATTTTAAACTTAACCTTAAATCTAGCCCTATAAGATGTATAGAGTTTTTGGGTGTAGGGATTTTGGTTTGATTAAAATTGAAATCATTTATGCGAAAAAGATCAAAGATTTATTATTATTATTCATCAATCATCAATAATCAAATCAGTGTCAATATATGTATATCTCACGTCACAAATCAAAATAATAAATTTGATCTTCAAATTAATTTTAGGTGTTCAAACAAATTAATCATGGTCAACGATGAAAATTTATTGAAAGATTTTCAAGAAAAATGCAAAATTATTGGAGAGGGTGTTCGCCATGGAGTGGATGTTCAACGATGTGCCGGAAGATGTGTTATTGACCTTGGGGATGTCACCAAGCATAATGTCATGGTTTGTCCGAACATTCTCAACAATAATATTTTGCCTAAACATTTAAAGCAACTGAAAAAGTTGAACATGTCCGTGTTTCCCGTCTTTTACAATGACAAATTTTACAAAGAAGTGATCACGGCTGGTGAATTGGCAAAGGTAAAAATTAAAATCATTAAAATTTATTTAAAAACAATTTAAATTCATTACATTTTCAGCTCGCCTATTTCAACGACATTATCGGTATTTTTTCCATTTTATTTATTTAATTAATTTACATCTATTTAGTTGGCGGTGTCTGCTGTCGCATTGATCTAATAGAAGGGCAAAAGAAGCTTTATATAATGACACTTGGCACTCTGGCGCCATACAGACGGTTCAACAAAAATTACCATAAAAATTTAATTAAATATTAAAGATTCGGTATTGGCACCTTACTTCTGGATCATGTATTTTCCCTCTGCCAGAAGGATGCACAAATCAAGGTGGTCTATTTGCATGTTCAAACCAACAATGAGAGTGCGCTGAATTTCTACAAACATTTTGGCTTCGAAATCACCGGACGAGTGGAAAAATATTATAAAAGAATTGAGCCAGACGATGCGTACATTCTTGAAAAATCCGTCAATTTGGATATGAGATGAGGAATTGTTATTAGGATTTTTTCTAATATTGTAATTATTAATTCAATTATTTTTTATTTGTTGGAATAAAATGTAATTTGACCACATTTTTTAAATAAATTATAATAAGCAATTCCTCAAGTGTGTCTAGAATAAAAAATTTTGAGGAAAATTCTTAATTGGTACAGAGGTAACTCTTCATCTCAGAAAAATTTAGGTCATGTGTTCGAATCCACTCAGAGGACAATAATTTTTTCCCGACTTGGAAGTTATGTTTATGCATTTTTATAAATTCAATTGAACATTTCTGGACTAAATACAACAATTTGAACAAGAAACCGACCATAAATCGCCTATTGTTACTTAGAAAATCCTCGCTTTTGACTGTATAAATTAATTAAAACTTTTCTAACTCATAAAATTTTTATAAACAAATGCAATTAATTCATTCGATTAAAAATTTATTTTCAATTAAGAATAAGGTGGTGGGCTTCATTCGGATAATGAAAGAAAAAAAAATGAATAAAAGCAACTAAAATAAATAAGAACCAATGAATGAATGAATGAAAGTAGTTTTTGACGTACAATGAATTAAGTTAATTGGATGGATTGACTCTTTTTAATTTGGGGGTCATGGGTTTATGTTGTGGGTTAAGGCGCAATGCATTGAATAGTTAGTATTTTGGTAATTATTGTTTTTTTTTTTTTGTGTGTGTCATCTTTTACAGTTTAGGTATTCATTCCTCTTCATTCTTTGTTTTATTGAGCACTGTCTTCCCATTCACTGTCATTGTTCGTTTCACTTCCCGAATCCGATGAATCTGAAATAAAAATATTTCTTTCCAAAATTTTTAAAAGGTTTAAGTTGGGTCTTGGGTTTGTCCTACATTCAGAAACCAAATATACCCAAAAATTGGATAAAGCTGGTCAAGATCCATTGAATGTTTTATAAATTGTTATGGGTTGGTCAACAATTAAAGGGTATTAAACGGTTTAAACTTATTTTGGTTTAATGGTTCAAAACTTATTTAAAATTGGTTAAACCCAAGCCAAAACATAATCAAAGATGCTTCTCGTGAAATTTGTCAATTGGAAAAATTTGAAGGGCTCAAGATAAACCTTCATATCGTTAAATCTCTTTGATATTTCATTTTTAATTAAAAAAACAAACCGTCCGATTGCACAATATTCCTTCGTCTTTCTTCAAGTGCTCTCGCCAATGCGCCGGCAATTCCACCCAAATCCTGGAGGCCACCGCCCGACTTGCGATTTTGCTCGATCTCTGCTTGATCGACCTTAAAAATTGAATTAATTTTTAGAATTAAAAATTAATAATTATTTACATGTTTCAAATTGGTTCCCTGTTTGATTTGTTCCATCATATTGTCGCGCATTGTTGGCGGATTTGTGGGCACCGGAGATCGTTCGCCCGAGGGCATTCCCACTTTGCGAAGTGTTTTTCCCTGTTGAATTTCTTGCAGCAGATTGGCCCGACCGGAATTGGCTGAGGTGGTTGAATTTGCTTGTTTTGGCTCGGCTGACTCGCCCGCATCAATTGATGGTTTCTTCTGCGCCGGTGGTGGAGGTGGTAGTGGCGGCGGAGGTGGAGGAGGTGGTGGTGCGGATGACGTCGCCGCCACCGCCGTTGACATCGATGACATTTCTGTTGGTGGTGAATTCTGTGAAAAGTAAAAAATTGAAGAATTTAAACTAAATATTAGCCATTATATCGGAGATTTTACCAAATTTTTTAAAAAATTTCTTTTAGCTTAGAGGGGAGCTCTTCTCTTCGGCAAAATTTAAGTCTCGGGTTCGAATCCGCTCCGAAGAAAATAATTTTTTCGGACTTGGTAAATACGTTTATACATTCTAGAAAATACATTTCTAGCCGAAATACAATTATTCGAAACAAAAATCTAACCCTAATGGCCTTAAATGTTACTAATAAAATAAATATTAGACTGACCTCTTTTCTCTGATTGGGAGCCATCATCATTGTTGGCGGAATTGACGGCGGTGGCAATGGTTTTTTGTTCATTGATGGCGGAGGAGGTGGAGGTGCCTGCTGCCTCATTACAACCACATTTGTGTGATTATTTGATGCCAATGAAGTGTCCCTTTGCGGTGGAGGCGGACCAATTGGTTGCGGATGTGGAATTGGAGGCGGCGGATGTGTGGATGTCTTAATTTTTTAAAATTAATATTATTTTATTTGTCACCATAATAATTATAATGGATTAAGATGGGTTTGCCCTACATTCGCAATCCAAAACCAGTATACCCAATAGATAGAGTTCCGGTCAAGATGCATTGAATGGTATATAATTTGTTATGTTTTTGCTCAAAATTAAATGGTATTAAACGTTTTAAACCAATTTTGTTTTAAAATTAAGATTGATTAAATCAAAATATAATCAAATGGTAGCCTTGATGAAATCTGATCAATCGGGAATAAGGTTTGGAGGTCTAGAAGAAAAACCTTATAATATTTTCGAAAATTTACTATTTTATAATTTTATTAAGAGGGAAAACCTGCTGTTGGGCCATTGCATAAGCAGTCTCCGAATAGTACATTATAGTGTGTTGTTGTTGACCATGGCCAGCCGAAGAAGAAGTCAAGGGCGGTGGTCTGGGCGGTGCCGGTTGATGCGGCTGCCTTTGCGGCGTTGGCGGTGGATATTCATTTTGCATCATTGTTGAATTGTTGAATCCATTGGCCATTGGCTGCTGCAGTTGTTGGGGTTGTGGCGTGCCAATCGCGAATTGACCAACCGGCGTTCCCTTTTTGTACTCATTGACGAAATTGTTGGTAAATTCCGCCTCAGCCGGGTCCATCGATTCCGGGTCTTTGCCAATGCTTCGCAGTAGTTCACGAATACTCTCATCCATTGGAATCCCATAATTATGGATTTGCACGCCCGAGGTCGCATCCCAGCCGATGTGCGCTTTGTGGCTTAAAAAGTGGCGAAATTAATATAAATTAATTTTAAATTTACATGAAATTAGTTGGATTGCCAATATCCTCTTTGGTGATGCGCTCTTTGCCTTTGTTCCCTTTTCCATTCTTCGAAGTCTTTGTCTTGCCTTTTGGTGAACTCAAATGCTGAAGATTCCCGCCGAAATGAGGCACTGAAAATTAAATAATTAATAGACGTTAAGTTTTAAATTTCTTAATTAAAAGAAACCTGCTCCAATATTTGTTATCCCAGTTGTATGAATAGCACCATTTTGAGGAGGCGATTGATGAATTTTGTTGTTTGGTGGCATTTGAATGGGCGGTGGAGGCGGCGGCGGAGGTCCGACCCTTTTTGTTGCTGCTGTTGAATGCATATTCTGATTTTGTGTTGGATGGTGATTATTATTGTTGTTTAGACTGCCCCGATGATTTTGATGAGCTCGACCTGAAGATTTTAATTAGTATTAAAAAATATTCCAAAATGTGCAAACTAGATTTCAATTCATGGTCACGTCTCCTTTCCAGTGCCTCCTTGAATTTTTGTGCTTCCTCAAAATCCGTGAAACTCAGCGCAAATACGCAATGGTCGCCCTCGAATGTTATGAACCGTGGACAGTTGCTGTAATATCCGGCTTGAAAATTTTTGTACCTGAATTGATCGATTATTGTTTTTTTTTAACAAATTATTTAATGCTTACAAAACTTGGCTCCACAGCGGTTCTGCCTTGAAAATGTCATAAATGCAGAGCGCATAATTCCTGTTCAGGTAGTCTTTGATCAACAGTGCAATTCCAACATTCGCTTTGCGCCAAATATTTGGGCTTTCCGGATATGCTGCAAACAGTTGAGCCACCCCGGCGCACAATGAGATTCGATCCCGGCCCAATATGCTGACAAGTTGTTCATTTTCGGCATCCGTCAGCAGAGCAGATCCAATCGATTTTGGTCGTTCCTTTTTCTTCTTGCTACCGCCGCCATTTTGATGATGAAGTGGATATGGATGTTGTTGTTGCTGTGATTGCTGTCTGCTTAAGGCCAAATTATTCATTTATTTTAATCTAAACAAAATAATATAAAAATGTAGAATTAATAATAATAATAAATTAAATTTTTTTATAGTTCAAATTCTTCCTGTTTGCTAATGAGATGAGAAAGAAATTGGGTTTGGCTGTTTTAAGAGAAAGGGCCCCCTATTTGGTGATTCAGCAAAATCACAGCAAAGACAGATGAGTTATTATTAGGGAAAACGGCTAAAAATGAAACATCATAAAGGGCAGAGCAGTAATAAACGAAAATTTTTTCATTTTAGCTTTTGCGGATTAATCGATAATAGAAATGTGGATGGGAAAAAGCGTGTTGTTCAGCGAATATTATTGGAAATGCAGCTTCTATTCTATTATTAAAAATAACCATGATCCTTTGGGTCATCGCTATGTAATGCTATTATTAGCTGAAAATGATGTAGAGCAACACATTTTTTATGATGTGCTATGAATGAGTCTGACATAAAATTTATTTAATTTTAAAATTAATAAAATGCTTTTAAAAAAATCATTGAGACTTTTTACAACACATAGATTAATAATAAATTCATATTTTAATGAGAAAACGGTGATTCAAATGATTGGATGGTGGTGGGATTCGAACTTTCCCTCTAAAAATGTTGAGTCGAGCATTTACCAACTGAGCAAGTGAATTCCTTTTTGATAAGGCTTTCGATTTGACGTGTTGTTAACCAATAAATGACGAAGATAAAATACGGTATTGCTGAAATTGAATGGAACAGAAACAGAGAAGAAAAAGGCAAAGGGGAATTTGATCTATTTCCAATCAATGTTTTTTATAATATCATAATCTAATCACATCAAATGCCAGTGCCATTCTCTTAATAATGATCCATATTTCCGTAATGCCATGATTCCATCTTTGCCATATTTCCCTCAATAAAACAGCAGAAAAACCATTTTCCGTGCCAAATTAAATAGGCCATTAAAAACTTGTCCACAGCAAAATCTCATTTTGGGTCATCATGGCCATTCTGCGTTATTCTTCAACGTTGCTCTCCAAACTCCACCATTTTTATCGTCGTCTTCCTACTGAAAACCCTTTAGGTTCTAATGTGAATGACAACACAGCAAAAGTGAAGGAAAAACTGTTAATATCCCTTTTTGGCCACTGTCGAGAGCGCCTGACTGAACTGTGTGGCTGGTTTGAATTGAGAAGGCACATTAAAACGAGATGGAAAGAGGCGAAGCATAGAGTGGAATGCATTGGAATTGGAGTCTTCGACTTGGGAGAGGAATTACGAGATAGGGGAAAAAGAGGGGCGGCTGGCAGCAAATGAATGGGGAGAGACATAGTGGCCGAGGGGATTCCCTATGGCCAATGGGGACATAAAAGGTTGATGAAGAGAAGGGAATGAGGAAGGAATAACGACGAGACCGACCGCCCACTTCAATTCTTCGATCCCAACAGCCAACTTCACTTCCAGCCACCTCACCATTGCTGCCAGCCGCTGCTTCCCCTAAACTCTTCCCCCTTCCTCCTTCTATTTAACCCTCTTCCCCTTTGCCACCCTTCATCATCTCTGTTTTGCTGACAGTCAGCAGCCGCCTTTAATAGAGCAATTGTCTCCATGGTCTTGCCTCCTTGTTTTGTTGATGGCCGTAGACAATTTTCGCGCATTCCTCCACATTTTATTCGCTTTTCCAATTCCCTTTTAACCATAAACGACTTTGCCAACTTTTCATTAAAAAGGTCAAATTTTCTCCTTTTAGATTTATAAACAACCCTAAAAATCCCTAAAATTGGCCATAAAATTAGAAGCCTCAAAATAGTGTTTTTCTCCAAAATTTCAAAAAATTTCGAATCTGAACATAGATACCTAACCGATAAGAGATAAGTTCCAAATTCTGTAATTTTAGCTGCAAAAATGACCCCATTTTGCAGCATAATAAATGAATAAATAAAAAGGGAAGCAGTTTGCAAATTGCAAATAGCAACCTTGACCAAGATTAACGGCAAGGCGGCTTTGCATTAATGATGAAGAAGGAAGGAAGGGGGAAATGTTGACGAAAGAAGGGAAAATGCTGCCACTTTCTTCAAGAGAAATCCGCTCACCCTTTAGGGTATTGGTTGGGGTTTATTTTTGGGTTCAACTGTAATGTGAAGGGGGAATAAAAGGTCGCCGGAAACACACCGGCGGCGGAACAGAAGGACCGATATAAATGATTGAATAGAATGAACCATTCACCCCTTTCCCCCCTCGGGGGCCTTCCCACCACTAATCGATCTGTGAGCACAAATTGGATGGAAAATGTGGAGTAATTGTTGGTGAAGGTGACTGCTTCCTCTGGAAATCAATGTGAACATTTTAGAAGGTGATCACCACTTCCCTTCAATTCATCTAATAATTTTATTCCTATTAATAATTGTACGGTGTTTTTGTCCGCAAGGATCAATCACACATTCCCTCAGGAAATACCCAATCTTTGAATACGGCCAGCTTGCCGCCTTTTATAATAACTCATTAAGGACTTAACTAATGTTGATAATTTTGTTATCAAATTAAAGAGCAGACTTTTGGCTATCAAATGATATAAAGTTTTATTAAATTGGTTCAGAATTAACGAATTTGTGTACAAAAACCTATTGAACATTTCGCTAATCCTTTGTAAAGGTCATTTTAAATGGTTTTTTGTCCATAACTTCCTCAATTCTGAACCAATTTAATTAAAATTAATATAGTTTGATAGCGAAAATTTTGCTCTTTAATTTGATAACAAAATCACCAAAATTAGTTCAATCCTTAATGAGTTATTATAAATGGCAACAATTTGGTTTTGCCCCTTATCCCCTACCCGGCGCATTCATTTATATGGCCAATTTGTGGCCAATTTCTCCTCCTCCCCTATTTATTCCCACATATCCTCCGATGCCCGTGGTGTCCATTTCCATTCTCATCACCTACATTTCCCCACATACCCATCAATCCCCCTTCTTTATTACTTCCATTCCAATTCCAACCAATTGCACTCTCGATAATTGAATTTGCCTTTCCCCTCACATCCATTCATTTTCACTTTTCAGTTGCCAATATAAATTCGTCTCTTCCCCCTCCTTTTGGCCAGCCATTTATTCCTCCATTTGTGGCCAAATAGCAAATTCGAGGAAATGGCCGAACCCGGAAGACGCATTTGGCCAATTCGATTCGGCGGCCTGCTTGAAATGGTCAACGGGAGTGACATTGATCCAAGCGGGAGGACGGATTTATTAAAATTGATGGATGAGGCGAAGGCATGTCTAACACATTCCAAAAATATACTGAATTATATTCGCAAAAGCCAAAATATTTTATTTTCTAAAAATACATAGAGGGTTTGCCATTTACAAAGCAGGATCATTGGAGCATTTTAGCCATAGCGCAGGAAGGTGATAACCAATTTCGTAGGGCTATATGCCATTCGAAAGCCCTAAATGTCCTCTAAAAAGTGGCCATTTAATTTTAGGAAAATATAAGATGATTTGTAAAAAAATCGGCTTTTTCCTCAAAAAATCTAGATATTCTGGCTTAACATGGTCAAAGACATGAAATTTTTCAAAAAAAAATAAAATTTTTTAAATTTTAAACGGCTACTTTTTTAGAGGATATTTAGAGCCTTAAAATGGCATATCATCTTCTCAAATTGGCCGTTGCCTCCTCGAGCTATAGGTCAGAAACTAATTGTAAACTCAATCGGTTGGTTCTAATTTCTATATTCAATTGTCCTCGCTTCTTTCATATTCCATTATTAAAAAAAGCATTCATTTTCCATCCAGCCACCTCCTTTATCCATTTTCTAAAATGCCTTCACTTCCCTTTATATTCATTTCATCCACATTCCATATCCATTTTTCATTTTTACAATCCAATTTTGTAGTCGCCAATGGTAACAAAAACAAAGTCCTTCTTTTCCCTTTTCTCTCAATAAAATAAGCAAAAATATTAAATGCCAATTTAATATTTTAATACACCAAAAATCGTCAATAATTTTAGTATAATGGCAAATTGTTGGAGGAAGGTTTGGAAGGAAATGAAGAAGAATGGCCAGATCAGCTGAAATGTGATTGTATGGAATTGAGCATTGTGGATGGGAAAGGCGAGCTGTTAGCCACCGTGCCACTTCATCAGCTGGCATCAGTGAGTGTGAATATATTCTTTGAATAAAAAAATTTGCTTAATTTCATGAATTTTGGGTTTATAGCCTTCTCAATTACTGAAATAGAACAATTGAACCTCCCATTTGAATCATTGGACATTCTTTTGGCCATAATCCAACAAGGAAGCCGCCAATTCGGGAAGGAGATTTGCTATTTGAGAGTATTAAATGTCCTTTGAAAAGTAGCTAAACTAATGTTCCGAAAATTTTAAATAATTTATAAAATAATCGGCTTTTCCTCACCCAATCTGAAAATTCGAGATTATTACATTTAAAGACATATAACTTTTTCTAAAGATGAATATAAAATTTAAAATAGGCCACTTTTTAAAGAATACTCTAGGCTTTCCAATGGTATTTCGCCTTCCTAAATTGATTATCGCCTCTCTGAACTATGGTCAAAAAATTCCAAGAACTTTATTTCCCTCACAATCAATTTGTTAAGGTTGGATTTGTGCGCGAATCGCCCAAAAACATTTTGGCCTTCAAAGTTGGCGATGTTGTCGAAGGGGCACCGGATTTGTTCGATCTTTTACTTCTTTACTCGCCCAGTGAGGAGATGGCCGAGGAAATTTGCCGTCATTTTGTTCATTGTTTCCAATTCCTCTATCGTGAAGCAATTTCCACAATGGAACAAGTGGAATTGGAGGGTGGCGAAGGCGAAATGAATGCCAACATTGGCCATCATCATCAACATCCCAATTTGGAATTGGCCAGTGAGTCTTAAGATCCTTTCACAATTTGGCAGATTAATTTTATATAAATTTAATTCGATTCGATTAGATAAGTTCTTTCGATAGAGGACAATTCAATAGCACTAATGGGCCATTTTTTTGCCCTAGCTCATCGAGTCAATTCAATATCCAATTAAAGGAAGGCAATAAACGATTGGTTAGCCCAAAGTCTCCTCTATAATTTAGCCTTTTTAAATTTTGTGAAATTCAACTTTGAAAATGTTACAGGTCTTTGTTTATTATTAACCCGAGTTCTTTGAGGGAAAGCAGCTTTTCCTACAAATTATTTTTAGTTTTCGAAAAATTAGTTGAGCCACTTTTTATAGGATATATAGAGCTTTCGAATGACATATTTCCTTTCATAATTGGTTGCTTCCTTAGTGAGATATTGTCCAAAAACATAACCAAATTCCTGCTGATTCGTTCAATTGTGAGTGACCCATAAAGGTGAACACTCCTCCCTTTTGATTTACTGTATCCATTTCTTTGACAACAAGAAAAGTATAAAGTGATAGGTGAATTTGACTTGAGGCAATTATTGAAGGAGGAAAAATGAAATAGAATACAAAGGTCAAAAATTTAAAAAATTTCATAAAAAATTCAAATTAAATTGAAATAAGCTGAAATAAAATCTTTTCCTTTTCAAAAAAAATTTGCTTTTCTCGAATAAAATAATTTCGATTTTTTTGAATTAAATTGCAGGCTGCAAACTAATAAGTAGTAATAATCCCGGATTTTTGGAGGAAAAGCCGCTTATTTTACAAAATATTTTAAATTTTGAAAAATTTAATTAAGCCACTTTTTAGAAGACATTTAGAGCTTTCAAATTTTATATCGCCTTCCAAAATTGGTAACTTCCTTGTTGAGATATTGGCCAAAAGAATGGTTCTCAATTCTTTTTGTTTGCTAAATCATTTTTTTATATCTCAAATTAAACCTATTTTCATCTGGGTTGTTTTTTATTTGTAAAAAAACTGCAAATAATTCAAAGGAAAATTTATGGAGCGCCCGAATCGATGGATGGAAAAATGGCCCAGACACGAAAAACCCCCTTATTTTTGGACCCAGCATAAAATTCAGCACCCAATTTTTTTATTTTTAGAGGGCGGTTTGTTGACATTTCCTTTCCAATTTTCACCCACTTTTTTACCTCCAATCCCATTCAATTTTTCCCCCATTTTTGGCAATCATTCTCCCATATGATTGATTAGGCCTTCATTTTTTCAAACAATTTTCCCTTTTTTTTTGACTATTTTTCCATTTTATTGTTTGAATTAAAATTCACAATTTTCTCAATTTAACCGACTAAATTCCAATTAAATCAATGCAAATCCCTTTTTAATTTTCTCTCCATTTTTTTGCAGAAAAATTTGTTGCAGTTTTGTCGACCTCGGCCAGCCTCTGTTCCTCGCCAATTTCGCCTCTACATTCGCCACCGTTGGTGGATGAACCCAGGCACCAAAATGTCAGTGGCGGTGCCAATTCCACCTCAACATCGTCGAATTCCACCAGACAAGCCGTCGAATTAATCAATGAATATTTGACAATGGTGGGTGGAAATTAAGTGGGGATAATCCCTAAATTTTAATGTCTAATTCATTCACAAAATCTAAAGGTCATATTTGTAAAAGACCACACACATATAATTTAATTCTACTGATTATTTTATTCTCTCTGCTTTTCCTCTCTTATTTCTGAAATTTCTTATCATAATCTTGGGGAAAGAGCCGTTTCAATTCATTATTGCATCGGTTTTTGGTCCATAGCTCAAAAGGAAGAAACCAATTTTGGAAGGCAATATGCCATTTGAAAGCCCGAAGTATTCTTTAAAAAGTGGCTTGAAAATTTTTGAAAACTTTAAACACCTAGAAAAAATGGCCTTTCTCCAGAAAACTTCAAAAAATTAAATTTCAAAAATTTGTAATTTTTCTTAAAATTAAATTTTATAAAATTTAAAATGGCCAAATTATAGAGGAAACTTTGAGCTTTCTAATGGTATATCGCCTTACAAAATTGGTTACTTCCTTGCCGATTACTAGTATAAACAAAAATAATGCCGAGGCATTGAAATAGATAGACTTAATAAATTAAATTCCAATTTAAACAATAATAATGGGAGTTCAGTCAAACCATTCTGAGATGATCTGATAGAGAATTCTTTGCTCTTTAAAATGATACCAAAATTGGCAGGAATGATTTTGTTTGAGATGAGTTATTTGTGAATTTATAAAAATGATCCCGTACAATGGGAATGTGTATGGTATGCCCTGCGGGATCAATCACAAAGCAAAGCAAAGGATGGGAAAAGAAGGAAAGGAGAACCAATCAAATCATATATTGTCTCACTCATGGAATTAAAGATTAGTTGTTCCTTCCTGGAATACCGTATCCTTTCTTATTCTTAAGCTCTAGGGAAAAGAAGATTTTTATGTTCCCATGAATTTCAATTACTAAAAGTAAAAAATGTTAAAAAATTCAATTCTTTTTTATATTTTTTTTCCTATTTTTCCAAAATTTCCCCTCTTTTTCCTTCCAGCTTAAATCCCACTTCCTCCTCCGGTTGGCCATTTTTCCTTTGTTTTTTGCTGCCACCTCCAAATTGCTGCCAATTTGCGTGCGCATTTCTGCCATATTCCCCCTTTACAATTCCATCCAAAAACACATTTTTGAGAGGAGTCAATCACATTCCCCCCTCCTTCCTTTCATTCCCGACCACTGCCGTTAGTTTTTTTATTTTATGTGGTCGCCAGCGCCAGGATTAACAACGCCTCCCGCCCGGGGGTTCGATCCATCCATTTCCATTTGGCATTGGTGCAGGCGCCAAATTGTCCTAGAGTGAAATGTGAGACACCGCCGCCAACCAAAAATGGGCAGAAATGGGAGGAATCGAAGGATTGCGGGAAGGGAGGCGGGGCGCGGCGCAGATTAAAAGTGGCCGCCACCACCCGGAGAATCCCCTTGGGGAATTGGGAATTGACGCAGAATTGTGGCTGGCTCTGGGGCTGGTTGGCAGAAGAAATGGAAAGCAGCGAAGAAGAGGCCACATCGTTTTGCCTTGTATTGGCCTTTGGCCACGGCCTCCTCCTCGACAGTGTTGTGTGAATCCCCGCAGTTCTCTCCGGGGTTTTTGCCGGCGTTTTGCCGCCTTCCCCTCACCCCCTCCTTCACAAAAGCTTGGACTCCTCTAATTGGCGCCGCCAACCATTTTCAACCCAAAGGCCGCCGACCCCGGAGGAGCGACTCTGGATAATTTGGTTGGTGCCGCCGCCGGGGGCAAAGGGCACTCTCTTTGCTTTATCCTCCCGTTTTTTGGCCCATCCTCTCGCCGAAAATCCTCCAGACCAATCCTCTTCCACCCTTCATTTTTTTGTTAAATTGCTTCTCCAAATGCCCAGCCACGACTTCTCCATTTCCCTCCTTCACCCAACTCAAATTCTCCCATCCATTAGCGCAAACAACACAATCCCAAATTTTAATGTGAATCCAATCTAAATCCATTCCCTAAATCAGAACCATCAATCCTAAAAAGCTTTTATTGCTTCCTATTACCCAGTTGTACTCCGAAACAGAAAATTCAGTACCGCCGATTCATTATCCAGGCTTTTATTTTGGCCATATCTTAAAAAGGAAGCGACCAAATCAAGAAGGCAAAATGCCATTTGAAAGTAAAAAGTGTCTTCTAAAAAGTGGCCATAGTAATTTTATGAAAATTTAAAAGAATTTGTAAAATAATCGCCTTTTTCCTCTAAAAACTTGAGTTTATTAAACTCAAATACATTTAACTTTTTAATTAATTGAATTATTACAGTTTAAAAAGGCCACTTTTTTGAGGACACTTTGAGCTTTCCAATGGTTTATTGCCTTCCCAGATTGGTTATTGCTTCGGTGAGCTATGGCCAAAAGAACAAGTCCAGATACACTGAAACATCCTTTACCGCCATCCATTCCCATTTCATTCCTTCGGTTCAACCACTTCAAAAAATGGAGGACACAAAAACATTGGATTGCTTCTTTTCTAACTGGGTATTCGGTTTATTTGCCATCCTCTTCATTCCCCTCTGCGCGGCGCACATTTCTCCTTTGCTGCCAGCCGACCCTTGAGAGCGAGCATCTTCCATTTTCCACATTCCTTCAAAAATGCAGCAACATTTATTTTACATTTGAAGAATGACGCCAACCGCCTGCCACACTAAAAGGTGAATGGAATGTTTGTTTGCTTCTTCTTTTGCTTCTGCTATTGCCTTGCTGCCAACCGAATCAGTGATCATTCATTTGGCCAACCTTCCAACCATCCACTTCCCTTCTCTTCCACATTTCTTTAAAAATTCATTCTGCATTTTCTAAAATTTTTTTCTCCAATCGATTTTTTCCAATGAGTCCATTTTGCGCAGATTTTTTTCGCTTTTTTGGCCAATAGAAAAATATAGAATTTAAATTGACGTTCAATCTTTGGCTATTTCCTCTGTTAAAATGTGTTTAAAATCAGTGGAAAACATTCTCTTTTATTTAATCCAAATATGCAAATTTCTCTATATTTTCATCAAAATCCTTTCACATCATCCTCCCCCTCAACAAATTTTTGGTAATAACCAAAAATTGAATAAAATTCCCAATTTGTTTGCGTCACTTTCCTCAACAGTTGTCGGCCTGTTTAAGCCATGATGAGCTGAACAAATTTGCCATTTTGATGAGGCGATGGCGGGCACGGGAAATGCCAATTTTGGAATTTGCGCAGAAATTGTTGGAATTGTATGGGCCGGAGAGGAGATATTTGCTAGCAAGTGAGTGTGGTGAATTGGATATGCCCCCAACTTGGTGCCATTTTAAATAACTCATCAAGGAATTGAACCAATTTTGATGATTTTATTATTAAATTTAAGAGTAGACTTCTGGCTATCAAATGAAATTAATTTTATTTAAATTGGTTCAGAATTATTAGAATTGTTCTAAAAACTCAAAAAAATTTTGCTAATCCAGAGTAAATACCATTTTAAATGGTTTCTTGGCCATTACTTCATCAATTCTGAACCAATTTTAATAAAAAAAATAGCATTTGATAGCCAAAAGGCTGTTCTTTAATTTGATAACAAAAATATCAAAATTGGTTCCGTTCTTGATGAGTTATTATAAATCGCGACAAGTTGGCCCGGAGGCAAGATGGGATGCTCTTGAGTTTTAAGAAATGCCCTTTAAAAATGAATGGAGGGACATGGATGATGCCATTGCCAATTTAGACCAAAAGAAGGAATAGAGAAATATATTGGCTTTTTTTGGCATCATTTGGCCACTATTGGGGGTTGTGGTGTAATATGAGCCCATTTTCCCCAAAAAAACCTATTTTACTGGCCTCCAAATATATTCCACCCTAAATATTCCTTTTCAATATGGCTTTTTTCCCTTTTAAAATTCCCAATTTATCCAAAGGAATGCGTTCCTTGCTCCGTGGGGATCCGGCCGATTTGGAGGCGCTCAGCGATTTCCTTCGCGCCAATGGCGTCGTGGAAAATGCAGCCGCTTCACCACCGTTGACAGCCGAAATGAGTTTGGGCAGTTTGGAGGCACCGCAAACAGCCAGGCAACTTTCCTTTTTTCAAATTACCATTTTGCGTCATAAGAGCCAATTCATTCATTTGCCCTTTGTGGTTTAACGATTGCTCATTTTTCTCATCCTTTCATAAAAAAAAATGTCACACAAAAGACCAACTTTTGTAACAACCATTCTTCCAATTTTTTCCAACTTTTCATTTCATTCAAAAATTGAAAAGAAAAATGCCAACTATTTGATTGGAGGAACATTGGAATGAATATATTTAGAAGGGCTTTGCTATTGAAAAGAATGAAATGAAAGGATGTGGAAATGGGGATTAAAGTTGAAGCTATTTTATTGGGATTGGGACCAAATTAAATGATTTTTAACCATCTCCTCGATTTTCGATAGGGGATTTTCATTATTTGGCTATTCTTTTGGCCATATCTTTACAAGAGGAAGAAACCAATTTGAGAAGGCGATATGTCACTCGAAAGCCCTAAATATCCTCTAAAAACTGGCTAAATAATTTTTGAAAATTTAAAACATTTTCTAAAATAAGTGGCTTTTTCTCATAATCATATACTCAAACACATTTAATTTTGTAGAGTTGACCAAATTGTAAAGAACACTTTGGGCTTCTCATTAGTAAATCGCCTTCCTTGATTGGTTATCGCCTCGTTGAGCTATGAGTCAAAATAATTTCTCAGGTACTTGAAAGGGAGGTAGAAATGTCTCCAACCGTAATTCGAACAAAATGATCCCATATATTTTTTGATTTTATTATTCCCCACGCAATTTCCAGTTGCCCTCCATCTGCCAATGCCGATTCCATCATCAATTCACATCATTTGCCACAAATCACCCATTATGGCCTTCATCAACACAGCCATAGTTCCTCGTGAAACCCCAATACCATATTTCGCCATTCTTCATTCCATTATATGCCTTACCATAATTTCTTCTTTCTTTAAATTCCGAAGCGCCTTTGCCCCTAGAAAAATTCATTTGAGCGGCGATAAAATTACCATTTTTATTTTTTAATCCATCAATTTTTCGGCGTTTCATACGCGCACATTTTAAATAATGTGCTTATTATTTTCTTTTCACAATTTTTTCAGTATTGCCAAAAATGTTGACAGACAAAATTTCCATTCCAGCAGGCTTTCTTCTACAACCAAACATTTTGTTCATTCAATTCGCCGGCTTTGTTGCCAACTTCATCGGCCAAATTGGCTGCCAAACGGTTGCACACGAATATTGAGGTGAGGGGGCACAGGAAAATTGGCAAAATACTTGAAAATTTAAAACCAAAAAAGGACGAAGTGGCGGCTGTGAAGATCGGCAAACTTTCTGTCAGTGCATCGCCGCCACCCGCCTCCCTATCCGGTGCCCAACAAATGTCCTCCTCAAACCACCAAATTGGCAGTGGTGGCAGTTCCTCGCAAAGGCATCAAAAAGAGGGAGGAACAAGGCAAGTTTTTTTTGATGAGTGGAAAATAGGCCAATTTAATAGAGCAAATATGGGATTTGTCCCAACATTTAATTCCGCCTATTTGTTCCAAACATTTTAACTGCACTTGTTTTGTTTGCCCAAAACATTTTAATTGCACTTGTTTTTGTTTGCCCCAAACATTTTAATTGCACTTGTTTTTGTTTGCCCCAAACATTTTAATTGCACTTGTTTTTGTTTGCCCAAAACATTTTAATTGCACTTGTTTTGTTTGCCCTAAACATTTTAATTGCACTTGTTTTGTTTGCCCCAAACATTTTAATTGCACTTGTTTTTGTTTGCCCAAAACATTTTAATTGCACTTGTTTTGTTTGCCCCAAACATTTTAATTGCACTTGTTTTGTTTGCCCCAAACATTTTAATTGCACTTGTTTTGTTTGCCCCAAACATTTTAATTGCACTTGTTTTGTTTGCCCCAAACATTTTAATTGCACTTGTTTTGTTTGCCCCAAACATTTTAATTGCACTTGTTTTATTTGCCCCAAACATTTTAATTGTACTTGTTTTTGTTTGCCCCAAACATTTTAATTGCACTTGTTTAGTTTGCCCCAAACATTTTAATTGTACTTGTTTTATTTGCCCCAAACATTTTAATTGCACTTGTTTTGTTTGCCCCAAACATTTTAATTGTACTTGTTTTATTTGCCCCAAACATTTTAATTGCACTTGTTTTGTTTGCCCCAAACATTTTAATTGCACTTGTTTAGTTTGCCCCAAACATTTTAATTGTACTTGTTTTATTTGCCCCAAACATTTTAATTGTACTTGTTTTATTTGCCCAAACATTTTAATTGCACTTGTTTAGTTTGCCCCAAACATTTTAATTGCACTTGTTTTGTTTGCCCCAAACATTTTAATTGCACTTGTTTTGTTTGCCCCAAACATTTTAATTGCACTTGTTTAGTTTGCCCCAAACATTTTAATTGCACTTGTTTTTGTTTGCCCAAAACATTTTAATTGCACTTGTTTTGTTTGCCCCAAACATTTTAATTGCACTTGTTTTGTTTGCCCCAAACATTTTAATTGCACTTGTTTTATTTGCCCCAAACATTTTAATTGTACTTGTTTTTGTTTGCCCCAAACATTTTAATTGCACTTGTTTTTGTTTGCCCCAAACATTTTAATTGCACTTGTTTTATTTGCCCCAAACATTTTAATTGAACTTGTTTTGTTTGCCCCAAACATTTTAATTGCACTTGTTTTGTTTGCCCCAAACATTTTAATTGCACTTGTTTTATTTGCCCCAAACATTTTAATTGTACTTGTTTTTGTTTGCCCCAAACATTTTAATTGCACTTGTTTAGTTTGCCCCAAACATTTTAATTGTACTTGTTTTTGTTTGCCCCAAACATTTTAATTGCACTTGTTTTGTTTGCCCCAAACATTTTAATTGCAGTTGTTTTGTTTGCCCCAAACATTTTAATTGCACTTGTTTTGTTTGTCCCAAACATTTTAATTGCATTTGTTTTTGTTTGCCCCAAACATTTTCCAAATGTTTTTCGAAACATTTTCTAAATCAAACATTTTTTGGCGAACATTTTCCTAATCATTTAAAAACTAAATATTTTCCTCAAAAATTGCCTAATTTTTAGAAAAAATTAGCCTATGACATTCATTCTCAATTAATAATTTCCATAAATTTTCAGTTTCCGCAACTTCTTTGCCAAACTCCGCAAACCCAGTGAGCACAACAACAGTCAACAGCAATTGTCGGTCAGTCAATCCAATTTATTCATTTTATGCAAATTTGGAATATCAATTCAATAAAAATGGGGAATTTACTTCCAAAAAATATTTATTCTCGACCAAAAGTCAAATCCAACTTCCTCTGATGATGGCCCCAACAATGAGTTCCATGTTCCATCCCCCCATAATCGATTCCACTTCCACTTCGAAACAAAATGAACACCTGCCCCAAAATAATGTCCCATTCATTCCCGCTGATGAGTTTCAATTCTATTCCCCATCTCATCATTCTTATATATCTAAATCCAAAATGGCATAAAAATGTGCCAAAATAGCAGCAGGTGCCATTTATATGTGCCCATAAAACGTCATTTATTACCATTTCTTTTCAATCAACTTTTTGTTCGAAAAGGGCACAACAATTGGACAATCCCATTACCATATTTCCGGCCACAATTGTGTGCATTCTTTCCTCCCTTCATCTTTTCTCAATTTGCCACATTTCCCATGCCATTCTTTCTTTTCCAATCAACTCAGTCAGGTTATTTTGTTTGTCCTGTAACTATAACACCTAAAATGGAATTTCCCCTTCCTTTCCATGCCTCATCACCGCCTCTATTCTCTTCAAATTTCCATTGGCTCGCGATTCGCGCAAAATCCCCATTTTTCAATGGATGTCACATCACAATTCCCCTTGTGCCAATGCCACTTTTGCCCATTTTTTTCGCTAACAATGTCATGTCCTGTGCCCTTGCCTCCAACAAAATGTGTGAATAGGGGCACATTTGCCCGAGGCGGCATCATCCTGTCATAGATTCAAACATAAAATAAAATGGCACAATTTTTCCCTTTGTGGCCAACATTAAATTGACTCCCTTGAGGGCAAATGGCCAACACAAAAATTTTGTGAAGCAAAAATGTGGGAGGGCATCCTCGCCTCATCAAAATGGCAAATGCACTTTTAAGGCTAATGCAGCAAAAATTTATGAAAATATTATTTTCGGGCTCCAAAAATTAGCACTATTATTTATAAGAATTCAGCAAATAAAAATGCAAAATATATAATAATATTAGGCAAAAATTTTAAAGCAAAAAAAATTGATGAAAAAATGCGTTAGTGGGCATTTCAATACTTGGACCATTCTTATAGCCATATTTCAGCAAGGAAGTAACCAATTTAGAAAGGCGATATGCCATTCTAAAGACATTAAATGCCCTCTAAAAAGTGGCTTATTAATTAATTTTAAGAATTCCAACTCTACAAGAAATACAGTCTTTTATCGTGGTAAATCCGAATTTTGGAGGAAAAGTCGCTTTTTCTGTAAATTTCTTAATTTTTCAACATATTATTTAAGCCACTTTTTAGAGGATTTTTAAGGCTTCATATTGGTATATCGCCTTCTCAAATTGGCTGCTTCCTCGTTGAGATATGGCCAAAAGAATGGCCCTGTTATTGAATCGTCCCGATTGATAGGATTATTGGCAAATCATTTTTTATGGTGTTAGCCATTTTGGCAATTGGCCACTTTTGCGCCTTTTTGGCCACAAATTTGTCCCCAACAATTTTCCGGCAGGGAATGCCCCAAACAAAAAGTATTCCACACCACATTCCTCCCTTTTCCACCACCCTCTTCCCCTCCCAATATTCGGCTGGCTGCAAAATTTTCTGCAAAAAAAGCAGCAAGCAGCCATGGCCTCACAGTGTCAGTCGACCTCCCTTTTTCCTATCTTCTTTTCTTCCACATTTTCCCCTTCTTCGCCGCCACCGTTTGCTTTGCATTTTTGCACGGCCGTGGACCCCCGTCGGGCCAGCCGGCTGCCAACCCCTCCCATCCCCTTTCTCCCCTCAATTTCCTTCCTTTTCCGCCCATCAACCAGCCGACCAAAACCCCCTTTTTTATTCCAATTTTGTGTTACGGCTGCCTTTTTCATAAAGAGAATATATGTATTTATTTTTGGTGGCGTGTCGCGCAGCTTTTGTCCCCCCTTCCCCCAACCACTTCCTAATTTCCTTTTCTGGCAAATTTGTGCCATTGGCGCGTCAAAATATCAGCCAGCCGGCACACATAAAGTGGCATTCCATTTTTTTACCAAATAGCCTAGCCAATTTGCCCTTCCCACTTTTGCACACTATTATTCCCTTTTTATGCGTGCAAAAGTGCATAAAAACATTTTTTTTTGCAAATTTCCCCGCCGGTGAATTTTGTTGTTATTTAAACCAAATATTGCTACAGAATCGGAAAAGTAAAGGAGGAGGACCCCTTTATTTGATATTTCAGAAATTTAAAATCTTTTTTAAAAATTTTCTTAAAATTTTTTTTAAAAATTTTTTAAAAATTTTCTTAAAATTTTTTAAATTTGTAAAAATTTTTCATAAAATTTTCTTTAAAAACTTTCTTAAAATCTTTTTAAATTTTTAAAAATTTTTCTTAAAATTTTTTTTAAAAATTTTCTTAAAATCTTTTTAAAAAATTTTCTTAATTATTTTTAAATTTTTAAAATTTTTCTTAAAATTTTCTTTAAAATCTTGCTAAAATTCTAGCCAATGATAAACCTAACCCTAATCTTAAGCCTTAAAATTAAAAGAGCTAGTTTGCAAAAGAATGCCCCCTTCATTTATGCAAATTGGGGTTGTAAATTAAATAAATTCGAAAGTGCACTTTTTTTGCAAAATTCCCCGCCGTAAACATTTCTGCATTTTTTTGCTTTTAATTTGCCGCCAATTCCCACGATTTTTTCTCCACATTTTCCACAATTTTTCAATGTAGATTTAGACAACAACGTTATAAATAAATTCCTTCCAATTGCATTCCACACATTCATCAGTATTCAGTACACGGAAAGAAATGGGGGAAAAGGAATGAAAAAGTGAAGAAAAAAATTGAATTGGGAAAAAAAAGATTAAGCAAGCAAATTTGATCCGAATTTTGTCATAATTTTGGGGGTGGCAGCCACATTCTCAACGGCCAAAAGACCGAGATTAATGATGGCAAATACGGTGAGCACAATAATATTAAAAAGAATTAAAAATAAAAATAAATAAATTACTTTTCCTTGTTGGGGGCATGGGGCAATCGTGAAACATTCTTAGGTTTTTGGCCCGTATCTCAACGAGGCAATATTGAATCTTGGAAGGCAATATATCGTTTGAGAGCCCAAAGTATCCTCTAAAAAGTGGCTTGTTTAAATTTTATGAATTCCTACCTTAAAAATACTTACATGTCGTTGATTGCAATAAACCCGAATTTTTGGAGCTTGGAGGAAAAGCTGTTTATTTTCCAAAATATTTTAATTTTTCAAAAAATTAGTTAAGCCACTTTTTAATGGACATTTATGGCTTTCAAATGGCATATCGCCTTCCAAAATTGGTTACTTCCCTATTGAGATATTTGGCCAAAAAAATGATTGAATTTGTCATTTGTTTCCTTCAATTCTGAGTGACCCATCATTTTGCCCTCAAGGAACAATCAACGACCTTCCCCTTTTCTGATTACTTTATTCTCCCTTCTTATTACTGTATCCATTTCTTTTGACAACAAAAAGAAAGGAAAGTGATAGGTGAATTTGCCATGCAATTATTGAGGCAATGACCACTTTTTATAGGGCATTTAGGGCTTTCGATTGGTCTATTCCCTTCCAAAATTGGTTGCTTCCTTGTTGAGTTATGGCCAAAAGAATGGCCTAGATACACTCAAATGTCCTGTTTCGCTTTTTATCAATTTAAATTTATTCTTATCGTTGCTGAATTATTCTGGGACTGTAAAAAATCTGTTCAAATAAAATTGATGTTATTCCCTTCTTTTTTTGTCCATTAAATATTATTGGCCCATATATTCTCTTTGTTCATAAAATTATTTTGCAAAAAATAGGAGGGCCCAATTTGGATGCTTTTCCCAATTTTTATTATTTTTATTGCCTGGGTGATCTTTGCTGAATCCAAATTCTGCAGGAAATGAATATTGGAATGGGCAAAATGGAATAGAATCAAATTGAAAAGGAGGGAATTGATGAGGGAAATAATTCTTATTTTTGGATCTTTTCAAATTCACTCACTCCACGCTTGATCCATGGCCAATAAAATCCAAGCTGAGATTAATAAAATCAATTTTTCTTATTCGATTCTACCCTTGATCAAGAGACTAATAAGAAAGAGGCACAGAAAAACAAAGAGGGAAAAATTTGAATTAAAATCGAGAATCACGAGCAGCATTTTTAGAATTCAAATTATTTAATATTAAGTATTAATAAACAAAATTTAAATTAAGAGTCTCGAACAACTTCATTTCAAAATGACTGTGCCATTCATTCAAAATATTTTGCATATTAATAAGCAAAAAATAACACAATCAAAATTCTGTCTGATTGAGTGGAATATTCATTTTGACCTTTTCGCTCCATTCCCATGACTTCCCATTCCCCCCCCCCCCCCCATCCATCCATTAGTCCAATGTTTCCCAGTCAAAACAACAAATTTATTTTTTATGGCCACAGCCAGCAGTTCTTTTTCCTATCCCCACCACAATTTACGATCAATTCACCAAATTGCCCTCCCTTCCATTTCCTTTTATTGAGGCACCCCTTTCCCATTTGGCCGCTTTCCATTTGGCCACAAAATTCACATTTCAATCACATTTCCCCTTTTATCGACAGCTGATTTTCTCCCCCAAAATCCATCCAAAATCCCCTCCAACTCAATCCAATCCATCAAATGTTCTCCTCTTCAACGCATAATTCCCAATCGAAAATGTTCTTCGATCGTCCTCTCTCTTCTTCTTCTTCTTCCTCATCATTTCCGTCTTCATCTTCGTCATTGACGGTGGCCAAAAGCCATGACAATGATCTGCCTCAATCGGTGAGTTCCAATACAATTTTTTGAGAATAAGTTGGGAAGAATCCAACAATTTTTTTGATGCGAATGAGTTGAAAATTGAGAAGTCCCCCAAACTTAAATCCTCAATTTGAAAAGTGGTTCATATTCTTCTGTGACCGCTTCCTTCATATTTCCTTCGATCTTCTTGAATTTCGTTTAGCCCTTGAACATTTCCGTTCTATGTGGTTTAGATGGGATTATTCCCTCTAAATAATTTCTCCCAATTTTTTGCCTTTTCGAATCCAATTTTGTCCATTCATTCCCTTCAACCCGATTCAACCTTTCCCTATCCAAATTCTGTTGCCTCCATTAAATCGCATAGAAATATATTTTTTCCCCATTATTTTAGTATGCAAATCTACGCTTTGTCTATTAATTTTGTCTGATTTCTCCCCAATTTTTAATTCTCATTTCTCAATATTTTCAAATTATTCCAAAGGTTGCCCTAAACTATGTATGGTTTTATTTTTCTCAGGGGTGAATTTTTACAATAATTTTAGAGGAAATTTTTGGTTCTAGACTAGTTTTACAAGAATTTTTTTTTGTGAAAATTCAATCTAAACGATCGACCCTCAAATAAATTCCCAACTACTAAATACTAAAATGAATAATGATTATCAATTGGAATAAAAAATAAGAACAAATTTATATATTTTTTGAGTCAAAAATACAAAATTTTAATGAGCCTTCTTTCCATTTATAGCTCCAGAGAAAATCAACAAAAAAACGCAATATTCTCTTTTCTTTTCACTCACAGAGCCATCGGCAGTACAGTACCGAGAGGATATATAATAACAAGAGAAATGAGAAAAAACTAACCCTCAGGCATCATCAAATTATTTTAAGCGAATATTCGAAAAGAGAATCAAAAATTGTTGTTTTTTTTAATGGTTTTTTCGGTGATTTGTTTTTATTCCTTCCGAATGCATAAATTCATTAAATAAAAGGGCAAAAGAGGGAAAACATGAAAACAACCAACAAATCTACATTTGACGTATTTTTGGCCACCGATCACGCGGGAGAAATATTTTATAGTACATATTTGCCAATTAGCAAAACCCAATCCTCATAACCATATTACTTCAAAAAAGGAAGGGAAACTGTCTAGAAAAATATATTTTCCAGGCTTTTTCTCTTCATATTTTCCATTCTTTTCATTTGAATTATTCCCAAGTGGGAATGTCCATTTAATCGTAGGCAGCTAAAAAATACATTTATTTTTTTATTTTGTTTTTTTTTATTTTGTTTTTTTTTAATTTTGTTTATTATTGGCCTTTTGGGGATTTCGCCTCCTCAATTTTTTGCCTATTTTCAATTTTTGGTCGCCTCCATTTTTTGCCTATTTTTTTGCCTTTTCTCCATCAATCTTTCACACAAGAATGGCCATAAAAATAGCACAATTAATCGATTGGGTGGAGTGCGCGGCCTCCCACATCAATTATCAGATTAAAGAGAGTGGAGGGAATTCGAACAAAAAATGAAATGCGCATTAAAATCCAATGCCATTATTTTGTGTATTCATTCGATTTTTCCACCACCCACCCACCCTTCATTTTACGGTGCAAAGTATTCAAACAAAATTATCAACAAAATTAAGGCCATTCCCAAGGCCAACATCGACTAATATGGTTCTCCGTCTGTTTGTGATTTACTTTGTCCCTTTAGCCACTCCATCTTTTTTGGGTCCAACCCAAATTTTGGATCATTTTCTCCCGTCGCTCTGATAATCTTTGCTCCTTTCCTCGTCGCCTCTCCCATTAGGCCCCCCAATTTTGGCCATCCCAGCCACTCCTTTCGCCCCTCCATTTCCCCTTCCAATTTTTGGCCATCATTTTGTTTGGCCTTCCTCTATCAAAATCCCTCCAAAATCCGTGTTTCCTTTTTCCACGTTTTTCCCGTTCTTCTAGGGGCATCAAAGGTCTATTTGACCTTTTGTGGAATTTCACCCAAATTGATTGCCTGAAAATATTTTTAATAATATTTATTTTCATCAAAATCAAAATGCTAAAAGGCATTCTCAAATATCCTTGGAGTGTAAGTTGAAAAAAATGAAAGGGGGAATTGGGGTCTAAAAATTAAAAAATTGAGCCCGAATCTTTGCCAAATTATCGCCTAAAATTTACAGGTGCAAATTGGCTCACGCGTCTACGATGCTCAAGAATTGCAAAAATTGGTGCCCCAATTGGAGCAGCAAGTTGAACAAAAAGATCGACAATTGCGCCAAAACCAATTGGAATTGGAGGCACAACAAAAACGGATCAATGGGCTGGAGGCAGAGGTCAAAGGATTGCAGGTAAGAATGGCACATTAGCCTTTTGGTGCAAATAGGGAGAATTAAATGTTTAGGGCAAATAGGCTGAATTAGAATGTTTGGGGCAATTAAAATATTTGGGGCAATTAAAATGTGGGGCAATTAAAATGTTTGGGGCAATTAAAATGTGGGGCAATTAGAATGTTTGGGGCAATTAAAATGTGGGGCAATTAGAATGTTTGGGGCAATTAAAATATTTGGGGCAATTAAAATGTTTGGGGCAATTAAAATGTTTGGGGCAAACAAAACAAGTGCAATTAAAATGTTTGGGGCAAACAAAACAAGTGCAGTTAAAATGTTTGGGGCAAACAAAACAAGTGCAGTTAAAATGTTTGGGGCAAACAAAACAAGTGCAATTAAAATGTTTGGGGCAAACAAAACAAGTGCAGTTAAAATGTTTGGGGCAAACAAAACAAGTGCAATTAAAATGTTTGGGGCAAACAAAACAAGTGCAGTTAAAATGTTTGGGGCAAACAAAAACAAGTACAATTAAAATGTTTGGGGCAAACAAAACAAGTGCAATTAAAATGTTTGGGGCAAACAAAACAAGTGCAATTAAAATGTTTGGGGCAAACAAAACAAGTGCAATTAAAATGTTTGGGGCAAACAAAACAAGTGCAGTTAAAATGTTTGGGGCAAACAAAACAAGTGCAATTAAAATGTTTGGGGCAAACAAAACAAGTGCAATTAAAATGTTTGGGGCAAACAAAAACAAGTGCAATTAAAATGTTTGGGGCAAACAAAACAAGTGCAATTAAAATGTTTGGGGCAAACAAAAAAACAAGTGCAGTTAAAATGTTTGGGGCAAACAAAACAAGTGCAATTAAAATGTTTGGAAAAATATAGAGTAAATGGAATTAAATGTTTTGGAGAAAAGTTCTTAATAATTTTTTTAGGAAATATAAAGGATTATTTATAATTTTTATCTCAATTTCAGTCAGAATGCGATAAACTCCGCTCTGTTCTCAATCAAAAGGCCGAAAGTGCAGCTTCACCCGGAGGCGCACCACCACAAAAGCGTTCGGAGGAATTGCACACGGAAATGAAGCAAAAGGCGGCATTGCTACCAGAAGCGGGCCATCCACAAGAGCCAAGGGCCAAGAAGATGGCCGTTTCGGCGGAACCAGCAAAGTTGGATCAGCACAAAGCAACACTGCAACATCATTCGAAAACGGCCGGCTCCAAGCAACTCATCAGGGATGCTGTCCAAAAGAATGATTTCCTTCGCCAATTGGCCAAGGAACAAGTTATTGAGGTGAAAATGAAGGGTAAACATATTTTGATGAAACGATATGCTTGAGTACCTGGGCCACATTCTTTTGGCCATAGCTCATTAAGATAGTAGCCAATTTTGGAAGGCTATATGCCATTTGAAAGCTCTGAAAGTCCTCTAAAAATTGCATAAATAATTTTTAGAAAATTAAAATAATTTACAAAAAAAAGAACTTTATAGAGAAAATTTTGTATTTTGGTATATCGCCTTTCAGAGTTGGCAATTGTCTAATCGAGCTATCGGCCAAAAACTGATGCCAGAGTACTCAATTGCCCTTCTCTGAAGAAGAGAAGGGGAATGAAAAATGAAAGGGAATTTCCCTGATAAATTTATACATTTAAGCTTGTCGAATGCATGTTCGAAATGAGGGCCCGTGCCGGCCAATGGGTCATTCAAGAGGGCGAAGCCGGGGATCGCCTCTTTGTTGTGGCCGAAGGCGAATTGCAGGTATCCAGGGAAGGCCAGGCTTTGGGCAAAATTGGAGCCGGCGTTGTGATGGGCGAGTTGGCCATTCTCTACAATTGCACCAGGCAAGAATGAATGGGGGAGGGCGGGGTGAGAAGGGTGTTATGGAAATATAAACCAGGATGCCCAATTTTGCCCAGGCCAAACTCATCAAAAAATGAACCAATTTAACCGTTTTTTTAAATTAAATAAAGAGCAGAATTTTAGCTATCAAATAACATTAATTTTATTTAAGGGGGTGGGGAAGGAATAGGTAATAATGGAATTTGATTGAAATTTTGGGGATAAGCCCCACATGTTGACTACCACCACCAAAGGCACAATCCTCTACCAATAATACAATGGATTTCCGGTGCCACTTTCGGAGAAGGCCACTTCCACCCCAAAAATTATTATTATTAATCTTCATTTGTTCCCCCAATTTAGGACTGCCTCAGTGCAGGCCATCAGCGATGTTGTGCTGTTTTGTTTGGATCGTGCCGTCTTTCAAATGGTGGGTGGCCACTTTAATTCCCCCCATTTTCATATTTATTCTCCCAAAAATAGATTACAATGCGTCTGGGCATGGAACGACATTCACAATTGATGAATTTCCTGCGGAAAGTGTCCATTTTCCAAAACCTGAACGAGGACCGCATTTCAAAAATGGCCGATGTTATGGATCAGGTAAAATAGAGTGAAGACTTTTTCAATGGTTTCGATGGGGATATTTCCTTTCTTTTATAAAAAATCAAAATTCATTTATAACTTCCAAAATAAGACTTATACTAGAGCTGATTCAGTACTTTGGGCCATTATTTTGGCCATAGCCCATCAAGGAAGCAACCAATTTAGGAAGGAATTATGCCATTTGAAAGCCCTAAATGTCCTATAAAAAAATGGCTGAATAATTTTTTACTAATTTAAAATAATTTGTAAAAAAGCGGATTTTCCTTCAAAAATTTGGGTTTATCTTTATTACATTCAATGACATGTAACTTTTTTAAAAAATTTTTTAATCTAAAATAGCTACTTTGTAGAAGACTTTTACGGCTTTTGAATGACATATCTCTTCCCATGATTGGCTTTTGCCTTGTTGAGTTATGGCTAAAAGTATGACTAAGATTGTTGAAATTGATAGATTTTAAATTAAATTCAAAATTAAATAATAAATTGGAGATAAATTAAACCATTTTTATATATTTTAATAGAGAATTCTTTGCTCTTTAAAATGATACCAAAATCATCGTGAATAGCTTTGTTTGAGAAGAGTTATGCGTATTTATAAAAATGGGCCCCAGATCAATTAGAGTATACTATATGCCCAGAGGGATCATCCCAAAAAAAACAAAGGGAAAAAAAGGAAGGGAAAAATAAAATACTGTATTGCTTAATAGAATGAAATATATTTATATTCCACAGAGGGAAATTTATATTCCCTTTCATTCATTAATAGGATTATTATGCCGCTGGCCACTACATAATCAGGGAAGGCGAAAAGGGCGACACATTTTTCGTGATCAACAGTGGCCAAGTCCGGGTGACACAATCCATTGAGGGCGAACCGGAGCCAAGGGAAATCCGCATTCTGAAGCAGGGCGACTTTTTCGGCGAGAAGGCATTGTTGGGTGAGTTCAAAAATGAACGGAATTTGGCATTTAATTTTTATATGAATTTTGTTGAAAAAACATTGAAATTGTAGGAAAAGAATAGGCCAAAATAATTATACTGGTTTAAAAGTTTATCCCGCACTTACAAACCAAATATACCCAAAATTGGATAGAGCTGGTCAAGACGCATTGAATGGTATATAATTTGTTATGGTTTGGTCAACAATTAAAGGGTTTTAAACGGTTTAAACCCATTTTGGTTTAGTGGTTTAAAACTATAGAATTGGTTAAACCCAAGCCAAAACATAATTAATGCGTCTTGAACAAATTTATCGATTAGATCTATCAAATGGGTTTGGGTCTACTATAAACCATTAAACCGGTTTAATCTTTATTTTCAATACTTTTCGGCTACTTAATGTGTTTTTTCCTTTAGGCGAAGAAGTTCGTACGGCAAATGTAATTGCAATGGCCCCTGGAGTGGAAGTACTCACTTTGGACCGAGAAAGTTTCCTCAAATTGATTGGCGATTTGGAAGCACTGAAACGGGATTATGGCGATTTGCAACGGCGTGCCACACTTTCGGCCAGAAGTTTGGGTGAACCACAACCACCGAGCCCAACAAAAGCGGAGCTGGCGGTGGAGGATGAATTCGCCCAGCTGCAATTGAGGCAATTGAAGAGGATTGCCACACTTGGAGTCGGCGGTTTTGGCCGAGTCGAATTGGTGAGTTTGGCACGGGGGATAGGCATCAACTTGACGCCATTTAAAATAACTCATCAAGGACGGAAGTAATTTTGATAATTTATGTCAAATTAAAAAGCAGACTTTTGGCTATCAAATGATATTAATTTTATTTAAATTTGTTCGAAAATAGTGAAATTATGGCCAAAAACCATTTAAAATAAACTTACTATGGATTAGCGAAATTTTCAAGTATTTTTTGGGACATAACTTTATCATTTCGGAACCATTTTAAATAAATTTTATATCATTTGTTAGCCAAAAGTCTGCTCTTTAATTTGATAGTAAAATTATCAAAATTGGCTCCCTCCTTGTTGAGTTATTTTGAACGGCGCGAAGTTGGATTAGTCTAGGAAAGGGTAGAGAATGAATTTGAATTCCGATTTGTGAAGGTGTGCATCAATGGGGACAAAAGTCGAACATTTGGGCTGAAGGCATTGAAGAAGAAGCACATTGTGGACACACGGCAACAGGTAAACAATAATAGGAAAAATGAGGGGGGAGGGGGAATGGTGAAAAAGGATGTTTTAGTACTTGGGATGTTATTTTGGCCATAACTCAATAAGGAAGCAACCAATTCTGGAAGGCGATATGCCATTTGAAAGCTTTAAATGCCCTCTAAAAATTGGCTTAATTAATTATTGAGTAATTTATAATAATTTTAGAAAAATAAGCGGCTTTTCCTCCAAAATTCGAGTTTATTATCCTCAAAGACATAAAATTTTTTAAAAAGGTGAAATTCATAAAATTTAAAATGGCCACTTTTTAAAGGACACTTTGTGCTTTCCATTGGTTTATCGCCTTCCCTAATTGGCTTTTGCCTCGTTGAATTATGGGTCAAAATAGTGAAACTTCCTTATTAGCCCCATGGGGAACAAATGGAATTGTGGCATTGGCATATTTCCCTTTAGGAACACATTTTCGCCGAACGGAACATTATGATGGAGACGAGGACGGATTGGATTGTTCGGCTGTACAAAACATTCCGTGATTCCAAATATGTCTACATGCTATTGGAAGCATGTTTGGGCGGTGAACTGTGGACAACGTTGAGGGACCGAGGCCATTTTGACGATTATACGGCCCGATTCTATGTGGCCTGCGTGCTGGAGGGGTTGGAATATTTGCATCGGCGGAACATTGTGTACAGGGATTTGAAGCCTGAGAATTGTTTGCTCAGTGAGTTCATTGGTTAAAATTGGAATTTTCCGCTTAATAATGGAAAGTATTTTAATGGGGGAATTAATTCTAAATGTTTAGCTAGGAAAAATTAACTCTCAGCCAATGTATTCATAGCTTGATGGATAAGGCCCTTGGGTTTAAGGCAATTAGGTCGATGGTTCGAATCAAAGTGGGGTCAAATAATTTTTTCTCAATTATAAATAATTTTTTTTCAAATTTTTACTTGCCTTAAATAAATTCTTTTCTAATTAATTATTCAAAATTATTCCTAATTAATTAATTTATTTATATTTTCAGCAACCTCTGGCTACTTGAAACTTGTCGACTTTGGCTTCGCCAAAAAGTTGGCCAGCGGCAGAAAAACATGGACATTTTGTGGCACACCGGAATATGTCTCACCCGAAATTATTCTGAACAAAGGCCACGACCAGGCGGCCGACTATTGGGCCCTGGGCATTTACATTTGTGAGCTGATGTTGGGTCGACCCCCATTCCAGGCGCCGGATCCAATGAAAACGTACACACTCATTTTGAAGGTAAAAATTGATGGAAAATGGGACGAAAAAATATTATTTTAGGGAATTGACGCACTGGAGATTCCGAATAGGCGAATTGGGAAGACGGCAACGGCGTTGGTCAAAAAGTTGTGCAGGGATAATCCGGCCGAACGGCTTGGCTCAGGCAGTGGAGGCGTCAATGATATCAGAAAACATCGGTAATTGAAATTGTCCGGATTAATAATTTAATTTTATTTATGGCGCAGATGGTTCATGGGCTTCGATTGGGAAGGGCTTCGGACGAGGACGCTGAAGCCGCCAATCATTCCGGTCAGTTTTCGTTGGAAGAGGATGCCTCGGGCCAACTTGTCGCCGTTAAAAATAATTCGTTTAAAACTGAACCAATTTTGATAATTTTATTAAGACTTTTGGCTATCAAATTATATTAATTTTATTTAAATTGGTTAAGAAATGATGAAGTAGGGCGCAAAAAAAACATTGAAAATTTCGTCAAACTATATTAAAGGTAAAAAATTATCAAAATAATTCACCCCTTGATGAGTTTATTTTAAATAGCTCAAATTAGCCCAGAGCCAAATTGGAGCGTATCCTAAGAGTAGAATCCATTAACGCAAATATTCATAATTCAGAAAGTGAGCAATCCAGCGGATGTGTCCAATTTCGACAACTATCCTCCGGATCAGGATATTCCACCGGATGAATTCAGGTGGGCTCAGGGAGAATTAATTAATTAAAATGGATTCATTTCAGTGGATGGGACGAAGGATTCTAAACAATGTTTTTGCTTTGTTATCCCTTCTTTCCAAACAGTCAATCCGCTACAGCCAATGGCCATCATCACACACATAAAACTCCTCAAAAATGTGCAGGAAAATGTTTGTCGCCCAATCAAAAATCGCCTGCCTCCCACTCAACCCCCCAAAATGGCAATTTTCCCTCTCATCAATTTCCTTTTTTTTGTTCATTTTCCCCAAATTTTGTTGTCCAAATTTATTATTTTTTTCTATCAATTCACATTATGTTTTCATCATTTTTCGCCCAGGCTAACTCTTAATTAATTAATTAATTAATAATTTTAATAAATAGATAGGCCCTATTTTTCCTCTTCCATCCAATCACATTATATTCACAAATTTTCCCCATTTCCCGATGAATTTGAAAATATTTTGATTTTTTTATTGAATTTTTATCCACAAATTGAAAAAATGATGCGAATAAATTGTGAAAGATCATTTCATTTTTATCATCACAAATCCATCATCAAAATTCATCACAATTTTCTCTCATTAAATTGGCCAAAGTCACAAAAAAATTTAAATGGGCCCGGGGACCTGAAAATTAAAAAAAATAATTATTTTGAATTTATTTATTTTTTACTTGTCGCCTCTTTGAGCCTCCGAATGTTCCCACAATTCCACCGCCAGCATTGCCTGCGCCTGAACAAGATGGACGATATTGTTGTTGATATTGAGTGTTGTTGGAAGTGGATGGACGGGAAGCTTTCTGCTGATGAAGAGTGTTGGAAGTGGATGGGCCGGAATTGTCCTTTTTCTGAATTCAAATTTTTAAATATTCCAAAATTAATGATAGTGCGTTTGTTAATTTAGATTATAAAATTTTAGAGCCCAAAAAACTGGCCGAATCACTCATTTCCTTTTTAGGATTTCTATGCTTCGAGCCTTGAATTTTAAACCTATTTTAACCTTCCTTATTTAAATCTAAAGCTACCCATAAATTTCAATTCTTCCCTATGAAAAATTTAAATGTATGGCAATAAAAATAATTCAAATTAACAAATAGAATGTCAATTAATTTACCAGAATTCAAGCTCAAATCTAAAGACAACCTAATCCCCAATAATTTTTTATAGCCAAATTTGGCCTTAAGAATACTATTATTTGGCAAGTAAAATTTTCGGCACTTAATTTGCCCTCTGATCCCACTTTTTTCTGCTGGTCTGCCAATGCATCGACATCATCCAGGAGCAAGTTTGCGGCAATTTGTGCGTCCATTTCCTCTTGATCCAATTTCCTTTGCATTTCCTCCCAATGTCGCTGCTTCTCCATCTTTTCGCGACGTTTTTGTTCCACTTCCTCAATTGTTTTTCGGAATTCTTCCTCATTCTCCATAATGTCCTCCATTGGTGTTTCTTCATCATCGTCGGTTTGATGTTCCAACAAAATTTTCTTCGCTTCTTCGCTGAATGCTGATTTCTTCAAAAATTGTGGCAATCCTCCGGAATTGGGGCCCTGAAAATGTATTTTTTTAATTTTAAAATTTTTTTTGGTTAATTTCGATTCGAGGATACTGTATCGTACTGTACCCCAAAATGTTTAATTCAATTTTTTTAAATTTTTTTTTGGTCTTTTTAATACTTAAGTATTTAGGAAAATTTTATATTAGAGAATGAGTGAATTTTTTTTCTGAATGTATCAGATTTGTTGAGAAAAGCATTTAAATAATAATGTTTTTGAGCATTTATTTCATATTGTTCCGGATCTATTGTACCTATTTTGCCACTTTTTGGGATAAAATTTATTATAGAAAAAAGCAGGAAAAAAAACGAAAATCAGCTATTTAAAGGTTTTTACCGAGACTACAGACTATATTTTGAAAATTTTACTAAAAATTGCTAACCTTTTCGGCTTGATCATTGCGCATTTCTTTCTTCTTTTTCTTCTTCTTTTCTTCACCACCAATTTTGCCTTCTTCAATGTTCGATTTGCCCTTTCCTCCCTTTGCCACCTTTCGTGCCTTCTTGCCGCCGCCCTCATCCATTTTTGCTGATGTGCCCGCCTTTTTGGCCTCATCTTCCTCCTCGGTTGTCCCAGTTTGTCCCATTTTCGTCTTTTTACCCAAAATTTCCATGAAATATTCCAAATCCGCCCGGCCAAATTTGAAAGGCTCTTCGGTGGTGTTCATTTTTTCGGTGAAATTCATCCAAAAATAGTCCTAAAATGGTAATTTTAATATTATTTTTTGTTCGAAATAATGTTTTTTTGAGTAAAAATTTATTTTAGAATGTATAAAAATGCATAAAAGTGACAATTGAATCCGAAAAAAATTATTGTCCTTTGAGCGGATTCGAACCCGGGATCTAAATTTTGCAATAGTAAAGGATTACCCTCTAGGCTATAAGAATTCTTGGAAATTTTTGTGGACAAAATTTATTAATTTTATTTAAATTCTCATTTTGACGACTCACCGTAATGTTTTGACCATCGCGAATTGCCTCCAATTGTTCCTTTGTGAAAATGTGTTTGACATAGGCAGGCGCCAATTCGGCCATTTCCAAATTGCTAATTCCCAAATTCTGAATTGAAATTATTTCAATTATTTTTTGGATAAATTAGAGGGTATTTAATTTGCCGAAAAGATTAAACCGGTTCAGTGTTTATCCTAAACCCATAAAACTTATATTCAATCAAAAGTTCCCGTCAAGACACATTGATAACGATTTGGCTAAAGTTTAACAAATTTCAACTTAGTTTTGAACCATTAAACCAAAATAAGTTTAAACCGTTTAATACCCTTAAATTATTGTCTAAACCATAACAAATTATATACCATTCAATGCGTCTTGACTAGCTTTATCCAATTTTGCGTATATTTTGGGTTTGTGAATGTAGGACAAACTCATCTTAAACCATTATCTAATTTTGATATTAATCTTTTTTTTCGGTAATTTCAGTTATTTATTTGTAAAATATTTCAAAAAATTTACCGGCAAATCATGGCTGACAGGGCGTTGATATGTCGGCGAAATTTCTTGCTCATTGTCGGTCGAAAGGTCAATCAAAAAATCAGTCCAAGGCTCCATTTTGACACAAAATTTTCAGTTTTAAAATTAAAATACTCTAAAATATTTAAAAAATAAATTAATTAAAATTGGATGTGTTTGTGAACCGAAAAAGTTGTTAACATTTTAATCAAACCATTTTTTTTGCCGCATTTATAAAATTGTGTTTTGAAATCGGTTTTAAAGGTTTTCTATTGCTTTTTTGGTTTAACCTTTGCAAATAGATGAAAACCTATTTGGATGACTTTTAACTTTTTTCAGTAAAATGGAAATTGTGGAAAAATAAGGCGTTAAAAAATATCATAAAAAATCCAACAAAAAATCAATAAATATATTTAAAATATGGCACTGAACCATAACAATAAACAATTAAATAAATTGAGATAAAAATATTTATTCAAATAAAATAAAAATGTAAATAAATCAAAGTCCATCGTGCCCCGCAAATTCGCCTCCCCTTTTTTGCAGTAAATTTGAGGCCGCCTTGGACCGTACACTTTCCAGCTTTGGGCAATTCGTGATGCGATGGCCCAGCCCCGAACAATATGAACATCCCTTCTCCGCATCCGTGATCTCTTCTTCCACATTTGTGGCCGCTTTCGTCTCCAATTGTTGTTCTTCCTCATCGCCGGCCAATTGCTTGATGAATGCCGGCAAAGGTTGTCCGGCTTCAATCAAAAGATGCTTCAAATCCAGCAAAACGGACAAATCCGCTTTCCGGTTGATGAATGTGGTGGCAATTCCCCGTTTGCCCAATCTTCTGCCCGTTCGACCAATTCGGTGGACTAAAAATTAATTTATTAATAAAATAATTAAAATTAATATTTCAACCAACCATAATTTTCAATATCTTCGGGCATTTCAAAATTGATCACATGTTGGATGTTCTCAAAATCCAATCCCTTCGAGGCAACATCTTAAAATTTAAATGAAAAAATTAGTAATTTTGAGATAACTAATCAAGGACAGAACCAATTTTGATGTCTTTGTTATTAAATTAAAGAACAGATTTTCGGCTATCAATTGATATTAATTTTTATTTAAATTGGTTCAAAATTGATGAAATTGTCTCCAAAAAACCAAAGAAAATTTCATTAATCTATTGTAAAGTTTATTTAAATGGTTTTTGGGCATAAATTCATCAATTCTGAACCAATTTAAATAAAATTAATATCATTTGATAGCCAAAAGTCTGCTCTTTAATTTGATATCAAAATCATAAAATATCAAAATCATAAAATTGGTTGTCCAAAAACGCTCGAAACAAGTTGTTCCCTGTACTCAAATAAACCCAAACCCACTGACCAGTTGCCACCAAAACGTCCTTCTCCCCTCGACGAAATGCGTCCACCCCAGAATGACGATCTTTTTGGTCTTTTCCACCGTGAATTGATGCCACCTCAATGCCTTTGAGCAATAAATATTCGTAAATATTGTCCACATCTGCCTTCTTCTCGGCAAAAATCAAAACACGTGGAGCAGTTTTTTGTAAACATTGCAAAATTTTAAGTAATTTTTCATCACTTCGGACATCTAAAAATGTAAAAATTTAATTAAATTTTAATAAAAATTATATAAAATTTACATTCGAATTCCTGGGTCACATTCAGCGAGGCGGCCCCAGCCCGTCCAACATTGACCACCACCGCTTTGACCAGCGTTGACTTGGCAAAATTTTGAATTTTTTTTGGCATTGTCGCAGAGAAAAGCAGAGTTTGGCGTTGGCCCTGGAAAATGTGTAAATTGTGTAAATAATATTAAAGTGATGGACCTTAAAATATGAGAAAATTGAGCGCAATTCCTCCTCAAATCCCATATCCAACATTCGGTCCGCTTCGTCCAACACCAAATAGCGACAAATTTGCAAATTGAATATTTTCTTGTTCAACATATCCGACAGCCTTCCGGGCGTAGCGACGGCCAAATGAACACCTCTAAAATTGAAATTTAATTAATATTTATTTAATGTATTTTTTGTTATAATTATTTTTATTTCGTCCAAAAATGCAATAATTGTGAGAGGAATGTATAAAACTGATAAACAAGTCCAAAAAATTATTGTACTAAGAGCGGATTCGAACCTGAGATCTAAATTTTGTCAAAAATGGTCCCCTTTGGGTCAAAAATTCGAAATTTTTGGTAAAGTATTCTTTATAAAAAACTCTTGAGTCTAAAGGTAATTCTTTCTAATCTAAGCCGCAGCCTCAATAAGGTCCAGGTTTCAAAACCCAATCCCAATTTGGTAATTTTCATCACCACTAACCTCTCAAACATCCTCGCTTGATCCTTTATTGGAAATCCGCCAATTGAAAGGCCAACCGAGATTTCGGGGAATTCCGGTTTGGGCAGTGCATCACAAATCCAAATGATGACATCATAAATTTGCTTGGCCAATTCCCTTGAGGGCACCACAATCAGTCCGTACGGTCCTTCGCCTCTTTTGAATTTCAGCGCAATTTCCTGCTCCAAAACGAACATAATGATGGGCAGCACAAATGTTAGGGTTTTGCCAGAGCCGGTGGAGGCTATTCCAATCATGTCCCTTCCAGAGAGGGCCACCGGAATTCCTTGCATTTGAATTAGTGTTGGGCAAATTATTCGCTTTTCTTTGAGTACATCCACAATTGGCCTAGGCAACTTCATTTCCTGTGAAAATGTAGGTAAATTTATCGAATTTTATCAAAAAATGCATTAATGTTACAAACCAAAAAACTGCCAATTGCCGGTGGACAATCATCGCCCTCAATATGAATGCCTTTTTGCCGTCTATATTTGGCATGATCCTCTGCCGTTTGATGTCGAATATGCCGGGGAGGGCGCCATGAAGTTTTAATTGATTCCGTGTATTTCACACCTTTTGCTATTTCGGCAACCTGTGCAATTTTTAGTTCAATTTAATCATAAGGTGCTTTAATTTCTTACTGTCGCCAGAGCACTCGTTTGCGTAACACTCTGCAGAATTTTATCCTCTTCTTCTCTTCTTTTTTCCGCCTCCTCTCGATCATCATCTTTAAAAATATTCATAATTTAATTAAACCAAACCAAAAAGTAAACCTTGTTCCTGTTGCAATATTTCATTGTGCTTTTCAAGCAAACTCTTCTTTGCCTCCTCAATTTTCTTCTCCTCCTCCTTTTTACGTCGTTTTGCTGCCAACAATTCCTCCGTTTCTTCCTTTAAATTTTTGTCAGCTTGTGCTTCCGTCATTGCAGTAGAATGAAGCAAATTTTTGAGAAGAAGTCTTCGATGTTCCTTTAAAATATTTCGTTTTGAAATTTTTAAACCAATTTGATGATTACCTGTTCTTTTTTCCGTTGTCTTGCCGTAATGTAAGTGTCCGAATCTTCACCATCCGATCCACCACTTGATGAAGCAATGTCCAATGTTTTTTCCTTCGCTTCTTCCTCCAATATTTTTCGTCTACGAGCCTATTATTTTCGAACATGATTGAATGAGTAATTTTAAAATTTACCTCATATTTGTTTTTTAAAAGTTCCACTTGAAGTTTTTCATCCACATCCATTTTGTTTGAACTTTTGGATTATTTGGTTTTTTCGTCAACAATTTGTTTTGTTTTTATTCCGTTGAAGGGTGGAAGATAAAGAATGCGCGCCGCCGAAATGTAATAACAGCCAAGTGCAATTGATCGAAGAAAAATAGGCGTGTTTGGGATTTTTGCGAGGCTACTGGACAAATAAAGATAATAGGATCCAAGAAAAAATGTTGCGGTTGATGTGAATAATTTGCAGCCAAAACAATCTTCAATTTCTTCTTTTTTATGGTTATTTTGCATACAATTTGTTGATTAAATTGTTTGACTGAAAAAAGAGCTAAAATTGTAAAAATTTGATTGAATTGATATCTGCTGTTGTTCGATTAAAAGTTGTGATTTGCAATGCGAAATGCGATGATCTTGAATAAATAAAAATAATCATATCATCTTGATTTCGAGGTTTTGTGATATCTTTTAGAGATTATGATTATTTACGCAAAGATCAAAGAAGAGAAAATATGTAATATTTTTATTTTCTTTTCATCCCAGCTTTAATTTTTGTGTACTATTTTCATTTTTTAGCGTTCCATATTTCACATGTCATGTTATGATTTTTTAGAGAATTTCCCAAAATGTCTAATTTTAGATTATGGCCGAAAGACCAAACCGTTTTCAGCAATTTTTCAAGGATTAATTAAATCAAAAAACCAGTAATGCTTTCATATTCAGCGTTTGAAACCCCTAAAACTGGTTGATAAATTTGTAAATGTTTAACTAGCAAAACATGTTTAATTGAAATGTAATAAAAACTACTTTTTTTTTTTCGCTGAAATGCTTCTTAAACACGAAATTTTAGCCACGGAAGAATGAATTATCTATATTTATTTATTGTGCTTCTTTCCAATATTTTTGCCTTAACCAATACTTTTGGTGGCGATGGCGATCTTGGCCTTACAATTGGATCATCGGCGGCCAGTAAATTGGTTCGAAATGCAGTGGATGGCCAACTTCGTCAACCCCGTCTAATGCAAATTGATGTGAACAGTGCCAATGACCCTTGGTTCAATGAGGTTGCCCGTTTGGATTCAAGAAATCGTATCGCAATAGGTTTATTTATTGGGTAAATTTTAATTAAAAAATGAATTTTTAGAATCTTTGGAAGTCAATTTTCGCGATCGACAACAAATTGAAGTTAAGGGGAAAAATTTGCATTTAAATTCTTCAACGTTCATCAACAATGCCGCATTGCCACTTTGGTTTTTGGATCAGAAAAGTATTCTGTTGCATGTTGAGGTTAGCTTTAATTATGTGAATTTATTAATTCTAGTTTGAATTTAATCAGATTAAACGAGCATATTTGCGACTACACATTGAACAGCCGGCCACATTGCGCATAGAAGAGTGCGAAATTGAACAAGGCGAAGTGGAAATGGCACTGGAACGTTCTTATTTGGTGAATTTGCTGTTGAAAACTTTGCATGGGACAATGATGACCGATCAAATGATCAAAGAGCGTGTTTGTGGCATTCTTGTGGATACGGCCATTGATTTACGCGAGAAATATAGCCTGTATGTTACCCACAGAGGTTTAGGTTGATAAGAATTTATTTGACAAAAAATTTTTTGAAAATTTTCGAACTAAAGAGGAGACCTTAACTTTTGCAAAATTTAGGTCTCGGGTTCGAATCCGCTCAGAAGACCATAATTTTTTTCGATTTTTTTATACATTCTAAAATACATTTCTAGTCAAAAATATTATTTCAAACAAAAAAAATTTAACTAGTTTAACCACTTTTAGTTATTTAATCTTTTAATTAATTGTTTCTAATTTAAATAATTTAATTTTTAAAGGGAAATTCCACTCAAATCTTTGGTTCCTGACAAATTCACGCGGTATTTGATCAAAGACACAGTCAATCTTCGTTCGCACATTCAATCGATAAATGCGGCTGCGGACCAAATTACAATTGCGGTTAATACAAAATATTTTATCAATTTTATTAATTGTATTTTAGGCCGTAATGGAATGGGCAACCAATAGTCAGCCATCCACTGATCGGAGCCATTCATTGACAAATTCCATTAAATTGAATGATTTATTGAATGTTGAAGACAGCAATTCGGCCAGTCCAAATGCCCAAAACGAACAAACAACAAAGTTTGAATTTTCCATTTACTATTTTATTAATTATTCTTTAGACCATCAATTCGATCATCCGCCCTTCACCAATCTTCATCAACGGATCATTCTTCGCCAATCACCGAGCGACTTATGCTTTGGGCCGAGGTCAAACTGTTCAATGACATTTTCAACCAATTCCGATGGGATTTCCAATGGGTTAATGAGGTTAATTTTGGCCAAATTTCCATCCAAAATATTTTAAATTGTTCAGAGTATTCAATTCAGCAGTCCAAAATTGCCGAAAGAAACGAGGGACTTCTTTGAAGTGATTTGTCCCCAATGCTTTTTCCTCTTCAACATCAGTGCGGACGGTGTTCCCGACGTTCAAATCCGTGAAAAATCCATCATAATTCGAAAGTAATTATTAAAATTTAATTTCAACATTTAACATTTTTTCAGCCGTAACCGAATTGCCGCCGCCGTCCTCAACCCAACCATTGGGCAATTTGGCCAAAAGCGAACGGCCATAGATTTGTCCATGGAATTGCAATTCAAATTTGTGCCCGAAATTCAGGATGGAATTTTCCGAACCTATTTGGAGTTGTTGGAGCACAAAGTGGAGGTGAAAAATGGAAGCGCCTTCCCACCGAATATGTACAAATTGGTGGAACAATTGATTCAAGGTTGGTTTGAATATTTAAAAATCAGTCTCTAAAATTAATATTAGCGGGCGGTTAAGGTATAGGAATTAAAAGAAGTTGGTATAAATCCACTATATAAGCTAAATAAATGTATTTAATTAATGAATTAAATTTTAATTAATAAATATGCAAATTATTAAGATTTTTTCCTCTAGCAAGGTTTTTTGAAAAGCAAGATTAAATGAAACTAGGGAAGGGGCCAATGTGACTGTGTAGCTTATTGGGTTGCGCGCTTGTTTTACAACATTAAGAGGCGTGGGTTCGATTCCCAGTGTCATAACGAACTTTTTTAGAAAAAATTAAAAAAAGGAAATATTATAATTTTTTTTTAATTAAAAATCATCATTTTTTCCAACTTCTACAGATTTGATCGCCGAGGACATTTGGCCAGTGTTGCAACGCGAGTTGAAGCCATTGATTTATGAGTCGGGCATTCAATTGCCGGGCACTTGCGGACTCGACCCAAAATCAGCGCAAATTCATTTTGAACAAGGACGTTTCGGTGTTTCTGCGCAACTTTTCCTCGATAATGTAAGTTTAAATTTATGTTTATTAATTTTAATTCTTTATTTTTTAGTGGTCCAACACCACAAATTGCATTCAACAATTGAAGAGTGGCCTTCCGGATCCATCGAAATTGTTCATCAATTTGCCAAACAAGGAGCATAATAATAAGATGAAAGTGAAGCGGCGATGAATGAAAATGGCCTTAAAATTTCCCCTCTAATTTTTATTTTATGCATTTTCTTTGTCCCAATTTTTATTTGTTTGCCAATCCCAATTTTTTTATTGCCTTTCTTGCCCTCCTTCATTTAATTTAATTTAAATTGCATCTCATCCCCAATTATTACATATCAAATAGAGAAATATGCAAAAATGGCCAATTATTTTTTTTATTAATTTACAAAATAAATCAATTGAAAATTAATTTCGAATTTTTTGTAAAATTTATACAATTAAAAGCTTCGAAATTTTTATGTTCGATGCATTTGGCCATCTTCATTGATGAAAATTGGCCTACTCGGTTCCGAAATGCCATAATCATTGATAGATTGGATGTGAATTAAATAGCGAATGCCCTTTCGAAGGGAATTGCCAATGGAGACACACAGGGTCGAGGCATTTGGCAACTGAATTGGAAAGAAAATGAATGGCATTCAGAAGCAAATCAAAAGCATCATATTTTAATTGTATTTTCCAATGCCCTCTCCTTTTCCTTCAAATTTCATTGAAAGAAACTCGTATTGCTCCCCCACTTTCCATTTATGAATACGAGCTGGGTCATTCTTTTAGCCATATCTCATCAAGGAAGCAACCAATTAAGGAAGGCGATATGCCATTAAAAAGCCCTAAATGTCCTCTAAAAAGTGGCATAACTAATTTTTGAAAAATTAAAATATTTTTAAAAACAGGCAGCTTTTTCGCTAAAAATTCGAGTTTATTACAATCAAAGACATATAACATTTTTTAAAGATGAATCATAAGATAAGTAATTAAGCCACTTTGTAGAGGACACTTTGGGCTTTCCATTAGCATATTGCTTTCCCAGAATCACTCTCCATTCTTAATGCTCATAAGCAGTGTACTTACTCACCCATTCAATGCTTTTGGCTGGAATCTTTAAGGTTGACAACAATTGCTGTTGTTGCTGTTTTCGATTCAAATTTGTTGCCGGTGGCCTCATTTCCTGCATCAATGTTATGCTTTGGATTTTTTCCATTTGGGATACTGTTCGCCTTCTTGTCCGTCTACTTTGGAAACTATCATAAAAACTCAATCGAATAAAATAGAAAAATATTTTTCAACTTGATTGCCTCCTCCTCCTTCCCCGGCATTTCCCTCAAATTAACAGTGAATCCGTTGGCTTCTTCCGCCCCCATTGCCGGCTTTTCCCATTTCCAGCACAATTTTGGCCCACCTTTCCCCTCTTTCAGCTGAACATCGATTGGAGCCGGTGGCGGTTGCAATGCTTAATTCTGGGACTGTCAATTTGAATGGCCCTCTAAAAACTGACCAAATTGGCGGCTGAAACAATCGAAAATTTCGGGCAAATAGTAAAGGCAAAGACGATGCGATTTTTTCATGGACTAATTTTGTGATAAGTGTTAAGTTAGAATGAAACGTTGGATAAACTTGAAAATTATTCGAACAAAAATCGAAACAAAATGAGGGAATTGCCTTTTGCCGGCAACATGGCAAATAGTCACGTCGGCCTCCATCCGTGGCACAATGCAAAAAATTTTTGTAGTCTTCAACTTGGCAACTAAAAATTAATCAAATTTTCCATTTTTGTCTTGATTAATCCCAAAACGGAATGTCCTTTTTTTGGCCATATCTCAACAAGGAAGTAACCAATTTGAGAAGGCGATATGCCTTTCGGAAGCCGTAATAAATATCCTCTAAAAAGTGGCCTACATAATTTTTTAAAAACATTGAACATTTTGCAGAAAAGTGGCTTTTCCTGAAAAATAGCAGTTTATAATTAAAGTCATATAACTTTTTTAAAAGATTAATTTTATAAAATCTAAAATGGCCAAATTGTAAAGGACACTTTAGGCTTTCATATGATATATCGCCTACTTGAATTGGCTCTTGCCTCTCTGATGAGCTATGATCAAAAGTAGTCTAGGTAAATCATCCCTTATTGGAAGAAATTACCTTGTTGGATCAAAGAATTCATCGCCCATATCCCTTGGCCGGCACATTGGTCGGCAAAGAGGCGATAACTGTGGAAAATATGGGGAAAATGGCATTTTTACAAATGCACTGACTCCTCGTTCAATACAACATTCCGTGTGGTCATAGCCCAAATTGGAGAAATTCAATTTCATTTGGCCTTCTATTAAATGAAATGAATTTTAGAGGGAAGGAAGGAGACTGACCAATCACATCCAATTTGAAGTCCAATTGCTGTGGTGGCTGCTTGGCCCATAATAATTGGCAACTGTAGCGGCCACTGTCCGGCAAACTCAAATTCCTCAAAAGGAGTGTGAATTCCTGTGCATTGAAATTTTATTTAAAAAAGTATTTAGAGTCAATTTTTGGGGTAAAATAGTTATGTTTCTCTGGTGAATTGATATAACTTATAAGGGTAAATTATCGATAGATTCTGATTTCTGACTGAAGAAAAGGAAATTAATATGGAAGAAGGGAATGATATGACCCGAGGCATGTCACTCTCTCAGAAGAAATTCAGCAGTACAGTACCTTTACCTTATCTACATCAATTTTTGCTCTCATAGTTTTGGGAAGGTAATCCATTTTTTGAAATCATAAAAGTCCTATACAATTTGACAGATTTAAATTTTATGAAATTCACTTGTAAAAGTTGCTTTCCTTTGAGTTAAATAAACACGAAATTTAGGAAGAAAAGTTGCCTATTTTAAAAATTGATTTACTTAAACTTTCAAAAATTAAAATGGCCGTACTTTTTAAGGAACATTTTGGACTAACAAATAGCCTATGGCCTTCCCTAATTGGCTTGTTGAGAAAGCCGGAATAATTTTATAATTTCATTCCCAAATTAATCCATGAAAATTTATATTGACCTCGCCAATGCAAGAACTTGCTCCATTCGGCTGCATAATATTCTCGGAATCGATGGATCGTTGCAAAATGATTCGAGATGGTTCCACACCGGATTCAGGTTCGAATTCGGTGCCATTGAAAAGGAGAATGTCATCTTTGTACCAACAAAGCTATGTCAAAAAATTGGATTTAAAATTCGGTGGAAATATTGAAAACCGAAGGAGGCTTTGTCTCTGATGGGCCACATCGATAGACGGAACATTGGAATCGGGCAGTCAAACCGGAAACAAGGGAAAGGTTGTCGGCACTGGATGAGAGTAATTGGACGGATTGGGTGGATACCAAAATTAATATTGATAAAAATGTGAAAATAATCAAGAGTAAAGGTGGAGGTGGCATGGAAAGAAGGGAATGGAATATGTAATCGGTGGATTAAATGAATTTATTTTTTTTGAGCCAATTTGTTGTTTTACTTGCTAAATCGAAAGTGGAATATGAATTTTGGAATAATACGAATCATTTTGGGTAAATCATTGGAATTATTTCTTTCTTTATTGTCTAAAATCAATTTAAAAAAAGTAAAATATGTGCAGCAACCAGCAATCAACAAAGGTTATAAAAATTTATTTTTTCACACAACCACAAAACTGCCACAGTGGAATTCGTCATCACCAATCATCATCGATGTGTTGTTTGTTTCCGTTGCACATTCGGCGGTGTTCTTCTCCTTCTTTTTGTGATCGACGGGTCCTTGAAACCGCCGCCAACAAATTCAAAAAGTGGGCGAGACTGATTTTGATTGTGGGAGGAGAAGAAACGGGACATTGCGGAAATTGGTAGCGTTTAACGCCGTTTCTCAACCAAAAAAGGGTGAGAAGTGACTAATAAGGTTGAATTGCGCAAAAATGGGAAAATGAAATAAAAAATGATGGGGGAAAGATGACCAACAAATTGAAAAAATTGTTGCCAAAATGAGGGATAGAAAGAAAAAGAAGCGAATATTTTATTTAATTCCGTTTGTTTTTATTCCGCCAATTTGCCCCAAACATTTTAATTCCGCCTGTTTTGTTTGCCCAAACATTTATTTGCCCCAAACATTTATTTTGCACCAAACATTTATTTTGCCCCAAACATTTATTTTGCCCCAAACATTTATTTTGCCCCAAACATTTATTTTGCCCCAAACATTTATTTTGCCCCAAACATTTATTTTGCACCAAACATTTATTTTGCCCCAAACATTTATTTTGCACCAAACATTTATTTTGCCCCAAACATTTATTTTGCCCCAAACATTTATTTTGCCCCAAACATTTATTTTGCCCCAAACATTTATTTTGCCCCAAACATTTATTTTGCCCCAAACATTTATTTTGCCCCAAACATTTATTTTGCCCCAAACATTTATTTGCCCCAAACATTTATTTTGCACCAAACTTTTATTTTGCCCCAAACATTTATTTTGCCCCAAACATTTATTTTGCCCCAAACATTTATTTTGCCCCAAACATTTATTTTGCCCCAAACATTTATTTTGCCCCAAACATTTATTTTGCCCCAAACATTTATTTTGCCCCAAACATTTATTTTGCCCCAAACATTTATTTTGCCCCAAACATTTATTTTGCCCCAAACATTTATTTTGCCCCAAACATTTATTTTGCCCCAAACATTTATTTTGCCCCAAACATTTATTTTGCCCCAAACATTTATTTGCCCCAAACATTTATTTTGCACCAAACTTTTATTTTGCCCCAAACATTTATTTTGCCCCAAACATTTATTTTGCCCCAAACATTTATTTTGCCCCAAACATTTATTTTGCCCCAAACATTTATTTTGCCCCAAACATTTATTTTGCCCCAAACATTTATTTTGCCCCAAACATTTATTTTGCCCCAAACATTTATTTTGCCCCAAACATTTATTTTGCCCCAAACATTTATTTTGCCCCAAACATTTATTTTGCCCCAAACATTTATTTTGCCCCAAACATTTATTTTGCCCCAAACATTTGCCCCAAATATTTACCCCAAACATTTGCCCCAAACATTTGCCCCAAACATTTGCCCCAAACATTTGCCCCAAACATTTACCCCAAACATTTACCCCAAACATTTACCCCAAACATTTGCCCCAAACATTTACCCCAAACATTTGCCCCAAACATTTGCCCCAAACATTTGCCCCAAACATTTTGAAATGACGATTGTTTCTTTCGGCTTCTTTTTATCCCACATGTTTGCCAGTAGATTTATTTAAAAGCTGAAAAATATTAGTAATTGCACTGCCTTTTTAGCGATATCAAAAATCTTTAAAAAATTTTTAAAAAAAATTGAATTTATTTTGAGCTGGCAAAAACATCAGCAATAATGTCACAAAGGAAATTGTTGAAAGCCAATCGCAATTCTTCTCCTTCTTTGTCAATATTGGATGGAATGACCGAAATTGGAGCCATTTCTGGGGGAAGGCGAAATGCGGCAATGGCACTGTCATTTGTCCTCTCATTGGTTTGATGGAGAAGAACCAATAAATTACGAGGGCGAATGCCCATTTTCAGGGCAAATTCATTGTACCTAAAAAGTAGGAGATTCATTTAATTTAATTTATTAACTATTATCATAAGCCGCCCCGGGGCCCGGGTCTATTATTTTTAGAGACCCTACAAGAGGGGATAATAATAGAGTAAATACGGTAATGGATTATTAAGATAAAAGGAAATGCCGAAGTCTGCATATTTTATTGGTATTTGACATTGTTTTTGATTGAAATTAATTGCCATCTCAAAAATTTCCCCACCAAATGAGCAAATCCTGGCCTTCAGACAATTCCGGATTGCACACAAAAATGATGCCATTTGAATGATGACGAATTGCGGGCCAACAACTTTCGAATTTTCGATCGCCCGAACAATCCCAGAGTTCAACCTATTTTTGGGTGGCACAATTATAATGAATAAATTCCAATATGGCCATACCTCGGCATTCACCCTCTCCCCTTCCAATTCCAGTTGATTACTCTCAAATTCCACAATTCGAACTCCCTGAAAAGAATTATTTTCATATGAATTTGCAATTTGGACTCAATTCCCCAAAAAAGACATAAGTTCAATCATTGGTCATTCTTTTGGTCATATTTCAAGAAGGAAGTAACCAATTAGGAAGGCGATATAAAATTTGAAAGTCCTAAATATGCTCTAAAAAGTGGCCATCCTAATTTTTTGAAATTTTAGAATATTTTGTAGATTAATCGGCTTTTCCTTTAGAAATTCGGGTTTATTTCATTTCATTCAAAGATATGTAATATTTTAAATTTAAAGTTTAATTTCATAAAATTTAAAATGTCCAAATAGTAAAGGACACTTTAGGCTTCAAAATGATCTATCGCCTTCCCAGATTGGCAAAAGAATTGCCCTTATTTATGCCATTCACATATTCCTGGATAGATAATCCTCCCCCAACCTGTGTTGGCCGATATTCCTTGGAGACAGCATCCTGTGAATCGGCCAAATAATTGGCAATCGACGTTTTGCCACTCTATTTCCAAATTAGGGAATATTTAAAAGGAAAAAAGCCAACTTTAGGCGGTCCAAGCACCAAAATTTTAACGCTAATTTGTTGCTCCGGAATATTATTATTATTTTCAATTGGATTTGGATGTTCCATTTCATCGCTCATTATTTCCATTTTGACTCAAATTTCAAATGGTCAGCAAAATGAGGAAAACCGTAGAACAAATCGTACAAAAAATCCTCAAATTAAAAAGGGTTTAAAGCAACAAAATTGTCATGGAAACGAAAAAAGTGGCGAAAACAACGAGGATGGATATTACTAAGGAAAATGGGACATTTTTGCCTTTTGCGCACTATTTTGTCATGGTATCGGCGGAAATCATTATAACTCATATTAGTCAAAAACAAATTTTTTTATTATATAAAGTATTATTAAAAGTCCGAAAAATTATTATTGTAGGAATTAAGCTTTTGGGCCTTGGCCATATGAGATTTTTCTATGATACCTATTATGTCTAAAGCCTGGCTTTAATTTAAACCTTCCTAAAATATTTATATGCCCTTATGGCCAAATTATATGGCATTAAAAATGGACAAACTAAAATTTTTCTGTAAATTCAGTCATTTTTCGGAATTTAATATTTATTTTAATTATTATTTTTGAATCCAATTTTGCATTTGCATATTCCAAATTTATTTATTCAAAGGTAAAATGACCCTAAAGGAATATTCTTCCCCTTCCCAATTTCCACCATCCAATCCACCACAAAATTCCCGGCACTTTTGAGAAGGGAAGGAGGCGAGAAAAGTGTGCCATTGGCCGAAAGGGGGATGGAAGTAAGGCCACCCATAAATTATAAGACGATGGCAGCCATCCAAGTGAGGCGGCTGTCACTTATTCCATTAGACCCCCGGGAGGAGCAAGGCAAAATGCAGAGAAGGGAAAAAGGAATATTTGGAATGGAAGCTGCCAATTAGACTGTGAGAAAAAGAGCCCCAAAAAGAATGGAAGGAGGCGAAGGGGAAGACAAAGCCAAAAGAGGAGGCCATGCCATGGCATTCATTCAGGGGGCCGTCCAGTCCACTCTCGAGGGGATTTCCGCCTCACTTTTGCCGGATTGTGGCCAGCAGCAGAGGGTTGCCCACAATGCCAATTGGGGAAGGAGGGAATTTATTAGTATATTTGCTTGGCTGCTGGACATTCTCACCCTTTTAAAAGTGCGCGAGTAAAAAATTTTTCCCACCAAAATTAGCCTAATAGAAGCGAGTGTCCATTATGGCCAAAAGTGTCGCATAGGCAATCTATGGATTTTCTCATGTGATTATTTAAATAATATTTTGCAATTTTCAGTAATTATCAAATCTATTTTTGTTTAGTTTTGTTGTTTTCCTCATTCTCCGGGTTTTACCTGGCGCCAGCCTTTTTATTATTATTCGGCATTTTAATGATCGAAAACTGGAAGAAAAATGTGAACCCCCAATGGCGGGAATTTTTTATTATCCTCAAATTCCATTCATCCAACATGCACAGCTGGCATGCGAATATATTTGCGATCGGGTTTTAGTGAGGAAAAACAACTTATTTTGCGATTGAATCGTTCATAAACAAAATTCAAGAGCTTTTCATCAGCAATTTTTTCTATAAAATTCCGCATTTTCTTCCACTCGAAAAAATTATTTATTCGGAGAAGTCCATCAACGTTTAAAATAATAGCTCATCAGGAGCTGAACCAATTTTGATAATTTTAATATCAAATTAAAGAGCAGACTTTTGGCTATAAAATTATATTAATATTATTTAAATTGGCTCAGAATTAATGAAGTTATGGCCAAAAAACCATTGCAAAATAACCTTTACTATAGATTAGCGAAATTTTATATAGTTTTTTCATCATAATTCCATCAATTCTGAACCAATTTAAATAAAATTAATATCATTTGATAGCTAAAAGTCTGCTCTTTAATTTGATTCAAAAATCAGCAGAATTGGTCCACTCCTTAATGAGATATTATTAAACTGCGAAAGGTTATCCTTATTTTTTCCCCTTTATTCATTTCCTTTGATTTGTACATTTTTTACGGCTAATAAAAATATTAGGTGACCACTTGAAGCAGCTGCCTGAATTCTAGTAGTTCATTTGTCGACTTTTCCTCAATCAAAATCAATCAATCTTTTCTGCAGCTGATCGCCAATTCGCCAATTGGCTTCATCCCATTTGATCCAAAAACACAAATGTCCAATGTCCCCTTCCTCTTTTTTTTGTCCACTCATTTTTTTGTCCATCAATCAGTCCTCAAAATTTTATTGTTGACAAATTCCAGCCATCCACAGAGAATTTTGAAAAGAATTTTTTTTGCTAAATATTCAAGCGACTAAATTGTTTTTGTCCTCTTCTGCTGGGAAATAGAATGCGCGATTGGACATCGGGATTGAGAACCTACATTAGTTTTTGGCCCATAGCTTATAAGGAAGAAACCAATTTAGGAAGGCGATATACTATTGGAATGCCCAAATTATCCGACAAAAAGTGGCTTAATTTTTTGAAATTTTTTTTATGAATTTTAAAATTTGTTCCTTCTCTATTTTAATTTTGTTTTCCAGGGGTGTGCCAAATAAAAATTTAAAAAAAAAACGATAGACAATAAATTATAGGCGAGGGTAATTTACGATAAGTGATAGATGATGGATGGGTTAAAATTGGCAATAAAAGAAGATAAAATGATAGGCGAGAGACGATACGATACCCACCCCTGTTGCCTTCCCTCAATAATTGCCTCAAGCCAAATTCACCTCTCACTCATTTTCCTTCCTTTGATAAAAAAAGGAAAAGAGGCATACTGTATCAGAAGGGAGAATGTTCTTCGAGGGGAAAATGATGGATCACAATTTAGCGTAACAATTCAGCCAGTTAGTTTTTTGCCCATATCTCAATAAGGAAAACCAATTTGGGAAGGCAATATGCCATTTAAAAGCCCAAAATTTCCTCTAAAAAGTGGTCTAATTAATTTTTTGAAAATTTAATTTTTAATATAAGCGGCTTTTCCTCAAAAATTTGGGTTTATTACACTCAAAGAATATAACTATTTTTAAAAATTGAATTTCGTAAAATTTAAAGTGGTCAGATTGTTGAATACATTTTTGGCTTAAAATTATTATATCGCCTTTCAAAATTAGCCATTGCCTTCTTTAGCCATGAACCCAAAACCAATTCCAAATGGTTCTGCCTTCAATCGTTCATTATTTCCTTTATATTAAATCATTTTTATACGAATATTTCCTTCCAAATCATCCAAAATTGCCTTCGATGGAATGAATTTGTTTATGCCCCATTCCTTCCCTTTTTGGCCAACATCCTTCCCTTCCCAGAAACAATTGGCTCCATTTTAGCACTGTTTACTCCCCTCCCCTCTGCTCTGCCCAAAAATGATTCCAAAGGCCACCTTCCCCCAACTAAAATATATATTCTCGTCCAATCCACCCAATTGCCCCCTTCCTCCCTTTTCCTCTTGGCCGTATTCGTCCAGTCGGTCATCCCACCCATCCCAATTTCCATCTTGTCCCCTTATTTAAAGGCCTCCTTTTTCCATTCCATTTTCCCACTTTTGGGGCCCCATTTCAAAAAGGTCTCGAAGCCGATGGTCGGCGGGCCCGGTGGCCATCGGGCCATCGGCTTATATTGAAGGGGGGCTTTTGGCTTTATTAAAATGTAGGAAATGGACTAAAAAGGGGAAGGAAAATGGGTGGAAAAAATGGAGGGGGGGTGGAAATTGAGTTTGGGTCATTCTTCCGTTTTTATTTGGGAGCGAAGCAATTTGTTGAATTGGGTGGAATATGCCCAAATATAATATTGGCCAATAAAAGCCATCACCCAAATGAATAATATCAAATTAATTTAAGAATATTTTCCCCAAATTTAATTCGAATTTAATTTATATTTTGCATGTTAAATTTGTTTGTAAATTTTCAAAAAAAAAAAACAATTCCATTTTTGCACATTTTTATGGCCATAAATTTGCAATGCATTTTTTGTTTTTGCATTCCAAATTTGGGGCAGCGCCAAAACAAAATGTGCCATTTGAGGCGTTATGGCTAAATATGGCCCCAAAACAATTGGCTCCCATTTTTGGGCAAATTTTTTGACCGTCAACAAAAAAACTTTATGGCCATTAATAAAGTAAAAACGCCTGAATTTTAAAAATACAATTTGGCCAATCATTTTTCGGGTCCAACTTTCCCCCAATTGCCCCAAAAATTGTCCGATCGCCTCCCTCGCAGCTTTGTTTGTCTTGAAGATTACAAATTCCTTCCCATCCAATTGGCCACCACTTAACACGTTCCACTCGACCCTTCTCCACCCTTCTTTCATTCAATGTGGTGGCCAAATGCCCTCTCCCCCCAGTCCCAAATTCCACTCATTTTGTGCCCTCATATTCACCCTTTGAATGAGTTGTTCAAGCTTGTTGACCTGAAAATGGAAGCCATCCTCCCAATAAAAACATTCATCCAAATTTATGTTCTCGGGCCAATCAACTTTGCGCGATTATAATGGAAAAATTGGGGGAGGACAATATTTTTATGGAAATAAATATGCTTAATTTTCCGAAAAAATATGAATTTTTCAGAAAAATTTTCTTGCCGAAAAATAATATTTTAAGATTAAAAAAATGTTTGAGCTTATTAGCTTTCGGTTCAAAGTTAAGTGTAAATTAAGGCTAGACTATGGGCACAGAACAGGGTTTAAAAGAAGCCTGCGATTTGGCCAATTTCTGTGGGCTCAAACTATTTTTCACCACAAAATTTTTCTTTAAATATTATTCATATTTTTATTGATAAATTTTCCCCCAATTTCCCTCACCAATTCCAATTCAATATTTTTCCCCATTATTTTTTTATCTGACACGAAATATTGTAGATTATTTTTGGGTTCAATTTCCTTGTTTCCCTATTCTCCTTCATCTCATCAATTTTTTTGGCCACTTTGTTTTGGCACCTGTCCTGCTGTCCACCCTTCATTTTTGTGTGCGCAAACAGAGGGAAACAAAGGAGTCGAGAGGCGTCCACTCTTTAAAAAGCGGATATTATGGACAAATTGGGCATGGCGACTATTTGAATTGGCCAATATTATTTTTATTTTTAATAATTTTTTGAGGGTTTTGAACGTTTTGCGGGCTTCATTAATTATAAATGCGATAGAATAGCCCCACTGGTTTTTTGGCCCGTAGCTCACTGAGGCGATAACTAATTTTGGAAGGCGATATACTATTTGAAAGCCAAAGCTATCATCTACAATTTGGCTTATTTAAATTTTATGAAATTCAATTTTAAAAGAGTTATTTGTCTTTTAATATAATTAACCCGAATTTTAAATTAAAAGCTGCTTATTTTTCAAATTTTTTAAAATTTCAATAAAATTTAATGGCCATCTTTTAGAGGGCATTCAGGGCTTTCAAATGGCAAATCGCCTTCCTAAATTGGTAGCTTCCTTGTTGAGATATGGGCCAAAAGAATAGCCCAGATATCCAAATGACAATACTATCATTCATCCATCTCTTTTAAATTAAAATCCAACAGTTTGCCATCATTCGTAACCAATTTATTTATTCCAAAATATTTTAAAATGCTTAAACCGTTCACAAAATACCTTCCCCTTCCTCCCTATTCTCCGTTATTCCATTTGCTTGTCTTTCCCATCCTTCACTTCACCCTCCCCCCATTTTTGACCATTTTGCTGTTTTTGTCATTTCCCGCCTTCCCTTCCTTTCCCTTTACTGCCTTTTATGGCCCTCTTGAGGCGAAAGAGGGGGATGAAGATTAGCCAAATTTTGTTTTGTGCCGCCATCCCTTTTTGGCCCTTTCCTCGGCACTCGCCATCAGATCGGTCATTCATTTGTGGAAATACAAAAGAATTGGCGAAGGGGGCCTCCTTGACTTCCATCCAATGGATGGCCACTTGGCCCCCTTCACCGCATGGATGCCACAAAAAAAGGATGTGCCGAAATTTACGGCTGCTTCAGGATGGATTTGCGATTAAAATTCAGGGCAGAATTTGCCGCCTTTATTTGGCGCATTATTCCTTGTGAATATTTTTCGGTTTTAAAAAATTCGGCTTATTAGTTAATCCCCCAATTTAATATAAATTAAGGCAATTAAAAAGCTGCTAACTTATTAAACAAATACAAATAAGCCTAAATCCCTGTGATGGTTCCTCTGCTTTTAGTCCTAGTTATAGTTGGGCAACGTATTTTATGCTACATTTCCCATCCATGAAATAATTATCGTCTCCCTTGCGCATTGTCTCTTTTTAATCCAATTAAATTTGGCAATTATCCATCAAAATACGTCATTAAAAAAGATTGAATCCCCAGCAAATAACACTTTAACGAATGTTTATTTGGCATTCACTTCCATTCTTTAATATAATCAGCAATAAGAATGGCCCAATAATGAGATGAAAAGGCCCAAAATTAGTCCAATATTCCTTCTTATTAAATATTCCCTGATAATGATTATTGCCTATATTTTTATTGGATTGGAGGGAACAGGGGAATGGTGGGCAGCATTTTGTAAAACATTTTTGAACCATTTTTGGTAGATTTATTACCCACTTGAGGGCATTCTTTGTGATGACCCAGCAACCACAGAACAAGAACATAATGGGAAATATGGAATGTTTGGATGATGATTTGATTGCATCCTCCACCATATTTTGGGCAATTCCCCTAAACAATATAATATTTTCCATTCATTCATGTCCCAATATTTGATGGAGTGCTTTCATTTTTAGGTTTATTTTTGTATGTATTTTTGGTAAATGATATCCTCCTTGCATTTTTGGATGTCAAATTTGGCCTTTTTCCTGAACTAAATAAACCAAATAAAAATCTAAATATTCCCACTTTTTTCTGAATTTTTTGCCCCTTCCCTTTCCCTTTTCTTTTTGATTCCGCATTCATTCAAATTTTTGTAATTTTGCCACTGCCCAATATCCGATTGGTGGCATCCGCATTTCTATTTCTCACATTTCCCACCGATGGCCTAAAAACCTAAAATATGGGTGGCGCATTGTGTGCCTGTTTTGGGTGTGTGGATTCCATTAGTATTTAACCCCTTGCTGTGGTGTTGTCCATTTTTGGGCCAATGTGGGCGGTGGAATTTGCCCTCTCCAATTCGACCCCTCAGGGGCCATCTCCTCCATTCCCTCCTTTCCCATTTTCAATCCAAATTCCAATTTCCCAATTCCAACCTTCTTCCCATTTTTGCCTTTGACCAATGTCCTCCATTTTACCCAATTTCTTCCAGCCGGCCCCTTTCCCTCTTTTTTGCCACTCGAATTCATTTCCTTTTAATGGATTTTTGTGTGGTGGATTGAGTCAAAGAAATTTGTCAAAATGGATGGCCAAAAATGCGCCATGAAAAATGTGAGAGTGGAATTGGAATTGGATGAATGGCAACCAAAAAATGGTCCAAAAATGTTTGGAAATACCGGCTTTATTTAAATATTTGGTTGAGTGGAAATTTAACCAAATAAATTTCTTCTTTTTTTCAATAAATTTTCATAGTAGTTTTAAGAGCAATCAAAACTTGCCTCGGGCAAAAATATCTACGCCAACTTTTTGGAGTAGGAGAAGGAGACGCGATTGACTGATGAGTAGCGATGAATGAATTCCTAGTTTTTGGCCCATGGCTTAGCAGCGATTGCCAATTTTGGAAGGCGATATACCCTTTGAAAGCTTAAAATGTCCTCTAAGAAGTGGCTTAATTAAATTTTTGGAAAATTCAACTTTAAAAATTTTTCATGTCTTTGCGTGTAATAAACCAAAATTTATATTGGAAAAGTAGCTTATTTTACAAACTGTTTTAAATTTTCCAAAAAATATTTAAGCCTTTTTAGAGGACATTCATATCTTTAAAATGGCATATTGCCTTCCCAGATTGGTTATTGCCTCATCGAGTTGTGGCCAAAAATATTGGCCCAGGTACAGAAAATATGGTACTGAAAAGTGTTTATCTCATCAAATGGATTAATGTCATCAGCCTTCCAATTTTCCTATAATTTACCATCATATTCCTCATCCATCTCCACCAAACTTTCCATTCTATCTTTCCAAGCTTCTTCCATATAATTCATGTTTTCACCCATCTTCACCAAATATAAGCATATACCTCACTTTCCCCACACTTTCACCTTCCTCCCTGTCGCCTTTTATATTCCATTGTATGAATTGGAAGTTTGTGAAGTGGCTAATTAGCCGGCGGCCCCTCCTGAATCCCCTTCCTTTGGTTGGATTCACCGCACTCTTCCTTTCCATTCCATGCTTCTCCCATCACATTCAACAATTTTTATAGGTTGGATTTATTCACCATCACATCCTCCTTGGATTGGAGGAGCATTGTCCTTTCCTTCCCCTCCGGCGCCATTGTTTGGTAATTGCCCTTCTTCCGGTGCGCATTTTTGGACTTTCCAATTTCTTCCTCACTCCACACGCTCCAAAATTTTCAAGATTCCTAGTCAATTAACATTTGAAGATGACCCACGCGTAGAATTTTCCTTGGAGGCACTTCAATTTAAATAGATTGAGAGTGGGATTGATGGCAGTAAAGAGGAGGGGAAATTGGCCAGCCGGATTAGCTCGGAAGTTGGCTTGCACCAATTGCGGCACAATTTTACCCCAAATTTTCCAAATAAAAAATTAAAACAATGATTGTGTCCAATGTCAATTGAATTAATTTTATTAATTTAATGGCACCGAATTCTCAATAATTTATTGAAAATTAAAAAAAATTGCATAAAAATATTCTCCATTTCTGATAACTCATTGTCAGCAAGGCAATAACCAATTTGGGAAGGCGATATGCCATTGTAAAGCTCAAAATGTCCTCTAAAAATGGCCTCTTAAAATTTTATAAATTCAAACTTTAAAAAATTTCATGCCTTTGAATCAAATTAACCCAAATTTTCTATGCTTTTCCGAGGAATAAATTTTACAGAAAAAATTAGTTAAACCACTTTTTAGAGGATATTTTGGGGCTTTTGAAAGCATATGGCCTTCACAAATTGGCTGCTTTTTTGAGATATGGCCAAAAGTAAGAGCCAGGTATTGAAATGATGGTCCCTACCCTACCTAAATGTCCTGTTTCGTTTTAATTCAAATTAATGAATGACATCGAACATTCCATTATTAAAAATTAACAAAAAAATTTCACCTCTATTTTGCCACCTCCCTCCAAATTATCCTCCTTTTAATCCCCTTTATTTTGCCAAATTTGGCATCCATACCCCAATCCCAACCCCCCCCCCCCCCCCACCCATTCCATTGTATTTTTGGCTAATGAGAAAATGAGGGGAGGTCGGTGTCTTTGGCCACTGCTTCTTCTGCTGTTTGGGTGGTGGTCAAAATGGAAGGAAGTGTGCGCCGACTCCACCCCAAATCCACCCATTTCCTTGGAGGTTTGCCCCGCCTCCCCCTTCCCTTCCCATTCTCTTTCATTTCCATTCATTCCTCTCCTTTTCCCAATTCCCCCTCGGGGGCGAGGGTCATTCCTCCTTCCCTTACATTGGGAATAATTTTGCCTATTATTTCCTCTAATTTTTCTGATTTTTTTCCATAATTTTAATCATAATTTTCCCAAATTTTTTATTAATCAATTTATGGCCAATCCATCATTCAATTAATTGGCCTCTATTTGTCCTAATAATTTTTTATTTGGGCCAATCTATTAAAATTGCCGGTTTATCTTCCCCTTCCCCTCCCAATTCCATCCATTCATTGCCTCAACGGTCAGCAGGGGCCAATTCCTTGCCATTCATTTTTTTTTGTCCATTCATTCGCCGTTTGTCCCATCTAATTTCCCCACCAATTTGCCCGTTTCATTTTTTGTATGTGTATCTGCGCACATCCAAATCGACCAATCAACCAATTTTACATTCATTCCCCAATTATCCGGGTCTGGGGCATAACTTTTTGTCCCAATTCCCATTATTCTTCATCTTCAAGGCCAACATTAAGGAAAAAAAGAAATAAATGAGCATAAAATAAATTCGGAATGGGCCATCCAATCATTTTTTGGCCAAAATCAGTCAGTCTAGAATCAGGCTTATATCCAATTTTAGTCCATTTTAATTATAAACCAAAATAATGCCATCTCCTTTGTTCCAATTTTGTTTTTCCCTTATCGCCATTCTTCCTTTCTTTTTGCCTTCTTATCTTTATTTGATTTGGCCAAAATTGGATGGCTGATAAGCCAAAGAAAAAAGAGGCCACCGCCTTCCCCATTCCAATTGATAATGCCTGAACAAGTAGCACCAATTCTAATGAATTTGATTATTTTATTTTTCATTCAATTTTCTTCATTCTTTTTGGCCACTTTTACACACTTTTGACCACTTTTTCCCATCCATTTTCATTATTTTTCCATTCGTGCCATTCAATCCCCACATTTTCAATTTGCTGCCTTTTCTCTTATGTTCACCCATCCCAACAAAAAAAAATGTTTAGCAGCAAACCCAAACCAAAAGGACGAACTTTTCAGAGCGCATCCCCCATCCACCCTCCCACCTTGTCCACAATGCTCGCCACAACATTTTTAATCCCATCTGCAGCTGCCCCCAACTATTCATCGTTTAGTCCTTCCGCCAATCGCGTCAATTCCCCTTTTATCCATTCCCCCCAATCTAAATCCCATCAGCTTTTGCCTTCCTTTTGTGCACCCATGTCCGCCAAAATCGTCTTACCACATTTCCCATTGCAACACAAAACCTCTTTTTAAACGCCCGCCTTCATGCCGGTTGTCGGGGCTTTTGTCCATCCGGCAAAACACAACAAAAGAAGGCCCTAAAATTGTTCCGCCTTTCTCCTTCCCACCTGCTGCTCCGTCTCCCCTTTTATTCCCTCCTTTCGCGCGGCTCATTGACTCCTCAGAAACTCGAATTAATCCGATGGGTTTCTTCCCTCCCAATTCTAATCGGGGAACACCCATTCAATGTGCCGTTGCCGTCCTCCATTCTCCATTCAATTGCGCACCCCTATCCTCCCCCATCGAACTTTCGGCCCATTAATCCATCCAAATTTGTGTAAATGGCATAAAATAATGAATAAAATGATGATGGAATGATCGATCCAAAAATTTGATCCAATTTTTGATATTTGAACCATTCTTTTTGCCATAACTCAACAAGGAAACAACCAATTCTGGAAGGCGATATGCCATTCTGAAGCCCTAAATATCCTCTAAAAAGTGGCTTAGCTAATTTTTTGTAAAATAAAATAATTTGTAAAATAGGCGGCTTATCCTCCAGAAAATTCGAGTTTACTAAAGAAATTTAATTGTTTTTAAAGTTGAATTTTATTAAATGTAATAAGGCCATTTTATAGAGGACACTTTTGGCTTTCTAAAGGTTTATCCCCTTCCAAATCTGGCTATCGCCTCGCTGAGCTATGGGCCAAAAACTGATGCAGATACACAATTGTACCAGATTCCGACTTAATCCATTGTCCATTTTTGGCCTCGAATTCATTCCTCTTTTTCCTTCATCCTCCAAATTGTGGGTTCATCTTCCCATTCCAATTAGTACCAGCCAACCAACCGGGACATCCAGTCCACCCTCCTCCTATGTCCTATCCCATCCTTTCGTTCACATTCACTTTCTTGCTTGTCCACTTGGCTTATGTTCGATGGCCCATGGCCAACATTTGTGGTGTTGTTTTGAAAGGAAGGAAGGAAGGCAGCCGGCGCCATTCTCATTCCATTCCTCTCATTTCCTCCTCAATTTCCATTTACGGGAATGGGAGAGGAGGAAGGCCATGGCCTCGCTTAATTGCATTACTTCCTTCCCTTTTGCCCAGTGTTTTGGCCTCATCTCACAGAAAGAGAAGGAATTAATGGGGAAAGCAACACTGCCCCTGCCCTCCACCCATTCCCCATCCTTTTGGCCATCGGAAATAATTGGGGAGTGACCGAAGGAAGTCAAATTCATTCTCGGCTCACAATTTCCTGTGGGCAGGGATTTGTTTTATTTTTTGGCCAAGCCATTTTGCCAGTTTTTTCTGGCAATAAGCCATTTTGCCGAGAATATGACCCAATCTCCTGCTTTTTTTGTTTTTGGGCGGAAATGCAGATAAACGTATGAGAGGAAGCCATTTTTAGTTGGCTTCCTCTTTGTGAATATATGGAGGATTGTGTCAAATGGAATTTGGTTCAAAACCGAGGCGGAAAGGAAAGGGAAGAATTGAAGGGAATTGAGGCGAAGAAATGAGGGAAATTTAGGCAAGAATGGCGAAATATGAAGGAAATTTGATCGAATTAGAAGTCAAAATATGCAAAATTTAAGGTTGGAAATTGAGAGGGAATTTTTAAATTTTAAGCCCTTGATCCAAACTGACATCCACCAAACCTAAATCCGCCAAAATTCCAAACAATTCCCACATTATAAACTTTTCGGGCGGCAGCAGATGGCGACATTTTTTCCCCTTCCTATGCCATTGCCATGCCCTCCTCCCTTCACAGTGTCCATGGCCACCGGTTATTATTATTATTTATAAATAATCAAATCTGCCAATCTTTTTCCTCATCAAATTCCACATCCAAAAATTGTATCATTTTTGGAAAATGTGCCTGATTTACGGCCCTTGATTGACGCGCACCGGTTCCATCACATAAGCTGCCCCCTTCCGACCTCCAATCCCCCATCCTCCCTCCTTCGACTCGCGCAACTCCCCCTATAAGGGAGGGAGGGGGTGGCCCCACCGAAGGGAAAAGAAGAGGTTGGAGGGGATAATCCCGGACTAATTGCCCTTCCAATCAGCAGTAGCCTAGCCCCCTTTAAACCTGTCAGGACTTGTCATAGCCAATCAAGCGATGCGCACACACAGCCTAATTTGCCCCCTTTCTCCCCTTCTCATTTCCCCTCATTCATTCATTCATTCATGATTTGCCCTTCCCAAGGTCATAAACATTTTTCTGCCATTCATATATTGGCCCTAAAAATGTCCCAAATATGAATGCCAAAACATTCAATTTGTTCAGAAAATAATTAAACAAAATGAGAATGGCCATTCTCAAATTTTCCCAATCACCGACATTAAAATGATCAAATCCATATGGCCAATTTGGCCATTTCTCTTTCTACTTCAAATTTCCTCACCAACTTTGGTGGCCACTTCCTCCCCACACCCGGTGGCCTCATTCCTAAGCCATGGTCGAGTGAATGATTGGCTGATGTTGCCGAAGGAGGGCGAAAATGGAGGCGAATGGGTGAGTGGAATAAAGGGGGCCGGAGGAAACATTTCGTTTCCCTTTGAAGTTGGTTTTGGGCACAGTGAATCGACTGTACGTGTTGGATGCGGCCAATTTGAGTTTGGCGCATGAAACCGTGACCGGACCCGTTTTGGACAGTGAGTGTTTTTTTGGGCCAAATTATGCAATAATTTTTCCCATTTTTAGGCCCATTTTGCAATGCGGAATTGACTTCATGCATTGGGCCAAGGGAGAGGAGCATTGTGGAGACGGACAATTGGAATAAATTGTTGATTCCATTGTTGAATAGGGAATCATCCTTTACGGATGCCCTTTTGATTTGTGGATCCACTAGACAAGGTACGGTGAAAATGGGGACAACCCAACTTATCGATTTTGGTCAACTTGTCATTGTTTCTAATATTTCATCAAAGGCTGAACCAATTTTCAATATTTTACTATTAAATTAAAGGCAGATTTTGGTTTAAATGATATTAATTTTATTTAAATTGGTTTCAGAATTGATGAATTTATGCCCAAAAAACCCATTTAAAATGACCTTTAATATGGATTAGCGAAGTTTTCAGTGGTTTTTAGTGCATAATTCCATCATTTCTAAACTAATCTAGATAAAATTAGTATCATTTGATAGACAAAAGTCTGCTCTTTAATTTATTAATAAAAACATCAAAATTAGTTCAATCCTTGATGAGTTATTTTAAACGGCGACAATTTGGGGCGAAAAAATTCTCGAATTCGATTTGTAAATTGAGGTAAATTGAGTACAAAACATGGAATTTCCAGGCGAATGCCAACTTCGACAATTTCCCTCCCTCGAACGAATCCAAAGGCATCCATCATTGTCCGGTCATTGGCAACACATTCCGGTGGTGGCAAATGGCCCAGAAGAGGCAACTACCTCTGCCCTTTTGGCTGGCGATCGGCTTTTTGTGGCCGCAACATCTTCGAATGAGGAAAGCCCCTACAGGGAAACATTTCCGGCCGTGGCCACCAGACTGCTCTCGGATGGACTTCAACCGGTTCATGCCGGCAGTTTGGATGGGGAGGTACAAAAAATATGGCCAAAATTTGGCCCTAATTAATTACATCAATTTTTTAGGCCGCCGTCCATATTCGAGTGGAATTTAGGCCTCGTTTACGGGTTCGCTATTTGCATTCATTCCGGGATCAATCCTACGTCTATTGGCTGGCTGTCCAACCAAAATCAGCCCATTCCAATGCCCCGCTGGTGACACGACTGATCCGAGTTTGTCTGGACGATGACAGGTGAAAATCATCATTTGATAATATTTTGGCATAGATTTAACCAATTCCAACTTAGTTTTGAACCATTAAACCAAAATTGGTTTAAACCGTTTAAAACCCTTTAATTGTTGACCAAACCAAAAAAATTATATAATGCGTTGTGACCAGCTCTATCCAATTTTGGGTATATTTTGATTTGTGAATGTAGGACAAACCCTCCCTTAAACCATTTTAATTATTTTTGGCAATATTTACACTTTTTCAGCAAATTAAATACCATTCAAATTCCCAAATATAGGTAAATCCAACCCAATCCAACCCAATGTATTTTTATTAAATTTCCATAAAATGTGTGCCAAGGTAGGAATGGCACACCGAATGTGGTCAATAATTGTTGGGGGAAAGTGCGAAGTAGTCCCAAATCAAGAAGAAGGGGGAAGGATTATCCATTTCCGGGCACATTTCTTGGTGGTGTTGTGGACATTGGCCATAATTGAATGAGAGGAGGGTGGGAGAAGGCCATTGGACCAGATGGGCACATTTCCCCCTCATTCACATTGCGCAATGGACGGCACCCGAGATGGGGAGGGGGCACACACAAGTGGGTAAACAAATTATTTTGGCCTTTATGCCAAGAGAAAATTGAGCATGTTGGGAAAATGGGGGAAATGCAAATGGAAAAGTGGGAAAAACACCGGAAATATTGTTCAATTTTTTATTAACTCAAATTTTAATGGATTCTGGAAAAATAATTACAACGGATTAGCCCAACTTGTTTCGCCATTTAAATAATTCTTTTGATGGTTTTGTAATAAAATTATAGAGCAGAATTTTGGTTATCAAATGATATTAATTTTATTTAAATTGATTCAAAATTGATGAAGTTATGGCCAAAAAATCGCATATAAATTCCTAAATTCATAGTAAAGGTTATCTTTTTGACCATAATTCCCTCAATTCTGAATCAATTTAAATAATTTTTTGTATTATTGGATACCCGCTCTTTAATTTGATCATCAAAGTCAGTTCTGCCCACGATAAATTATACTAAAAACTGCGACAATAAGTTTATCCCTATAAAATGGTTTAAATTTGAATAATGAAAAAATTGAAATAGACAAATTCAAATCCCCAATCCATAACGCAGATACACGTCATATTCCGAACTGGAATTGCAATGCCGAAGCGGTGAGGACAATGCCCTATTTGGGGTGGCCAAGGCAGCAGCCCAAATCCAAGGCGAAGAGCTGTGGGCGGTTTTTACTGATTTGGAGGGGAGGCGATCGGCAATTTGCGCATTCACTTTGGCCAAATTGCGCCTGACATTCTGGTATAACATTGATCGATGCCGAGGCGGCACAGATACCATTGGATTGCCACATATTGGACGAGATGCAAAATGCACAAATGTGGGTGGAAAAAACAAGAAAAAAATGGCGCATATTTTTACTCATAAGTACTAGGATTTTATTTATAACTCACAGGAAAAGTAGTAGACAATTTAGAAGAAGGCGATATGCCATTTGAAGCCTAAATTCCCCTAAATCTTGCCATTTTAAATTTTATAAATTTCAAACCATAAAAAGTTATGTATTTTTGAGTTTAATGAACCAGAATTTTTAGAAGAAAGACCACTTTTTTATAAATTTTCAAAATTAGTTAAGCCTCTTTTTATGAGACATTTAGGGCTTTCAAATGGCATATCGCCTTCCTGAATTGGTTCATTTCTTGTTGAACAATATGTCAAAAAGTTGAATGAATTGTCGAATTCATCATTTTGCCCTCAACGAACATTCTCCCTTTTTGGTACAGTATTCCTATTTTCCTTTCTTTCAAAGGAAGGAAAAATGAGTGATAGGTGATTTGGCTTGAGGAAAATCAACATTAAATAGAAGTCAAATTTAAAAATTCATAATTCGAAAAATGAAGCCAGTTTTTATCAGATACTTTGAGCTTTGGAATGGCATATCCCCTTCCTAAATTGGTCGTTTCATGGGCCAATTGGATCAAAAAAATTTTTGTAAATATATTAATTGAATTTTCCATATAAAAATGCGCAAATTCCTTAACAAAATAAAACAATACAAAAACATAAAAAAATTGATTTTCGATTTGCCCACAATGTGTAAGGTCATTCCACAAAACCACCCTTCATAAATAGACATGGAGGGGAATGTGTTTTTGGCCGTGTGGATCAGGTTAATCCCCATCCCCCCTCATTTCCCCTCAATTCATTCCACACATTCATTCAATGAAATCCCGCGCCCCCATTCTCATTCAAATCAGCAGCCCCAAAAGAAGAATTGGGCACATTTGAGGGGAAGGCGTGATTTATGCTTTTCTTCCCCCTTTCCCTTCAATTCATTCCCGCCGGCGATGGTGGCCGCGGCAAAACAACGACCTTTACCCCCAACCACCCATCGAGCATTGAGAATGAGAAGAAATTGTTTTTGGGAAAATTGGGGGAATTAAAATATATTTTTTTGGGAGTGGAAAAATGCGCAGAAAAGAAAGGGGGATGACCCGGATAATGAGGGAGAAAAATGTATGGGAAATGGGTGGAAATGGCCAATTTTTTCAAACATTTTTTAAACCTTTTTGGCCATTTCCGTTCCATTCGCATTTTTTTACATTCCCAGCTTTGTTTTTTTTCGGATTTCGGGAAATGCTTCGTCTCCCTTCATTTCTTCCAAGCAATATTCCATTAAAAAATATCCTCCAAATTCCCATATAATTTCCGTTGAACATTGCACCTTCTTTTTTCCTATTATCCAATTCAAAAAATTGTTCCGGCTGTCAGCTTGGCGCCTTCCCCCTCCAAATTTATTCAATTTTCTGCAATGGTCAATTTAATATTTGTCCGAAGAAAACCAAAAAAAAAATGCTGGAAAATTGCAAAGACAAATGGGCAAAATTGGAATGAAAATGGTTGGGAAATGGTTGATGGATTAGAAATTGGGAAAGGCGGCCAAAAAACACATAAACAAAAAAATGGGGAAGAAAATGGATGATTGGGTGGAAAGGCAAAACAAATGCCGAAAAAAAACGATGGCAATGGGAGAATGAGAGGGCCAAAATTAATGAGATTTTTGACCCCAAAAATTGCAAAGAATGAATGAATGAATGGGAAGAATATTACAACAAAAAAGAAAAGGAAAAAGGGGGAAAAATGCAAATAATTGGCACAATTTTAAATGATGTAAAGTATAAATTAGATAGACACAATTTAGTATAAAAATGCCAAAATTATTATAAAAAATGAATTCCAAATGCCTTTTCAGCGTTCCCATCTTCCACTTTCCGAGGACACGTGTGCCCTTGGCGTTGGCAGTTCAATTGAGGCATCCTCGCCGGCATTGGCCATTTTTGATGAACAAATCACGGCATTGGATGTGGCCGAAATGGATGGGCATTTGCTGTTGGCTGCAGGCACTCAAAGTGGACAAGTGATGCAGGCAAGTTTCCCCAAAAACAATGCCAATAATGTCGAAGATTGGCACAAATGTCGCCAAATGGCACTTTTATCCCATTTCCATCTTCATTTTCCCCCACTTTTCCCTCTAAATTCAAATCCAATTCCATCCGGAAATAAGGGGAAGGAAGTCAATGGCCAAAACCACAAATCATAAGTGAAGAAGGGGAGAGTGAAGCGGCCAATGTGGCCATAAGGCTTTTCCTTCCTTTCCCCTCCCTTCGCCTCCCTTGCCAATGGCTTTAAGTCCCCCCCCCCCTCTTTGCTCATTAATTTTGTTTTCGCCTTCCTCACACATCCGTCCATTTGACACCATACATTTTGGAATGGCCAAATGGAAAGCCAAACACTCTTTAGGTTAGCCATTTGAGGTGTGAACATCATCGAGACGAGAAGGAAGAAGATCCTTTGGATAAAATGATTTATGACCGCCCGGTTTAGAGGAATTTGATCCAATTTCCTCCCTTTTTCGACGGATATACTAAATTGAAACTTTTATTAAAGAATTGACCAAAGGCACATTTGAAAAGGAGGGTCAAAGAAGAGGATTTACGGATTATTAAGAGGGATTATTTTGACCTTCCCACATTGCTTTGATTTTTTTGGGGGTTTTTGGATTCATAAATTGGAGACAAAATGGAGGAGTTTAAGGGAGGGAAAGGGAGGGGGGGGGGGGGACGCATTCAAGGCGATACTAATTTGGAGGGAATTGAGTCAATTAGTGGGCCCATTGTTGTGTCCATTGTCCACACAAATGGCCACCATTTTGTGTGACATTTTCCATTCCGGGTCAATGCGGCCGGCCAAAAGTGGCCGCAGGGATTTTTGGATTTGAAGGAAAATGGGAAGGGGACAAAGATGGAAAAAGATTGAATTAAAAGGAAAAAATTGTGGGAAAATGGAAAAGGAAAATATTTAAATTGTCAAAAAACAATGAAAATGTCGAAATAAATATTAAAAATGCCGAAAAGATTGTAATGGTTCAGCGGTTTATAATAGATTCTCAAACCTATTATTCTAATAGTTTTGAACCATTAAACCAAAATGGGTTTAAACCGTTTAAAACCCTTTAATTGTTGACCAAACCATAACAAATTACATACCATTCAATGCGTCTTGACTAACTCTATCCAATTTTGGGTATACTTGGTTTGGGAATATAGGATAAACTCTTAAACCATTATAATTATTTTGGCCTATATTTGGTTAATAAACCCTTAAACCATTATAATTATTTTGGCCTATATTTGGTTAATAAACTCTTAAACCATTATAATTATTTTTGCCTATATTTGGTTAATAAACACTTAAACCATTATAATTATTTTGGCCTATATTTGGTTAATAAACTCTTAAACCATTATAATTATTTTTGCCCTTTCGGCAATTTCAATGTTTCCTCGGCAAATTATATAATAACCAAATGGAGAAAGAGTGAGTGAATGGAAAAAATGGTATAATTTTTACAGATGGAAGCAATTGGCAGGGATCGAGCAAATCGACGATTGCAAAAGTATGCTCAATTTCGGGTTGCGGTCGATCCAATCCAACGAATTTCAATTCTACAAAAACAACAAAAATTGTTGGTGGCAGCCGATAAAGAGGTGAACAATTTTGGAATTTTATTAAATGGAATTGCCCTAATTCCAAGGGAAAGGGGCCGAATTAAGCAAGCTATTGGGAATTGCAAATTAATCGACAATTTTTGATGAAAATATTCGAATTTTACAAATGTTCAGCATATTGGGTGAAAAATTGGCTTTTATTTAATTATGAATTAATTATTTGGCAAAATTTTTATTCGCTCCCTTCTAACAAATTATATATTCGGGCATATTCAATAGAATATCTTGAATTTAATTTCCCCTCAATAAATCATCACCATTCCAAAATATTCACAAATTTCATATTTATTTGGCCAAATCCTATAGTATATTTACCATTGAATTCATCAGTAACATTCTTCTATTTCCCTCCAAGATTCATTCTTTTGTCGGCCGCAAAATTCGCGCGCAAACTTTCACCTTTCAATTCAATTCATTCCATTCAAAATATGTACTATATAATGTCCACACATATTTCCTCCAATTTGTCCATTCATTTATCGCGCGAGCGACCAATGTCCACATTTTATTCATTCATTCCCTTCATTTTTATGACCCTATTTCCTCTCACTTTGATGTCGAATTGGTGTCAAAACATAATAAGAAATGCGCGGAAAGAATTCAAATAAAAATAAATAAATATTAAATTTACTTGACAAACAAAAAGCAGAAATGCCCAAAGAAATTGGAAAAATGCAAAGAAAGAGAAAATGAAAAATTGGAAAATAAAATTATTATTAAAATTTGGCATTTTTGGGCACCGAAATCATTAAGCCCCAGAGAGTAAATTCTATTATTTTGGGGGTCACAAAATTATTCTCAAAACTTGATTTAATTGACACAATATGGATGAGGGGGGACGGATGGATGGCGCCGAGTCGCCGGCTGATCCAAAATTTACGATCATTTTGACATCATCCCATCTTCCACTTAAGTAAGTAGATTTGCAGCCATCGAGACTGACTCCGACGGGCATATGAGCCAAATGGGGAAAGAGGCCATAAATTATTCTTGACCGCCGCCCCCTCCTTCTTCATTCCTTCACGTTTTGCTGTTATCTTCTTTCCAAATCAAGAAAATGCAACAATATGTGCTTTTGGGCATCTTTCAAAAGCTATTTATTAAAACATTGGATTGGATAGTCAAAAAATCCACAGAAATAGGAAAAAATTTTAAAAAATTGAAATTTTTCATGATTAATTCACAGCCATTTTTGTGTCATTTTGGCAAAATAATTCCCATTTAGAAAAACCGCCAAAGATACATTGCAATTTGTAATGATCACCCCGAGAATGGCGGTGATGGCGGCAAATTGGCCCTTCACAAAGAAGGGAAATACCCACCAAAACACAGCATTCTTTGGGGTCATTGGTCATCGAGAAGGGGTCTTAGTTAGGAATGGGGAATGCCCCGCTGCCCCGCTGGGTTGAATGTGAATTGAATGGATGAATGCGCATAAAAAGAAAGCATTTTTTGATAAATATAAAGAAAAGATATGGAATGAAAAAGAAGGACGAATTTGCAAAATTGGCCAAAAACAAACAAAAAATATTAAGAAATTTGGCCATTGGCAATTTCGATAGAGAACAGCCAATTCAGTACATGTACCATTCTTTTGGCTATAGCTCAACAAGGTAATAACTAATCTGAGAAGGCGATATACCATTGAAAAGCCTAAAGTACCCTCTAAAAAGTGGCCATTTAAATTTTTTGAAATTCATCTTTTAAAATGTTTTATGCCTTTGAATCTAATTAACCCAAATTTTACGAAGTTTTCTGAGAAAAGTCACTTTTTTTAAAAAATTTTTAAATTTTCAAAAAAAATTCTGAAGCCACTTTTTAGAGCGAATTTAGGGCTTTCGAATGATATATCGCCTTCCCAATTAGCCATTTCCTTATTGAGATATGGCCAAAAGAATGGTCCAGGTGAAGAAAATAGCAGAATAAAATGAATTTAATATTTAGCTTCTCAACAAATAAACTAATAAATTTATAACCGCAATAAATAAATTGTCAAATTAATTAAATTTATATTCAAATTCATTTTTCCAATCCAAATTCCAAAGCATTTGTTCAATTTCCCCACCAATTCTCATTTTCTCATCAGCTTTTTTTTTCTTATCTTTCATCCACAATCTTACGAAGGGAAAGAAAAGCCAAAATGTGGTGTGGCAAAAAAGGCGCACAAAAAACCGTAAGAAAACCTTTGAGCGGAAGGGAAATGTCGAGGAAAAGCAACGGCGGAAAATGGCAAATTCGGCTCAGAAGGCAAAAAGTCATAGCGTCGCGCGGTTTTGGACCAAAAGAAGAAAGGGGGAAAGATGGGAACCATTTGATATGGGAATGGAGAACAAAGGGCGAAGGGAAAGGGCACAAAATGGAAGGGTAATTGGATGTGGGGGATTTGTGGGGGCCATCAAAGCCAATTTGGGATGAAAGCTCAGAAAGATGATAAGATAATATGTGGCATATGCGCCCAAACAATATTGGAAGAATAATGCATTTTGACAGTTTTCCGCCGGCATATTAAAAGGGAAAGAAAAGGGGAAAATGAAGGGAAATTGGCTATAATATTTGATGGTGGCGCATTTTGAAGGGGCCTCAAAGATATAAGGGAAAAGTAACAAAAAAATTTTTAGAGGAGATAATTTGGTAGCTAACTTAGGTTTTTGGCCCATAGCTTAATGAGGCAAGAGCTAATCCAGGAAGGCAATATATCATTTGAAAGTCCAAAGTGTCCTTTAAAAAGTGGCTATTAAAATTTTGTGAAATTCTTACTTTAAAAGAATTTGGCTTCGAATGGCATATCGCCTTCCCAAATTAGTTGCCTCCTTATTGAGAATTGAGATATGGTCAATAGAATGATCTAGGTACTGAAAACATTCTGTTTCGAATAAATGCAAAGGAGTGAATATATTATTTTAATTTTGCCACATTTTTGCTGATTTCAGGTTCTCCTTCTACGCCTCTCCATCTGTGATAGCAACAATGGAGGTTCTGCTGGAGGGAATTGTGCTGATTGTTTAAATGCCGGGGACCCACTTTGTAGCTGGTCAGCAAATCATCCATTGTCCCTTCAATTTATGTTATTTTCAGGTGTCTTCCCCTCGGGCGTTGTGCCCGCCAATCGGAATGTCCATCATCGCCTCTTTTGGGCCAATGTCCTCGTCCAATTGGCCCATTAACTCCGACCAATATTTCAATTTCGATGCGTTCCCCTGGCTCGATTCTCCTTCCAATTGTCGGCCTTCCATTCAATTCCAATGGAACCCAATTGGAATTTGAATGTTTATTTGGCCAAACTGGCCTTCGATCTCGTGCCCGCCTCCGGTCGGAAGGCGTCGATTGTGAATTTCCAAAGGAAAAACTGGGAATGGGAATGGCCCCAAGGCAAGAAGAAAAATCCATGAGAATTGCATTACGAACAGCCGGCACCCAAATTGATTTAGTCAAATTTGAGGGCAAAGAAGCATTGAGAATTTACTCTTGTGATGCTCACAAATTGTGAGGACATTTTGGCATTTTTGAATTTAACTTTTTTCCCTCAAAAAGATGTACCACTTGCGCAAATTCACGCTGGCCTTGCCAGTGGTGTGTCACCCAGAGAAAATGCTTGGACCGTGTTGATTATGGCAGCCAATGTCCAAATGGGGGAAGGCAACAGGTAAATAAAATTTAATTTTATTATAAAATTTATTCTGCAGTCTACTGGATGCGCCCGTATTCTACCTCCTATGCCCGGTTTTGAACTGTTAGTGCCAGCCGACACACCAAATATTTCCCTAGAATTTGATGTTGAGAATTTGCCTCAAATGCCATCATTGGCTTGCGCCATTTTTGGACAACAAATTAGGCCAGCGACTGCTTTGAATGAAAAAGTTAGATGTTCACCAGGAAAGCTTGAATTCAACGAAAATGTTGGCATTAAAAATGTGACACTGGAATTGTTGGCAGGTTCAGAACCATTGGATGCCACAATTGGTAGGATAAAGGAAAAAATACGAAATGGGACGATTTAATTTACACAAAAAATTAAAACTTTCCGGAATAAACACAAATTAAATAAACTTTCCGGAAAACACAAATTAAATAAACTTCCCGGAATGAAACACAAATTAAATAAATTTTCCGGAATAAAACACAAATTAAATAAACTTTCCGGAATAAAAATATAAATTAAATTAACTTTTCGGAACAACCGGAAAGAAACACAAATTAAATAATCTTTCCGGAATGAAAACAAATTAAATAAACTTTCCGGAATGAAACACAAATTAAATAAACTTTCCGGAAAACACAAATTAAATAAACTTCCCGGAATGAAACACAAATTAAATAAATTTTCCGGAATAAAACACAAATTAAATAAACTTTCCGGAATAAAAATATAAATTAAATTAACTTTTCGGAACAACCGGAAAGAAACACAAATTAAATAAACTTTCCGGAATGAAACACAAATTAAATAATCTTTCCGGAATGAAAACAAATTAAATAAACTTTCCGGAATGAAACACAAATTAAATAAACTTTCCGGAATAAAACACAAATTAAATAAACTTTCCGGAACAACCGGAAAGAAACACAAATAAATAAACTTTCCGGAACAACCGGAAAGTAACAAATAAATAAACTTTCCGGAACAACCGGAAAGAAACACAAATAAATAAACTTTCCGGAACAACCGGAAAGAAACACAAATAAATAAACTTTCCGGAACAACCGGAAATAAACACAAATAAATAAACTTTCCGGAACAACCGGAAAGAAACAAATAAATAAACTTTCCGGAACAACCGGAAAGAAACACAAATAAATAAACTTTCCGGAACAACCGGAAAGAAACATAAATTTAATAAACTTTCCGGAACAACCGGAAAGAAACACAAGTAAATAAACTTTCCGGAACAACCGGAAAGAAACACAAATAAATAAACTTTTCGCATGATGATATTTGCAAATTAACTATGTAATTATAATTCTAGTTTCCATCTATAAATGTCCAAATTTGGCCACGGATTGTTCTCGTTGTGTTAGCCTCGATCCTCGTTTTGAATGTTCTTGGTGCGATGGTGGCTGTCGTCATTCCGTTCGTTGTTCCCGTCGACCGGCTGGCGCATTGGCTGCTGATGAACTTTGCACGGCACCGGCCATCCATTCAGTATCAAAAATTCCCGTCCCCCTCATTAAATCCCTTTCCTTTCCATTTGAAGTTTACACCTAAATCGGGGCCAACCGAAGGCGGAACACTTGTGGAAATCCGAGGCCGTGACCTGGGCTCAACGCAAAAAGATATCCAAGATCGAGTTCTTGTGGCCGGCATTCCATGCCATGTTATCAATTATGAAGCCTCCGAACGAATCATTTGCCGCACTGGGCCAACACAGGAAGAAATGACTGCTGGCCCAATTCGAGTGAGCATTTTTACATAATGAAATTGAATTTTTAATTTGTATTCCACAGATCACAATTGGTCGAAGTGGCCGACGAAGTGTGGAATCCCCCACCCAACTTGGCCATTTCCATTATCGAAATCCACAGCCCATTTCGGTGCAACCCGGATTCGGACCAAAAAGTGGTGGTACTCGATTGGATATTTTTGGCCAATTTTTGGATGTTGGCAGCAATGTTAGCGTTCATTTGGACAATATTGAATGCCAAATTCGAGAAAGAATGGTGAGGAAATAATATGGAAAGAATTTGAGTGTAATATTTAGGTATGGGATTCAAAACTATTTTTTTGATTTTAGCTCAATTAGAAAATAATCTATTTGGAAAGGCAATTTCAAAGCAATTTTGCATTTTTAATTTTTTATAAAATTTAACATTAAAAATTAAATTTTTATTGAATATATTAAACCCGGATTTCTTAAGGGAAAGTCGCTTATTTTATAAATTGTTTAAAATTTTCAAAAAATTAGTAAAGCCACTTTTTAGAGGGAATTTAGAATTTTCGAATGATATATTCTTAATTGGTTTTATTTGTATCTTTGTTGAGATATTTGTCAAAAACGAATCCATCATTTTTCCATTAAAGAACATTCTACCTTCTGATACAGTATTCATCGTTTCTTTCAGTAAAAGGGAGGAAGGAAAAATGATAGGTTATCTCCCACTCCCTTCTGCTGATACAGTATTCCTCTTTTCTTTTTTTTTATCAAAGGAAGGAAAATGAGTGATTGGTGAATTTTTTTTTGCTTTGAGGCAATTTTTGAGGGAAAACAACATAAAATAGAAATAGAGGCGAAAGTCGCAATTTTAAAAATTCTTAAAATATTCAAATTAAATTGAAATAATCACAAATAAAGCATTTTCTTATTCAAAAAACTCTGCTCTTCACGAATAAAATGGTTTCAAATTTTTTGATTCAAAAGGAGGATACAAAATAGGGCCAATACATAAATGCCTTCACCTCAAAAATGATTCTTATCTTTATGAATTAATCATTATTTAAATTATTTTATTAATTTAAAATATTCATTTATTTCTTTTGGGCATTTCTTGGAAAAATAACAAAAATAAATATATTAAATAGAAATGATAAACGTCCATTTTCACAAAAATAATATTTATAATAAATAATTTAAAAATAATAAACAAATAACAAAATAATTAATATTTCCCCATGTCAGTACCATCAACTTTCTTGCTTGACTGGTCCCAGCCCTCGGCCCTATAAAGTCACTGCAATTCGCCTCCAATTTGACGGCGCTGTTCGTCTAATTTCCGGTGCCAAATTTGAATATCGTCCCGATCCAACCATTTTGGACATTCAACCGAGAATGGTGCCCGAAAGTGGTGGCCGCAATTTGACAGTTTTTGGCACAAATTTTGACTCAATTTTGGCACCAAAATTGTTCCTCCTCTCTCCACCAATTGTGGCCGGCGCCAATGCCGACGAATGGGAATTGATCAGTGAATTGGGCACATGCCAAGTGGAAAATGCCACCAAAATGCAATGCCAAAGTCCGCAGCTGGCATTGCCCACCGCCTTATTGAGGCAATCCCAAATGGCACGTTGGACAGTGGGATTCGCAATGGACGGGGTGAAACAAGTGCAGAATTTGGGCACCAAAATGCAGGTACAAAACATTTTTGCCAAATCCCTAATCGGGAAATATTTAATTTGCTGAAAAAAAGGATTGAAATGCAGAAAAGTAAACCCATAAACCATATATTCAATCGATAGATCTCGCAGAGGGGCATCATTTGATTATGTTTTTGGCTATGTTTAACCAATTCTAACTTAGTTTTTAACCATTAAACCAAAATGGGTTTAAACCGTTTAATACCCTTTAATTGTTGACCAAACCATAACAAATTATATTCCATTCAATGCGATTTGACCAGCTCTATCCAATTTTGGGTATATTTGATTTGTGAATGTAGGACAAATCCACCTTAAAACATTGTAATTATTTTGGCATTATCCACTCTTTTTTCGGCAAATTAAATATGTACTTTCCAATTCTAAATCTATCCAAAATCATCCCCATGCAGTTGACCACTGTTCCGGATCCACAATTCTCACCTTTTGCCGGCATTCACCACATTCAACCCGATCAACCGTTAATGTTAACCGGCCAATGGTTGAGTCAAGCGGCAGAGCCCGACGAATATTGGGTGGGAATTGGCCAGGAAAGATGCCCAATCATTCTGCTTGAACCGGATCGACTTCTTTGCCGGCCCCCTCCCTTGGCACCTTTGCCCACCGATGACAATGGCATTGAAATGGCTGATGGGCGTCCATTAGTGGTGGTCCGAATTGGACGCACTCGAGTGGAAATTGGCTCATTGGAATATTCGGCTCAAACGGATGGAAAAGTGGGGAGGCCAATTTGGACGGGTCGAATGGCGGCTGGCGCCATTTTGGCATTTTTGGCATTGGCAATGGCCCTGATTGGGCTGGGAATGGTTTGGCGAAGACGACAAGGCGAACATGAACGAACATATCGGCGAATTCAGCTGCAAATGGAACAAATGGAAAGTCAAGTGAGGCAGGAATGCAAACAGGTCAGTTAATGACAATTAATTTAATTTAACAAAAAGAACAATGAATTTGCCGAAAAAGAGTAATTAATGACAAAATATTTTAATGGTTTAAGAATGGGTTTATCCTACATTCACAATCAAATATACCCAAAATTAGATAGAACTGGTCAATACGCATTGAATGGTATATAATTTGTTATGGTTTGGTCAAAATTATAGGGTATTAAACGGTTTAAATCTATTTAGGTTTAATGGTTCAAAACTAAGTTAGAATTGGTTAAACATAGCCAAAAACATAATCAAATTATGCATCTTTAAAAGATCTATCGATTGAGTGTAAGATTTATGGGTGTAGGATAAATTTTTGAATCGATTTTTCGGCATTTTCAATAAAAAACACACAATTAATTCCAACACCTAATTAAGGCATTTGCTGAACTCCAAATCGATGTTTTGGCTGAGTTGGACCCGGCTAATTCAACCGCTGATGAATCCACAAATTCCCTGGGCACAATCCATGGCCCATTCGGCGGCATTTCCTCCTTCCCATCCATCCCATTGTTGGATCGTCGCGAATTCATTGCCCGCCTCCTTCTTCGGGATTCCGCCGATCCAAATGTTTTGGCCAGTTTCGGTGGCTGTGGCGGTGGCATTTATTCCACCCAATTGCCGATGGTTTTGGCCCAATTCGATGCCCTTCTTTGGAATCGACCATTCCTTTATGTTTTGGTGCAAATGGCCGAAGAGGATGCCTCAATTTGGTACCAAAATTTGATTCATTTTCATTACTTATCATTCTTTTGACTGTATTCCATCGAGGCCTAAGTCAATCAGGGAAGGCGATGTACCATTTGAAACACAAAAGTGTCCTCTACAATTTGGCATATTCTAGTTTAAAAAATACCTACCCACATGTCATTGAGTATAATAAACCAGAATTGCTGTAGGAAAAGCCGTTTATTTTATGAATTTTTTAAAGTTTCAAAAAATTAGTTTAGCCACTTTTTAGAGGACATTTAGGGCTCTCAAATGGCATATCGCCTTCCAAAATGGGTTGCTTCCTTCTTGAGATATGACCAAAAGTGTGGCACAGATATCTAATCTGCTTTGACCAATTGTTCTACTATATTTCGACCCCAATTAACCATTCCCAATCCAAATTTCCATCAATTTTTTAGTGCCGCTGAATGTTCCATGCTTTCCTCACTTTTGTTGGTTTCCCTAAGCCGAAATTGGGCATTCGCTTCGGATGTCGTCCTTTCCCTTCTTTCGGCCCATATTCAACGCTGTTTGCACACAAATCAAGCACATTTATTGTTTCGGCATTCCGATTCGCTGGTGGAGAAACTATTCCAACATTGGCTAACAATTTCCCTCTGCCCATGGCTTCAATGCCCAAAACAGGGCCCCGCCCCAACATTTTTCCTCCTTTACAAGGCGCTGAAATCATTGACGGAAAAGGTTGGCAATATAAAGGGAAATATCTAAATTGCCGAAAAAAAATGAAAATACCGAAATGAGTTTAGACTTATAAGATTTCTTCTCATTTGATACTGATAGTTTTGGCTTAGGCTTAATCAATTCTAACTTATTAGTTTTGAACCATTAAACCAAAATAGGTTTAAACCGTTTAATACCCTTTAATTGTTGACCAAACCATAACAAATTATATACCATTCAATGAGTTTTGACCAGCTCTATCCAATTTTGGCTATTTTTGGTTTGTGAATGTTGGATAAACCCTTCCTAAACCCTTAAACCATTATAATTATTGTTCATTATACCCTTTTTCTGCAAATAAAATAACATAAAAATGCTCAAATTTAATTTAATTATTTCATAAAGGGTCCCATCGATGCGGTCACCGGGCAAGCACGTTATTCCCTTTCGGAGCTAACATTGCTCCGTGAACCACTCGAACCCATTCAGCTGAGTTTATTGGTCATCCCATTGGATGGATTCGACCAGGCGCCGGTCAAAGTTCGAGCATTGGATTGCGACACAATTGGCCAATTGAAGGCAAAACTGCTGGACACACTCTACAGGAATGTGCCATTCTCGCAACGGGGCATTGGGGTGGACCAATTCGATTTGGGTGGGTTATTGAATTTTTCAATTCTCCAAGAAATAAGGCAATTTGGTATTTCCGTCCGAATTTAGGCCATTCTTTTGGATATTGCTCAAAAAGGGAAGCAACCAATTTGAGAATGCCATAGGCCATTTTAAAGCTCTAAATGTCATCTAAAAAGTGGCTTAATTAATTTGTTTAAATTTAAAGCAATTATAAATAACTGGCTTTTCCTCAAGTTTCGGATTTATTTCACTTAAAGACAGATAGCATTTTTTATTGTTGAATTTTAAAATTTAAAAAAGCCACAATATAAAGGACACTTTGGGCTTTCAAATGGTATATAGCCTTCCTAAATTAGTTAATTCTTCGCTGAACTATGAGCCAAAAACTAAAGCGGGTATCCTATCGGTGGTACTCAACCGCTTCGACCATAATTCACCCCAAATATAATACTTTAATATTCTAAATAGAATGGCGATGCCCTCGACGCGGTGCCGTCCTTCTGCTCGACGATGATCAACCACATCAACAGAGGACGCCCCGCCCATTGAACACATTGGCCCATTATTTGTTGCCGGATATGGCATTGTTGGCCATGCAATCCAGGCCAATTGCCACAGCCAATCATCAACAATTCACATTCAGAAGCGGGTATGATCTAGGAGTATAATTGCCATTTACAGAGAACTAATTTTTTTAATATTTTTCAAATCTTAAGAAAATTAAGTGCGTATAAATTTTTAAATTTTATTTGGGCCAAAGAATATCCAAATTTCACACTATTTCTAGATAAAATTGTCTGATTAGCATTAGATGTACTTGTTGGTAGGGTGGTATTGTGCTCGCTTTGAGTGAGGATTGAGGTCTATAATTCGATCACCAGTTTAGGAAGCGATTTTTTTCATCTTCTTAAATGTTTTATTTTTATTTTTTAAACTTGATCCAGCCCTGAAATTTTTATTTTTTGGCCCATGATTAATATAATATTTAAAAGAAATTTATAATTTACACAATCTTCCTACTAATGAATGTATTTAAGAAATTTATTTTTAAAATTTTGCTTTTAAATTTTAAAAATTCATAGCTCCAAACAGTACATCATTAAAAAATCCAATCTTTTGGCCATTATCCCTAAAAAGTTGTGGAGAATAATCACAAAATAAATATATTTTCAGTTCCAGCGATCATTCCTCCTCATTCACGTTGGGATGGCGCAGTTCCGCCAACCAATTGTTGTCCGCCTCATCCACCTCTTCCTCATCCGCCGATTCGTCCTCCTCCTCTTCACCCCATTCCGCCACCGTCCAACAACAACAATGCCAATCCCAGCCTCCCTCCGATTCTGTGTATTTTCATCTTTCTACACCACAATTTATGTCGCAAAACAGTAATAAAAAGAAGATTCGAAAATCAGAAGGAAATGCCCAAATTTGTGGAAAACGAACATCGTCCTCATCGACTGGAACACAAATTTTGCCGGAAGTCCTGTTGACTCGCCTCCTGATGTGCAAAGGAACGCTGCAGCGTTTTGTGGACGCCTTCATCCAATCCGTCCAATTTGCCGATGGCCAACCGGTGCCAATCGTGCTCAAATATTTTGGATGCCCAAGCTGAACAACATCCGCAGGTGATAAACAAAAAATGGGAGAATTTATTCCATGAATTCTACAATTTCCTTTGAATCTCTTTGTAATGAGATGGGACAATTCATTTAAATTGAGAAAAATTTACGGCCTAGGTCGATCAGTAAATTTTAAGCAGGGTATCATAATTTTTAATAGATTATTTTATAAAGGAATTTGGGGGGCAGAAAATGGAAAATATTATATTTAACTATAAAATGAAGTAAGGCCAAACAAGCAGATTGGGTACCTGGGCCATTCTTTTGGCCATTCTCTCAATAAGGAAACAATTAATTCGGAAGGCTTTGTGCCATTCGAAAGACATAAATGTCCTCTAAAAAGTGGCCTTTTTAATTTTATTAAAAATTAAAATATTTTTAGAAAAAACGGCTTTTCCTCATAAAGCCTCAGAAAATTCGGTTTATTGATTCAAAGACATGAAACTTTTTTAAAATTGAATTTTGTAAAATTTAAAATAAGCCAAATTATAAAGGAGACTTGAGATTTCCAATGGTTTAACGCCTTCCTATATTAGTTTTTGCCTCGCTAAGATATATAATGATAAAAGAAAGGCTCAAGAACTGAAATATATAATCTCTACAACGAGAGGAGGGCAATGTAAAATATTTGCCATTTTAAATTTTTAAACGAGAAAATGGCCTTTCCCTAATCCGTCCTTAGTTAATTAAGCGATTACAATTTTAATGTCCCATTCCCTCCATATTCCCCCATTTAGTCCATTGATGAGGACATTTTGCACGCGTGGAAATCGAATTGTTGGGTCCTCCGCTTTTGGCAACAACTTTTGCACAATCCCGATTTGCTCTTCGATGTCCCCCGGCAACCGTGTTTGGCTGGCTCATTAGCTGTGTTGGGCCAAACTTTGGTGGATGCATTCTCAAGGGCGGATTTGGCATTGGGCAAGGAGAGTCCATCCAGCAAGCTGCTTTTTGCCAGGGAAATTGCCAAGTAAATTCCGTGAAAATTTTCTTCAAAAGGTGTAATTTCCTTCCTCACATCAAATAGATATCGACCATCAGCCGATGAAATGTTCCGCCGAATTCGAGCACAGCCCCCAATACCTTCCCAGCAATTTTGTGAATATGCGGCCACCCTTTCCAAGGTAGAATCCTAATTTGAAATAGCCCAATTGTCGCCCTTTAAAATAACTAATCAAGGATTGAATCAATTTTGATGATTTTGTTATCAAATTAAAGAGCAGACTTTTGGCTATCAAATTGATATTTATAATTTTATTTAAATTTATTCATAAATTGATGAGTTTTGCTTAAAAACCCAATGATCATTTTAATAAATTGATAGTAGAGGTCATTTTAAATTATTTTTTTTGTACATAACTTCATCATTTTTGATCCAATTTAAGTAAAATTAATATTATTGGATAGCCAAAAGTCTGCTCTTAATTCAATGCAAAATTTATCAAAATCGATTCAATTCGTGATTAGTTATTAAAAATATTTCGGCAAATGGTCATGCAACCAGATTGGAGCATATCCTTCCAATTTAACACCTTATCCCCAATTTCAATTTCTACAGGTTGCTTCCGATGGCCTCTCCTCGAGGGCTGCACTGAATGAACTTTTGAATTGGTCAAAGGGGAATGGGCTTCGGCTGGTTGAATATTTGAACGCTGATCCGGAGGCAAGACGTCTACGATTGGGCGATCGGCTGAGGCAAATTGTGGAAAGCAGTTTGGCCGAAACGGACAAACCAATTGTTGGAATTGGCCATCCAGCAGATGAACATGTTTATGCATCAATCCGATGAAATCCATCCAATCAATCCGATCAAATTTCCCATTTACCAAAAACGGGTATTCAGTGAAAAAGAGTTTTTCTATTTTTCACAATTTTCCCCTTTTTGCTTTGCCAGAATCTCTCTTCTTTCATTTATATCTTAATTATATAAAATATTTATTATTATATTTCATTGTTTTTTTCCAACAGATGCTTAAAGAAATAAAAATTATTGAATATTTTAATTTTATTAAAAGAATTAAATAATGGTCAATCAATGAATGCAGAGAAATTCAATTTTATTTTTGACAAATTTATTCATAAAGAGCAAAGTTTTTTGAATAAGACAACATTTTATTTGGAATTTTTTTATGAATTTTAAATTTGTGTTCAATATTTCATGATGTTTCTTTGAATAATTGCCTCAAGGCAAATTCACTTATCATTTAGAAGGGAGAAAAGTACTATTCATTTTTGAGGGCAAAATCAATTACAATTGAACGAAAAAGGGGGACAATTCCTTAGTTAGTTTTTTTGCTCATAGTTTAACAAGGAAGTAACTCATTCAGGGAGGCCATATGCCTTTCGAAAACCCTAAATGTCCCCAAAAAGTGGCATAATAAATTTTTTGAAAATTTAAAGCAATTTATAAATTAGCCTTTCTTCCATAATGTGAGTTTACAACACTGATGCCCGATTCTAACTAGTTTGCAGGATAATTTCTATATCTACAGATAACTCCCACATTAGGATTGAATAATTGAAAAAGTGGTGCCGAAATGTGCCTAAAAAATGTTTAAAACTTTCGATGGAAGTCAGATCCCCAATGGAAATCTCAATCTGGTACTGGCACGCGCCAACTTGTTGCTTATTAGGTCAATGTTGTCGCTGTTAATAATAATCCACCGAGGAATGGACCGATTTTATAAACTTTGATACCAATTTAAAATGCCGAGTCGATTATTAGCTATGAAATAATATTAATTTTATTTTTAATTCCGCCTGTTTCTAAACATTTAATTGCGTCAAAATTCGGACGCGACAAACAAATTCAGACGCGACAAGCAGAATTCCAGAAGGAAAAATTCGGACGCGACAAGCAGAATTCCAGAAGTTATTTTTACGTTTTTATTTATAGTTTTATTTTCAGCATATTCCAATTCCAATCATATCTTTCAACAAATTTAATGGCAAAATGGCCTTGTGATGCCCCAAAAAATAAAGCTGGTTTTTTTTTTGTTTGTTGAATGAATGAGTGCTGACAGCGAGGCAAATCCATTTTGTTTGGAAGCCACAAAGGCGGAAAAAGATGAATTGAGTAGAAATGGGCCACAAATGTTGGGGGCAAAAAGGGCATCATCATCTCCCTGGAGAAATGTTTTCTTTTTTGGCGGTGGCAACGTCGGGACTCGAGAAGAACGGACTGCGGCAAAATGGTCAACGGAAAAAGCAAATGCCGAAATTTCGACACCCTATGATAATTTTTTCGCAAAATATTCTCTCCACTCCATCATAAATGGCAAAAATATTGACAAAAAAAATTATCTGACTCGAAAAAGTTGAAAATTTGAGGCGATCCAATTTTTCATTACTCGAATTTTGCGCATTGGTCATTAATATGTTTTCTTCATCATAATAATTTTAATGCTATTTTAATGCCATTTTATTAATATTTTATATTTTTAATGTAAAAATTTGATCAAATAATTGTCAAAAAAGGAATAGCCAAAATAACATAAATGAAGCCTATTTTACCGCGAAAATTTTTTTGTCCATCTTTTTTTGATGACTGCCAATCTCGAGAACAGTTTGATGGCAAAAAGATTTAGCAATATTGGACAAATAAAAATGACCACAAATTTCACTTCAAATTTTTGGTCATAATTTTTTGTATAATTTCTATTCAAATCCATTAATCCCTTCTCAAATCTATAAATCCAAATCAGCTGAGGGATATACAATGGTAGCAAATTTGCTTATAAATTTTAAAGCTTATAAAAAATAAAGCCAAGTCTGAGATTGTGTGGCGTGTTCCGGTTTTCTTCCCTTTCCATTCTTTTATTTTCCTTTACAATTTGGCCATCTTCCCAACCAAAAAAGGCCACTGTCCCGTTTCCTTCCTTATCCCCATGTTTGCCAATTGTGTGCCGTTTTGGCCTTCCATTTTAATTTGTGTGCTTGCCATTTTTGCCTCTAATCTTGCCGCATCAAACACGCCACATTCCCTCCTCATTCCCTCTTCAATTCTTTCATTTATTCAGCTAAAAATGCCATAATCCAAAAAAGAATGTTTTTATTGTTCCTCAATTGTGCTCATTCCCCTGCAGCATTCATAATTATTTTATTGTTTATTGTTTTGCCGAGAGCATGTGAATCCGCTTGTAAGTGCCAAAAAATTAATATTTAATTTTTAAAGACTACTTTAAAATAAAATTAACAAGAAATTATTTTAATTTAAATCTTCCAAAGGATAATCAAAATCGTAAAAGAACATTGAAACAAGACTATTCGATAACTTAGCCATTCTTTTGACTCATATCTCAATAAGGAAACATCCAATTTGAGAAGGCAATATATCATTTGAAAGCCTAAAAAGTCCTCTAAAAAGTGGCTTAACTAATTTTTTTGAAAATTTAAAGTATTTATAAAATAAGCAATTTTTCTTTAAAAATTCGAGTTTATTAGATTCAAAGGAATGAAATATTTTTAAAATCTTAATTTCATAAAATTTAAAATAGACCACATTTGGAGGACACTTTGTTTGGGAGATTGGCTATTGTATCTTGAGCATTTTAGGGTTAAAATGGAAAAATAAGGATAAAAAATATTTTTAAATTCCTATCAATTAATGTTAAAAAAATATCTTATAGCTGCGCCAAATTGGGAATGGGATCCACCGGGATTGTTGGAAATTGCCGAGGAGCAAAGTGTGGATCTTCAATGCCCAGCACGTGCCAGGCCTCAACCATTGATTCGATGGTCCTTCAATGGCATTCCTTTCCATGGTTTTTGTGTCAACTTCCAACAATATTAGAACGCAGAATTTAGAATTGCCCGAGGATGGCCGACGCATTTTATTAGACCAAGGCCGCCTTCTTCGAATTGGCCCATTGAAACGTGATTTGGACACGGGCCTCTATGAATGCAATGCCACAAATCCAATTGGCTACTTGTCCGGTGCCACATTTTTGAATGTTCAAGGCATCAAATTTAATTCAATTTATTCCACTTTTAATGCACGAATAAATTCCCAATCCAGCATTTGCGCCTCGTTTCCGGCACAGTACCCAAAGAGTGTGGAAAGTGTTGAGGAATGCCCAAATTGATTTGAATTGTGAAGTGGAGGCAGCACCTCAGGCAAAAGTGCAATGGGTGGACGCAAATGATACACAAATTCAAACCGTTCCAGGAAAATTAGAGGTAGGAGTATATTTTCAAATAATTTAATCATTTTAAAAATTGAGAATGGCAAATAATTTACACATTAAATCAAATTAATTTCACAAATTTTTATCTTGAAAAATGGAAAAATAGGTGGAATTAATTTATTTGGAAGGCTAAATTAAAATGTTTGCAGCAAACATGCGGAATTAAAACAGGCTGAATTGAAATGTTTGGGCAAATAATTGTTTGGGGCAAAATAAATGTTTGGAGCAAATAAATGTTTGGGGCAAATAAATGTTTGGGGCAAATAAATGTTTGGGGCAAATAAATGTTTGGGGCAAATAAATGTTTGGGGCAAATAAATGTTTGGGGCAAATAAATGTTTGGGGCAAATAAATGTTTGGGGCAAATAAATGTTTGGGGCAAATAAATGTTTGGGGCAAATAAATGTTTGGGGCAAATAAATGTTTGGGGCAAATAAATGTTTGGGGCAAAATAAATGTTTGGAGCAAACATAGCTAGCGGAATTAAAAAAAGCTTAGGACAAACATGCCGAGCAATAAGTTATATTTGTATGGTATTAAAGATACCAATTTAATTTATCTACATATAATATAAAAATGAATGTTTTTTTTTCTCTAGTTATTGGCCAATCATTCATTGCGATTGTTCTCTGCCAGTAGCATTGATGATGGATTCTATTATTGCAATGTAAGCAATAAATATGGCCTGAATCGGGCCATGAATCGAGTGGAAGTGTTCAATCCAACATTTTTCACGGATGTTCCATCCCCTTCCCAATTGACCATTGATGCCTTCCATTCCGTGGAACTTCGATGCCGTGCAGTGGCCGATTCTCGCCTCACTGGTCCTTTCAATTTGAAAGAAAAAGAACAAAAAGGGAGGAAAGAGGGGTGGTGATCCCATCGTGATTGAAATAATTTGGGTTTTTGATGGCAATAGCCAATTTTTGGAAGTTGTTTATCATTTGGAAATAAGAATTTTTTAAAATCGGCCCGAGTTGTCCGTCTGAAATTTTGGGTAAAAATCTTAGTAATTATAAGCTAGAATATATAAAAAATTCAGGCCGGAATGTTCTGCCGTTTTTTAGCTATGAATTTTTAAAAATTTTCAAAAAACACCTATAAAATGGAAAATTTCAAATAAGAATTTTTCAAAAACGGCCCGAGTTGTCCGTCTGAAATTTTGGGATTAAATCTTAGTAATTATAAGCTAGAATATATAAAAAATTCAGGCCGGAATGTTCTGCCGTTTTTTAGCTATGAATTTTTAAAAATTTTCAAAAAACACCTATAAAATGGAAAATTTCAAATAAGAATTTTTCAAAAACGGCCCGAGTTGTCCGTCTGAAATTTTGGGATTAAATCTTAGAATTATAAGCTAGAATATATAAAAAATTCAGGCCGGAATGTTCTGCCGTTTTTAGCTATGAATTTTTAAAATTTTCAAAAAACACTTATAAAATGGAAAATTTCAAATAAGAATTTTTCAAAAACGGCCCGAGTTGCCCGTCTGAAATTTTGGGTAAAAATCTTAGTAATTATAAGCTAGAATATATAAAAAATTCAAGCCTGAATGTTCAGCCGTTTTTTAGTTATGAATTTTAAAAATTTTCAAAAAACACCTATAAAATGGAAAATTTCAAATAAGAATTTTGCAAAAACGGCCCGAGTAGTCCGTCTGAAATTTTGGGATTAAATCTTAGTTATTATAAGCTAAAATATATAAAAAATTCAGGCCTGAATGTTCAGCCGTTTTTTAGTTATGAATTTTAAAAATTTTCAAAAAACACCTATAAAATGGAAAATTTCAAATAAGAATTTTTCAAAAACGGCCCGAGTTGTCCGTCTGAAATTTTGGGATTAAATCTTAGTTATTATAAGCTAAAATATATAAAAAATTCAGGCCGGAATGTTCTGCCGTTTTTTAGCTATGAATTTTTAAAAATTTTCAAAAAACACCTATAAAATGGAAAATTTCAAATAAGAATTTTTCAAAAACGGCCCGAGTTGTCCGTCTGAAATTTTGGGATTAAATCTTAGTTATTATAAGCTAGAATATATAAAAAATTCAGGCCGGAATGTTCTGCCGTTTTTTAGCTATGAATTTTTAAAAATTTTCAAAAAACACCTATAAAATGGAAAATTTCAAATAAGAATTTTTCAAAAACGGCCCGAGTTGTCCGTCTGAAATTTTGGGATTAAATCTTAGTTATTATAAGCTAGAATATATAAAAAATTCAGGCCGGAATGTTCTGCCGTTTTTTAGTTATGAATTTTAAAAATTTTCAAAAAACACCTATAAAATGGAAAATCTGGCTTACCTCTAAAAAATGGCCTCTATTAAAAAAAACTTTTTAAAATCAAAATCAAAATATTAAAGATGAGAACAATTTGAGATTTGACTTCTTTGGGTATTCTCGAAAATATTTTAGCATTCAATTAATTAATAAGGCCTCTTTATATAGGAAACTTATTAGACATTTCAAATCGGATATAGCCTCCAGAAATTGATCATAGCCTCGCTGAACCATGAGAGCTCAAACTAAATGCCATTAACCTTGTTGTTTTAATTTCGATCATAAATGTTTTTATTTCCCATTAAAGTTGACTATGTTTGGACGAGGAATGGGCGGCCAACCGAGGAGAAAGCCACAATCAAAGAAGGCGGTATTTCAGTGTTGGAATTGAGGCAGGCGAGAGGACGGGCATCCGGACGAATTGAATGTGCCGCCGTCACCGATGTTGACGTGAAAATGGCGTCAATGGAATTGATGGTCAAAGATGTTCCGGAGCCACCGGAATTGATTCGAGTCGACTGTTCCTCGGCCCAACATGCACTTTTGGTTTGGCGAAGACCTCAAGAGCACGGATCACCATTGACGGCATTCAGCATTGAAGCCAAAGGGGAATGGAGCAATTCAGCCTGGGGAAAGGGCCGACAGCAATCTTGGGAAAGAGTTTTTGAAGAAAGGCTGATGGATGGGGAACATTCTGGACGGAAAGAACTGTACAAAACTGCAATTCCCCTGCAGCCATGGGTAAGTTCGCCAAGCAGGGATATGTCCCAATAAATTGTTTAAAATAATTCATTAAGGACAGAACCAATTTTGTTGATTTTATTAACAAATTATAGATCAGATTTCTGACTTTCGAATGATATCAATTTTATTAAATTTATTAATGCGCAAAAAAAACAGAAAATTTCGCTGTAAAGGTCGTTTTCGGTAGTTTTTTGTATAGAACTAGAACTTCATCCAATTGTAAAACAATTTATAGCCAATTAATATGTTCTTTAATTTGTAAAGGCATCAGAATTAGTTCAGTCATTGATGGCTATTTTAAAAGTTTAATTTGGGTGGTTCCGGTTCATCATTTGCTCACCCAAATTTTGTGGGTACGATGAAAAAATACGCCGATATTTTGCGGCAGAATAAAGCCACTTTCAACAATTCGATACGCAATTTTTACGAGCCTAGTTTTGTCCATAGAATGGCACTTATATTTTATTTATTTCAGACTTTTACACCAATTAATTTTTAAAATAAGATGACACGATTGTCATCCTTTTTATTTTTTTTCGCTATAATTCTGTGCCTTTTAAGCTAGCAATATTCTGCAATAATTTAATACTTATTTTATTCCAATTCAGATTGAAATGAAAATATTTCTGCCTTTTTTAAAGTTTAACGTATTCTAAAGTTCTTATCCATTGAGCTATTTAACTGTCCGTCATAATATTTTCTCACAATTCATTCAATAAAGGTGAACTACTCATTTCGTATTTTTGCCCACAATGAACATGGTCCAAGTGAGCCAACCACATTGGCACCGTCCTCCGCCTCAGAATGTCGTACTCCGGAGGATGTGCCCTTCCAAAATCCATCAGGAGTGATTGTAGCTGGAAATGAGCCGGACAATTTGATAATTCAATGGAAGCCATTGCCTAGGCATCAATGGAATGGCCAAGGATTGAAATATTTGATTCGATATCGGAGAGCAGATTTAGAGGAGGCGGAATGGACTGAATTCTTTGTGGAGGATCCATTTGCGGTAAAATTTGGCCTCAATTTATTATAAATTTTTGGCGTTCTTTCAGAATCAAACAATCATCCGAGAGCAGCCCACCTTTCGGCCATATCAAGTTCAAATTAGGGCAGTGAATTCATTGGTTGGTTTTTTTTAATTATTTGGGTCATTATTTTGTTTACAATTCATGAGGCAATAGCCAATTCAGGAAGGGAATTTGCCATTTGAAAACTTAAGTATCCTCTATAATTTGGCCATTTTAGATTTTTTAAATTCAAGCTAAAAATTATTACATTTCTTTGAATTTTAACCATATTATTTGAGGAAAAGTTACTTTTTCTAACATAAAATTTTTTAGAATATTAAATAAGCTACTTTTCAGAGGGCATTTTGTGTTTTAAAATGGTATTTCGCCTTTCAAAATTGGTTGCTTCCTTGTTGAGCTATGGCCCAAAGAATGGTGCCCAGATACTGAAAAAGTTTCTTGTATAATTTTGGAGGGGATTAAACATAAAAAAATTTCAAGGAAAATAGTTTTAATATTTTTATTTGCCATTTAAAAAATTAAGCCATAGAATATTAATTCCTCATTTTAAAGGGCTTTTCACCAATTGAACCGGACATAGTTTTGGGATGGTCCGGCGAAGATGGTCAGAAACACATTCAATTCCTAGGCAATTCACTTTATTCTTTAGTCCCATTGGATGTGCCAACAAATCTTCACGTTTTGGCACATCATAATTTCTCATCGGTTGAACTCCAATGGGAACCGGTTTCAGCGAGGTGAATTCTGAATATAATGGTCAAACTTATCTCCGTCAATAATAACTCATCAAGGAATAATCTAATTTTGATGATTTTGTTATCAATTTTAAGAGAAGACTTTTGGCTATCCAATTATATTAATTTTATTTAAATTTGTTTGGATTTGCTGAAGTTTTGCCCAAAAAATTAGTGAATATTTCCTTAATCATTCAGAGTAAAGATTGTTCCCCATTTTTTTGTTTATGCATAATTCCAGCCAATTCTGAACCAATTTAAATAAAATTAATATAAATTTGATAGCCTAAAGTCTGCTCTTTAATTTGATAACAAAAATCATCAAAATTGGTTGCCCTTTGAGGAATTATTATAAACGGCGAAAAATTAGGTTGTATCCAAATCTGAATATGATCCCAAATTTTCCCCACATTTTTCCACAGCTCAATTCGGGGCCATTTTCGCGGCTATCGAGTAAATTGGCTCCAATCCAGAGAATATTCATCCCCAATTCATTTTATAGGTGGATTTTTGGCTAACTACCCGCCCTTTCTTCGTTTCCATCCTATTTGCCTCAAATGCCACAAACAGTCAAATTGTGACTGGCCTTGAAGCATTGAATAATTACACGGCCAAAGTGCACGTATTGAATGGCCAATACGAAAGTGGCCCTTCGAATTTATTACAATTCCGAACATTGGAAGGCGGTTAGCATTTTTTTAAATGTTTAGGGTACGATTTGTAGCTAAGATCATTTCTTTGACCAATAGTTAAAAGAGGGAATAATCAATCTAGGAATCGGAAGGTGATATACTATCGAAAAAGCTCAAAATGTCCATTTATAATTTGGCCTATTTAAATTTTAATGAATTTCGAACTTTAAAAGTTACATGCCATTGAGTATAATGAATCGAAATTTTGAAAGAAAAGCTGTTTTTCTACCAAAATTTTAATTTTTCAAAAATTATTCAAACACCACTTTTTAGAGGACATTTAGGGCTTTCGAAGGGCATATCGCCTTCCCAAATTGGTTGATTCCTTGTTGAGATATTTCCAAAAATTGCAATTGGATTTTTCTGCTCTTTTATTAATTTGAGTGACCCATCATTTATGCCTTCGAGGAATAAATGAAGAGAACGCTCTTCTCCCTCCCTTTCCTGGATTACAGTATTCTTCCTTCGTCTCCCTTGTCCCTCCCTGCTTACCGTATTCCTCTTTTCTTTTGTCAAAGGGGAGGAAGGAAAGTGAGATAGATGAATTTGCCTGAGACGATTATATTATTGATGGAAAATCCACGAAATAGAAAGGTTGAGTGACGTTTTGAAAATCATTTATATATAATTTAAATTTACTCTAATAAATCAGAAACCATTTTAGAAGATTCTACAAACCTTATACCATTTTGTAGAACTCATCGAAACGAATTGAATGGTATATAAAAACTAGGTTTTTTTTCCTAAAATTAAAGAGTTTAAAACCAAAAACTGGAAATGTGGTTTACCCTTAAATAAATTCTGACCAAGCACCAAACTATGACAAATTATATTCCAATCGAAACGTCTTAATGAGTTCTACAAAGTGGTATAAAAGTTGAAGTGTCTTAAACCGCTTTCTGATTTATTAGAGTAAATTTAAATTATAAATGTACTAATTTTCAAAACGCGCCAATGCGAATAGAAGACATCAATTTAAAAAAAAAATCGAGCCCGAATCGGACACTTCACTCTAATTAATATAAAATTCCACTCAATTCAATTTTCAGCCCCTTCAAAAGTGCACAATCTTCGTGTGCATGCAGTCGGCTCCAATTCAATTTTGGTCACCTGGGAACCACCCCAGTATCCGAATGGCAATTTGCGCGGATATTTCCTCGCATTCGAAAGTTCATTCCCAAATATTTCAAACTGTTTTAAATCTTCTAAATTAGATGGTACCTCTGGCTTTATCGAAGAGACCTACGTACTTCATCGGCAACAATTCTATTTGCATGAACAATTGACGCCGTCCACCCCGTTCAGAGTGGCCGTTTGGGGGGAAACTGGCGGCGGTGAAGGTCGGCAATTTAGGGTAGATTGAATAACGGCAAACTTTTACTTTTCTAGGACCGCGATTGTGGCGACATACAAGGACATGGCCATTACGAGGCAAGAATCCAAAAAATTTGTGGTGTTTTTAAGGAGTTCACATCCTCCTTTTTAGGGAATTTTTTGAAATTTTAGCTCTTTTTGAAGTATTTCCTGTATCCTCTACCCCTCTTTAAGAAGGGATATTGAAAAATTAGCCCCTAGGGGTAATATTTAAAATAAGGTAAATTAATTTTTTTATGCTTTTAACAATCTAGAGTAACTAATTAATTAAATCCCAAGTGCCAACATAGCTAAAAGTGTAGTTTAATGCAGATTTGAAAATGTCAATTTTAGGTTTCGGCTCCTCCTATTTTCGGTTATTTTAAGCAAAATTTCCCAATTTCGTTTGAAATTTCAATGATTTTCTCATCAGATCGAAACTGACTCTGTCTGACCCTAGTTTTGAATGAGATAAGCTTAAATTTAAATTAAAAATGGCATTGTTCAATTTTGAAAAAATTTAATCAATTTTGGGAGAATAGACTCAATAAAAGTACCCATAAATTGTTAATTAATTGGCCTTTCAATCAAAACAAAAATCTTATCCAAAAAAACAGATCCGGATCCGCCACTTTTCTCGGTTCGTCCTTCCACATCGGCCAATATCCTTCGAATCCATTGGCTTCCGGCTGGGAATGGGGCAATTTGGCGAATGACTGGCACCGCATTTGCGGTGAACTATTCATGTCAAGGCAGTCCGGAATGGCGACAAACCGAATGGATAGTTTTGCCCCAAACTGTGTTGGAATTGGATGGACTAAAGGAAGGTACCGATTATTGGCTAATTGGAATGGCCAGGGAAGGGCCAAATCGCATTAGCCATTCGCCGAAAGCAATGGCCATTCGGACGGAAAGTTCACGGGCACCGCCACCTTTCAGTCAAGGTGAATATTTTAATTATGCCTAGCCTAAATGCGATAAGTTTCTTCCCTGAAATTGTCAAACTTTTCGCTCTTTATTATATCATAACTCATCAAGGACTGAACTAATTTTAAGGATTTTAGTATCAATTTAAAGAGCAGACTTTTGGCTATCAAATATTATTAAGTTTATTTAAATTGATTCAGAATTGATGGAATTATGACCAAAAAACAATAAAGAATTCGCTAATCCATGACAAAGGTGGTTTTAAATGATTTTTTGTTCATAAATTCATCCAATTTTGAACCAATTTAAATAAAATTAATATTATTTTATAGCCAAAAGTCTGCTCTTTAATTCAATACTAAAAGCATCGAAATAGGTTAAATTTTTGATGAGATTAATGGTGTATTGTCCCTATTTTTTTAGAACGTCTTCGAAGTGCTGCCTGGTTTCTGGCCGTTTTAATTGCCTCCTCCTTTGTGCTGGCATTGGTCGGTTTGATGTGCGCATTCGCGCAACGGAATGCGGGCATTGCTGCTGGTACATTTGCGGCAATTCGATTGCGCGAAAAACGGTACAGAATCGAAAAATGATTGCTGATGAAATTTTTCAATGCAGATTTGGGCCATCTTTTCGATTGGATAGCCAAGAAAGCCGAATAGATGGGGAAGAATGGATGATGAATGAATCGAAGGAGGGGCAGAAAATAAAGCTGAAAGAGGAAGAGGCCGAATTTGGCAATCAAATTGGATGGAGGAATTCAAGAAAAACAAAGACAATGATGGGAGAAGAAGAAAAAAGAATGGGAAAAAGGAATGAAATAAACAATTGATAATAATGGACAATTTAATAAATTTTTAAAAATACTATTTTCTATATTTGGCAAGAAATTGGGTGGATCTTAGAATCTAATTGAATTGACGGATCCAGGTCCATTACACACCCCAAAATCATTGGCACATCCTCAAGAGTGAAATTGCCAAGCATATTTTGACCCCCAAATACAAAATCAACACCCACATTCGCATTACAAAATCCATTTTGATATTTTTTTCCATTTAACATAATACTTCTGCGCAATGAATTCGTGTGTGCTGGATTCCGGCACACATAATAAAATACTTCTGCAATATATTCTTGTAGATGGAATTCAATAAATTGCCCCAAGAAATATCCAATTTTCCCTATTTTCGCTTCAACAAACAAATGTAGGGATCTAATTCTGGAGCATCAATACATGATGAAAATATGATTTTGAAATGATTAAATTTGAGATTTAAAATGAAACTGATGCATTTGTATTTTGAATGATAGGTCCAAAATCGCAGACAATCCTCGAACTTTGAAATTGCCAAGCAAATCGGTGTCGGTTCCACCCTTCAGAATCAACCCAATTCTACATTTCTAAAATCCATTTATCCATCCAAAGCGAATTGTGTTCAATTTCAAAATCATCAAAACAATTGCAATTTTATCCATTATTTAAAAAAAAGCAATGAAAAGATCATTTTGTCATCAAAGTCGAATAAAATATATTAACAAGGCATTCATCTACTATCAAAAAAAAATATAAATTAAATATTTATAAGAAAAAATAGGAAATTTGGACTGTTGAAAAAAAAAGATTTTTGATAGGAATTTATTATAATTATTTTGATTGAATTTTGCTGCGCAGGAAAGGAAGAGAGGAATTTATGGCCGAAAAAGAATTTATAAATATGATTATGAAAAATGATTTTAAAATTAAAATGGAATATTAAATTCAAAATGGTATGAAAGGAAAATGGAAATTTTGGCAAAAATTTGGGTATAAAATGGAGGAGGAATAATTAATTAAAAAATAAATTACAAACAATTAAAGGGGGGATTATGTGTTCTTTAGTGGATTATTCAACAGAAATAGAAGTGTTAAATAAAAATGGATTAAATTGAAATATTTATGCGCACATTTGTCGCATTTTATCATGGAATTGTTGTTGTTGGCGGCCATTCTTTTTATTTGTTTTGCCATTTTCTTTGCCTTTGTTTTTTGCCATCTCCTCCTCATCGTCAGTTATGGCCAATTCGACCACTTCATTCCCAGAACGAAGGAATTCCTCTTAAGCGAATTTCAAATTTAAATTTGTATTTCCCATTCTTCTTACCAAATTGTTCCTCCTCCATGTTTTGCCTCCAACCACAATTGTTGAAGAAATGGTCATCCTCGACAGCAGTGGTCAGCATCCGAACTCGGGGAAAAGCATAAGCCAATGATTGAACACCGGCTTCGGCCATATAAAGTGACACCAAAATGATATCTTCCTCACGAACGTCATGGTCGAGCAGAATTCGAATGGCCATCATGGCAGCCGCGCCTTAAAATAAGGGAATTGGATAAGGGAAGCAGATTATTCCGATTGGTTTAAAAAATATTGAAACATTTTAAATAATTTGAAGATTGAATAAAAGCCAAAAATGCTAAATTCTATGTCTTAAAGTTTAAACTTTTAGGCTATTGTGGCCTGTCGCCTGTATTTTTGTCTTTCATTCCGGAAAGTTTATTTAATTTGTGTTTCATTCCGGTTGCTCCGGAAAGTTTATTTATTTGTGTTTCATTCCGGTTGTTCCGGAAAGTTTATTTAATTTGTGTTTCATTCCGGTTGCTCCGGAAAGTTTATTTATTTGTGTTTCATTCCGGTTGTTCCGGAAAGTTTATTTAATTTGTGTTTCATTCCGGTTGCTCCGGAAAGTTTATTTATTTGTGTTTCATTCCGGTTGTTCCGGAAAGTTTATTTAATTTGTGTTTCATTCCGGTTGTTCCGGAAAGTTTATTTAATTTGTGTTTTATTCCGGTTGTTCCGGAAAATTTATTTAATTTGTGTTTCTTTCCGGTTGTTCCGGAAAGTTTATTTAATTTGTGTTTCTTTCCGGTTGTTCCGGAAAGTTTATTTAATTTGTGTTTCTTTCCGGTTGTTCCGGAAAATTTATTTAATTTGTGTTTCTTTCCGGTTGTTCCGGAAAGTTTATTTATTTGTGTTTCTTTCCGGTTGTTCCGGAAAGTTTATTTAATTTGTATTTTATTCCAGTTGTTCCGGAAAGTTTATTTATTTGTGTTTCATTCCGGTTGTTCCGGAAAGTTTATTTAATTTGTGTTTTATTCCGGTTGTTCCGGAAAGTTTATTTAATTTGTGTTTCATTCCAGTTGTTCCGGAAAGTTTATTTATTTGTGTTTCATTCCGGTTGTTCCGGAAAGTTTATTTAATTTGTGTTTCATTCCGGAAAGTTTCAATTTGCTTATTTATTGTTTCCTAGTTTACATTTTCAAGTAGAGAGGAATGTTAATTACGGTATTGGAAATATCCTCTTTCTTCCTCTTACTTAAATCAAAATTATCCTGGGGCAATACAGTTATAGTATGTGATTGGCTTTCCTTTTCTTTACTTATTTTTACTTTCCCCCTTTCATTGGGCAATGGGAATTTCAATGATTCGACCTCATACATGGACTTTAACAAATTGTTGGAGAATTTTGCTAATATTTTAAGAAAATCAAATAAACCCAAAACTGACCAGTTGCCACTGTAATGTCCATCAAGAGAATTTTATAATTTCTAATTCTTTTTGGCAGCCGCAAATAATAAAGTTCTGGGGCCTGGGTTCGCTCATTTGTTTGAATCAAAATTTTGCCCATTTTGCAGTGACCAATGACGGAACGAAGCGAAGTCTCCAGCGATTTGCCGGCTCGCATAATTGTGACCCCACAAATTGGTTTCGCCATTTGTTTATTTCGTTGATTTACGGCTCCTCTAAACTTCTTAACGTCATTGAAGTAGCGAATTGCCTCCTCAATCTGTGGTAATGAATAAATTAATTGGATTAATTGTAAGGTCACCCAACAATATAATCATTCATCAGAGACTAGATCAACCAACTTTTCGCCATTTTAATAATAAATAAATCTTCAGAGATTGAACAAAACTTGATGTTTTTGTTATAAATTAAAGAGCGGAAAGGCAATCAAATAATATTTTTTAAATTAGTTCAGAATTGAAATTGATGGAATGTGTCCAAAAAATGATTGAATTTTTCTCTAATTCATTTTAAAAAGGTCACAATTTAATAAAAATACTATTATTTGATAGCCATCTGCTCTTTAATTTGATAAAAAAAACCATCAAAATTTGAATGAACATTGTTTGATGAATTATTTTAAATGGCGACAAGTTGGGCTTATTAAGTTGTACAATAAATCTCCCTCTACTCACCAATTTTTGCATTATTGACTTCCCATCGGAACGTGCTTCGCGGCCAATAATTTGGCTTTTCACGCGATTTGGATCCAAAATGTTATTTTCGCTAAAAATGTGTAAAGATGGCGGCAATTTGTTTGGTGGAGCATTCGACGGTGAACATTGTCGATGTTGTTGTTGGCCATGGCCTCCTCCATTTGTGGTGGCATAATAACCTTCAAATTAAATAATAAAATGATATGAATGAACTGGGTAGAGGACGATTCAATATCTGCATCGGTTTTTAGCCCATATCTCAACGAGGCAATTACCAAAAGAGGAAGGCGTTATATCATTAGAAAGCCCTAATAAGTAAGTTCCTATACAATTTAGGCCTTTTAAATGTTAAGAAATTTGTTTTAAAAAAGTTTTATGTCTTTGAATGTAATAAACTCGCTCTTTTTATGGAAAAGTCGCTTATTTTATAAATTGTTTTAAATTTTCATAAGATTAGTTAAGCCATATTGTATAGGACTTTTGCTTTCGAATGGCATATCGCTCTCCTGAATTGGCTATTCCTTATTGAAATATTGGCCAAAAGAATATCCAAATATTCCAATAATATTGAATTTACCCCTTTCCGTCAATTGATTTTTGATTTGGCGCACAATCAAATCGATGGCCACCAAATTTTCGCCACCCCTTGGCACAATAATGTCCGCTACTTTCATGGCTGTGAAAAAGTATTCATTCTTGTCCAATTTTCCCTCAATCAAACCGGGTGCAATGAATGAATCGAATGCGGGCTTGACAAATTTGATGTATTGCTCCAAAACACCGCCAACATCCCTTCCCTTCAAATTTAATAGAATTTTTATTATTTTTCCATTTATTTCAGCCAATTTTCAAATGAATTATCCCCTTTGAACTCTTTTATTTATTTTTTTATTATTTATTTGCATTTTATATTAGCCAATTTTTAAAGGAATTGGCCGAATCCAAAAATTGTCGGAAATCTCGGATTCTAGGCTTCATTAATAATTATAAATTCGATTCAGAATGGTTTTAATATAAAGCTTTTAGATTTTTTTAAACATTTGTCAACGATTCAGAGATCTAAAGGATTTGAATCGGTATAAATTATTTCAAAGAGTTTTAAAACCTCTATTAATTTTAAATCTAAAACTTTATGAATTCAATCTAATTTGTGGGTGTTTTCGGTGATTAATATTTATTAAATAATATATAGCAAACTAATCTACTATTATTAAATCGACTATTTAATATCGAATGTGCTGCAAAAAATTTTGGCATTTCCAAGACGGACTCTGAAAATTATTGAATTCTTCCATTCCTTTATCCCTCAATTTTATGAATTGTGATTGTGAAAACGCACCCTTTCAGCGATGTCACGCTCTAATCTACGAGCCAAACGAGTGTCCGAATCGGTGTCCACAAAAACCTGGAAAATGGACATTAAAATTTGGTTTAATATTATTTTTTAAATTACTTTCATGTCCATCAAATCGGCAATGGCCGGCTTGTGGAAGGATAAAATGCCTTCGAATATCAAAATGTCCGCCCCGTACATCAATTTTGGATTCTTTGCACGTCGATGCGTTGTGAAATCGTAGACGGGCACTTCAACGGATTTGCCGTCTCGAAGCCGCTCAAGTGTCTCGTGGAGGAGGTCAAAATCGAATGCATCTAAAACGATTCCAAATTAGGAAATTAAGAATGAAATGTATGGACCTGGATGATCAAAATTGTATTCATGTTTTGCGGCCAATTGATGCTGTTCCTCGTTAAGTACCTTTAAAAATTCACAATTACCTCTTTTAATTCCTCATGGGGAATTTTGCCCGAGGGTGGGAAATTACGATATGGGATACCCACATCAGTTTTTGGTCTACAGTTCAAAAAGAGAATAGCCAATCAGGGAAGGCGATATACCATTTAAAAGCCCAAAGTGTCTTCTACAATTCGGTCATTTTTAAATTTTTATGAAATCCTGCTATAAAAATAATTATATATATATTTGAATGTAATAAATCCGAATTCTAAAGGAAAAACTATTTATTTCACAAAATTGTTTTAAATTTTCATAAAATTAGTTAAGCCACTTTTTAGAGGACATTTTGGACTTTTAATGGCATATCGCCTTCCCAGATTGGTTATCGCCTTATTGAACTATGGCCAAAAAAAGGCACCTATTCTAAGAATTAGATAAAAAAAAAAAGAGATAATTGGCCCAGAATAAACAAACTTTATAAAAGGAATCCATCGAAAGGACAGTCACCTTTAAAAAAGTGAATAGGAATGGAAAATGAATTATGGACGAACCCATGGCATTTCCAATTTTTCAATAATCTTTTTGGCCACAGTTGTTTTGCCGGATGCCGAGCCACCGCAAATTCCAATTAAATAGGACTTTTTGAGCCTTTTTCCAGCTTTTTTGACAAATTTCGTCAAATAAATCCAAAAATATTAAAGACTAACCACGATCATACCAAGGTGGTCGACCTTTGGTGTACACTTTCTGAAAAAGCAAAGAAGAATTATAATGGGGAATTTGGGGCCAAAATATGGCACGAACCCGGCCAGTTTCGGTGGTGATCACATCGTCCTCGGCCGCCTTTGAACTGGACAATGTCCGGCTGCGAGCACGGGACACAGGTGGCAACAAATCTGTGGAAAAATGGTGAAAATTGGTCAACTGAATAATGTCATTTTTTATTTTGAAATTTTAGGAAAATTTTCAAATTCTATAAACATTTGGTAGCAATTTCCCCAATATGCCTGAAGGCAAAAGAGTCCCTAGGCCATTCTTTTGGCCAAATCTCAATAGGGAAGTATCAAATTTCAGAAGGCGATATGCCATTTGAAAGCCCTAAATATCCTCTAAAAATTGGCTTTAGAAAATTTAAAATAATTTTAAAACAAGCGAATTTTCCTCCAAAAACTTAGGTTTATTACACTCATATCTCATACAGATATAACTATTTTTAAAGCTGTTTTTCTTAAAATTTAAAAGGCTAAATTGTAGAGGACACTTTGGGCTTTCAAATAGTATATATCGCCTTCCTGGATTAGTCATTGCCTCGTTGAGCTATGAGCAAAAGAAAGGGCCAGGAACTCAATCAAAAATTGTGGGCCATAAAGATGCCCGAATTACCTTTTCCATCCTCTACGAGCACTTCATCCGAGGAGGAACCACCGCCCGAATCGATGGAACTGCTGCTCATCATCAATTCATTCAATGTGGACCCGGATGAAATGCAAATTTGGGCCATTTGATCGGCAATGCCGGCGGCGGAAGGCGGCGTTCCAATGGACTCCATTTCATCGCCTCCTTCTCCATTTCCGCTACCATTCTCGACAATTTCCTTTGGCTTCTCCATTTCCTCCATTAGTAATAATTTTCCCAAGTTCCGATGAAAAAAGTTGTGGCCGACAGAATTTTATTAAAGCCACTCTTTTTTGCTGCAAAATGGGAAGGAATGGGGAAAATGAACGAAGAAATTTATAAAAAAATATAATTTAAAAAGGAATTTTAAAAGTGATAAGGAGGAATTTATAAAGAAGTTTAAAGGGATAATTGGGGAAAGGAGGTGAATGAATGTTCTTTGATTGGAGGCAATTGTATCGGACATTACAAAAAGCATTCTAATTCGATTCTTCTGCTGCTAATAAATGGAAAAGAATTAAAAAATATTATAGTTCGACCCTTTGTTACTAAAATGGAAAAGAATAGGGAAAAGGACGAAGAAATTTATAAAAAAAATTGTAAAAAATAAAAAGATAAAGGTGAATATTTATGAAATTTATAAAGGATTCTAAAATTTAAAGCGATTAAAAGATAAAAGTGGGAATTTTATAAAATAGTTTAAAGTAAAACTGGGACAAAAGGTGGGGAAAATGAAAATGAATGGTCTTTGATTGGCGGCAATTGGACATTCGAATTCGATAGACAAACGCCGCGGGGGGAAAAGGAGGGGAAGGGAGAAGTCGGTTGGTTTTATTCTTATCAATTTTATAGGAATCAAAATCGAAAAATGGGATGAAGCACATTGATTGTTGAATCACAATTTCCTCCAACCTTGAAAGTACTTTTTTTGTATTTTTTAGAATTTGAACATGAATTTATGGTCCTTTGTTTGAAATGGCAAGGAAAAGAGGGAACGAACAACGAAATTACACCGAAGGGAAATTATTGGATGAAATTTTGGGAAAATGAAGAAATTTTTAGCCTGGAATGGTCTTTGATTGACGGCGATTGAATTGGACTAAATCGAATTGGCCAGACAAGCGCCGGAGGGAAGCGGAGATCGTCGGCTGCTCTTTGTTAATCGAAGCTAATCTATAAATAGAAGGTTGCTTAAAATCAGTTTCACTTTCAGAAAATCAATGAAATTTAAAAAGCGAAAGCTTGAGTTTGCGAAAATCTCGGTTTAAAACCGACTTTGAGCTACCCTAATAAAATAGGATGCGATAGACAAATGCCGCGGGGAGGAAGGGTGGGACACCGGCGTGCTCGATGTTATCAATTTTATAAGAATTCAATCTAATCTATAAATAAATTAGTCGATGAAAGAATGGAAGAGGGTAAAATGTGCGCTTTTCCTCCTTCCTCCCAATGTTGCTTGATGATGAAATTTGGATGAAGCATTGAAAAGAAAAACTCAGTAATTTTTGATTCATATTTCCCCCACTCCATTGATCAAAGTATTTTTAAAACAAATCTAACGAATCTATTGCCTTTTTGTGAATTTGGAAATAGGAAGGGGGAACGGAATGACATGGGGGAAATTATTAGGATGAATTTTGGTGAAATTGGGAAATTTTGCCCTTTCGAAAATGGGCCAAGCGAAAGGGAACAATGAATTCGCAAAAAGGGCCAAATGTGGAATAAAAGGAACAAAAAGGGGTGAATCATTCAATTATTATATCATTTTTATTAAGGATAAACAAAATTATATTCGGATCAGATTCGACTTTTGCCGATCCCCAAAATACTTTGGTGTTCTGTAGTATTCTGTTGAATGGAAATGGAAATGGGAAGGAAGGGAAGGGAATGAAATGACAATAGGGGAAAATTATTGAAGGGGAAAAAGTGAATTTTGGCCATTCGAAATAGGCCAAAGAGAAACAATGATGAATTGAGTGGATGGCCAAATATGGAATAAAGACAAAAAATTAGAGGAATAATCCATTATTATGCCATTGAGGATTTAAATATTTGTTGGCATTCGACTTAGACTTGACAGATCCAATTTTTATTTTGATGGTCAAAAATAGAACAAAAGAGAATAAAATTAGGGGAATAATCGAATCATCTTATGATGTGCCCTAAAGGGGATTTACATACATTTGATTGAATTTGACTTTGGTCCATCCAATTATTATTGAAATGCTCAAATATTGCCCTCATTCCCAAATTACATATTTAAATTTTAAATCCCCATTCCCCAATCCCCTTTTAGAGTACGGTGCTCACAAAACAAATATGCCCTTTGGCTCAATCAACAACAAAATGGGATTAAAAATTTGGCGGAATTGGAATTGATGAATTTTATTGGATAAATAATTTAAAAAGGTGGCAAGGTGGAATATGGAGGCATAGGCAAACTATTCAATTGAATGGCCGTAAATTTTGTGGTGTAAAATTTGCGTGTGATTTTGGTGTTGTTCTTCTCTCAATGAGCTGACGCGTGGCTTTCATTCCCCATATAATAGTATGCCCCCATTATCATCAACAAAAGGGCGGAAATTGTGAATGAATGCGTCCCTCTATGGGCAATTCTATTTGGCCAATTTGTGGTTGGGTTTTGGTTTGTGTAAATATTTAAAATATATAATGAATTGGGACTCTGGGAATGAGAATATGGGGGGAATTGGTACAATTGGAGCGAAAATCGACTCCAATTGGGGAATGAGAAATTATTGAATGAATGGGAAAAAATGTTGGGGGAATTATAAATTGGCTATGTTCGAGGAATGGGAAATTAGCGAGCAATGGCACAAATGCGCAGATAAGAAATAAAGAATAGAAAGAGGAAGTAAATTAAAATTTGCATCTGGCAATAATTTTAGCATTTTTAGGCTGGCAAAATTTTTTAGTTTTAGATTTGTGGTTGGCAATAATGTTGCCATTTTATTTTGGCACAAGCATTTTCGGCTTTTTGCTTTGGCCTTTACTTAAATTGTTAAGAAGTACGGAAATTGTCGTGAGAAATTCGTAAAAAATTCAGAAATTTTGAAAGAAAACAAATAAATAATCAACAAATTTAGACTAAATTTCAGTGGGCAATCTGCCAGCCTCCCCTTGGTGGGAAAACCACCATAAATCAGAGGCAATACACTCACTCATCATCAGACCAATGGCCACAAAAATAGTAGCGCCGTAGGCCCTAAACTAAACAAAACATCGATTGGTAATTTTCACTGACGCCGGCGGCGCAAATAAATATTTTTGCCTCGAGAATCGAGAGAATTGGAAATGAAGAAAATAGAATGGAAGCGGGGAAATGGGGAAGAAGCACAAAATATTGGCGTTGAAGGAAGGACAAAGGCACTTCGCCCGCACCGCCGCTATGCCTCGGGCCTAAATAGTAGTAAACGGGAAATTTATTTGGTTTGGTTTGGGTTTTGTTTCTTATCGCTGAAAAGAGATCATCGACTATCAAAATCAATGGGAAAATATAAATAGTTGGGGAAGCAAAAATGACATTTCCCCCGAGCAAAATGTGATCTTCGGCAAAAAATTCTCCCCAAATATGATTCCCTTTTTTCTTCCTTTTATTAGCTGTGAAAATTTTTCCAAAAAAATTTTGAAAAATTTCTAGAACATTTTTCAATTTATTTGACTGAGATTAATGCAATATCCAAATTTTAAATTAGGACTTATTTAGTTCTGAAGCATCGGAGCAGCCCAACTTATCGCCAATTATAATAATTCATCAATTTCTTGAACCAATTTTAATTAATTTGATATCAAATTAAAGAACAGACTTTTGGCTATTAAATGATATTTATTTATTAAATTTGGTTCGAAATTGGATGAATTTCTGCCCAAAAAACACTAAAAATTTGGCTAATCCATAGAATAAAAGTCATTTGTGGTTTTTGATCATAAACTTCATTAATTCTGTACCAAATTTTAATAAAATTAATGTCAAGCCAAAAGTCTGCTCTTTAATTTGATTGCAAAGTAACCAAAATTTGCTCAGTTCTTAATTAATTATAATAAAAGACGACAAGTTGAGGCATATCCCATCCCATTAATAAAAAGGTTATAAAATTTTTCTGCTCCTATAATTTTGGTTATTTGAATTTTGGAGTGGACCATTTGAATATTTTCATTCAAATTCCCTCTTTTCTCTTTTTTCTTCCATTCAATTCCATTTTTAAAATTTAATCCACAATTTCCTCTGAACCATCCAAAACCATTTTCCCCCTTTTCCTCCCTCTGAAGCATTTTGTTTTCCCCATTTAATTTTAAATTTATGATTTCTAAAAAAAGGGGGGATTACTCCCACCTTCAATATCCGCTTCTTCTTTTTAAAAGGAATTTATTTAAAAAACCATACATCGCCCATGCACATTTTGGAAGTACAACCAAAGTCCTTTGGACCAGAGATCTCCCTCCATCCCCCCAACCATACATATACTTTTGATCCATCAAAAAAACATCATATTGTGGCAATGTGGAAGGTGGCACTAATAAGATGGTGATGTGAGGTGTCTATAAAGCTAAAGCCGATGGCATATAAAGCCCCATATTCTAAAAATAGTACCAAAATCGACTCTATTGCACATTTTGCGGGTTCTAATCTCTAATCCTCTCACATCCAAACATCGTCCCATGCCCCGAAAAATGTTTGACAAGCCAAACGGCTGTATCAACCTTTTATTTTGCCTAAATTTTTCATTAATATAAATAGTTAAAGTGGGTTTTTACCACAAAATCTAAACGCCTTTTACAACAAGGGTTCAAATTCCTTAAATCCATATATCATCCTATGCGCCAAAAAGATGAATGTGCCAAAATTTTATGTGTTTACCAATGCCACTTTCCCCCTTTTATAATTTGCCCTCAAATAATTTCTTTTTTTTGCTTCAATATATAAAATCATCCAATCTCACATCCAACATATCATCCATGTGAGCCCAAAGAAGAATGCCAAAATTATGGCTAATTCCAATGACAATGCCTAAAGAGAAATGGCACCAATTTACCCTTCTTAATTTGCTTCTTTTTGTCCATAAAACTTGCTCATTATCAATTTAAAAAAAATACCCCCTCGAAGATGTCACTAAATATGAAGTAGTATCCAAAGAAATCTAAAACCACCAAAACAGCACAGTAGATTCCAAAATTAGTTAACTTGGCGGATTTTTGGCCACAATATTTGACCCTTTTAAATAAGAGACCTTCCAAAAAAACATTATCAATAACAAATGCCAAAAATATGTGTTTTTGCCAATGCCAAAAGGCATGGCTAATTTCCCCTTTTATAATTTGCTTCTTTTTGTCCCCATCAAATAAAAATTTGCTCATCATAAATCCATAAATATATAAAAATCCTCCCCCAAAAGTGTTTTATTTCGTTTCCTGGGCGACACACTTTCGGCCTCCCACATTTGATAGGATTGGCAAAACAACATTTTTTTTTTGATGGCCAGACGCGTCGCGCAACATCTTTTGTTGGGCAAGTGGAATTGACCAAAAAGCAAACACCAAGAACATGAAAAAATCACATATATCAGGGCTGATGAGGGCTCCCAATAATTCTTATTTGATAAAAAACAAATTGACTCTTGTCCGAAATTTCCTTATAAATTCCTAAATTGTCCTTAATTGGAAATTTTTACAAAAATTTTTCCCTTCTGGACTATTTTTGACTAAAATTCTTAATTCTTTCCTGCAGTATGTCCTGAACATCGTGGATAATATATAAATCGCCTTTATTTACTACGTAGGAGCCCTATGGCCATACATCAATTCAACGAAGGCCGACTGGAATTAAAAATGGGAGGAAAAGGCCCACCTTTCCTTGATGAGGGATCATCCAAAAGTCTCCTTTTTAAAGCCACTTATTAAATTAATTTATTGGAAATATCCATACATATTTTGGCCAAAACCATTTTATATTACACTTAAATATTCTAGAGTGGCTTCGGCTCCACCCATCCAAATCCCTAAAGTCGGCACGGCACCAAAAATCAGCACGGCACAAATTTCCCACATTCAATCATTAGCATTTATCATTCACAGATTTAATATCCCATATATATCCGCCTTCAATCCAAAAAAATCCCTGTCAATTGGCAACGAGTCGAGTGCGCCCACATTTCGGCACTTATTCCCCTATTTTATATATTGCGCCCGTCATATATAAAAATCCATTTTAAATCCGACGACCAACGAGTGCCCTGCAATTGTCTATCCACCACATTTCGGCCGCCGCCGCCGCCACCGGCTTAATGTGCACGGATGAAAAGATGAGTCTGGCCAATGTTAAGAAGGCTGCCGCCGCCGTTGTTGCCTCCCAGTCCCAGCCATTGCCGCCAGAGCCATCATCTTTGGCCAATGGACAACAACGACGGTTATCATCAATAAATGGCAATGAAATAGGTGAAAGCCAAGGAATTTGTCGAAATCGCCGACAGCGTCCTACAAATCCGTCAATTGTGGCCATTTCCCAGTGTTCTGTCGACCAAATTGATGATGATTTTTTGCTGCAGCAACCTTCCACATCCTCCGCCACAATGTTGATTTCACCGATCAGCGCAATGGCGCCTGCGCATTCGGCCAATGTCCCACCCAAAAATGTGCCATTCGAATGCAGCCATAAGCTGGATATGAATTCACTGCAGGCATTGCAACATGACGAGTAAATTAATTCGGGATATTTGGGGCCAAAATTGACTTTAAAAAATATCTTTTTTTTCAAAAAATTTGCATTGGACTAACTTGTTGCCATTTACTATAACTCTTGAAAGACTGAATCAATTTTGATAATTTTGTTATCAAATTAAAGAGAAGACTTTTGGCTATTAAATGATATTAATTTTATTTAAATTGGTTTAGAATTGATGAAGTTGAGCCCAAAAAAACAAATGAATATTTCGATAAGTCATAGTAAAGGTCATTTCAAATGTTTTTTTTGGTCTCATTATTCCACCAATTTTGAACAAATTTAATTAAAATTAATATCATTTGATAGCTAAAAGTCTGCTCTTTAATTTGATACCAAAATATTGAAAATTAGTTCAATTCGTGGATCAGTTATTTAAAATGGCGTCAAGTAGGGTGTATCCGCATAATTTTTCTTGGTTTGGAAATTCTGTTGAATTTTAGTGATGAGGACCAAGTACATCAAGCAAATAGCAGCTATTTGAGTAAACAAAAACAGAATCGTCAAGATGGGGGCACCAAAAATGGGGTTGGCCCTGGTGGAACAATTGGTGTCAGTGCCAATGCTAACAACAACAATTTTCGGCTTTTCGGCGAACTTTGTGCCGTTTGTGGTGATTTGGCCTCCGGCGTTCATTTCTCGGTTTTCATTTTGTCCGACGAGTTCCATTTTTGTATTTTGATATAAATAGGTTTGGTCCTGCAATGGATGCAAAACATTCTTTCGGAGGGTGGTCATCGAGGTTTGAAAACAGCATAAAAATGGAGGATTTTAATGAGAAATATTGATGAGGGGTTTAAAGGGCAAATCCTTTTTTTAAGAATTCATCTCATAATTCTAATCTAATACTCAAAATTCTAACATGGAAATTTTTAAAAGCTATTTGAAATATCTGCTATTTACCCAAAGCTCCAAAAACTTTTACGGTATTAGAGATTGATGAAAAAAGAACATCAGTGGAGGTTAATTGTAGAGTTTATGACCAAAAATACTGTCCATTTTCAAGTTCAATCTTTTGGAGGTTTCTGGTCAAAATGGAAAAAATGATTGATATCTGCTGATGTTCAATGATTCCCATGGTCATCATATTTAGCTATGCAAAAAATTCACAAAAAATAATTTTATAATATTTGGCCGTGTCCAGATAGTCAAAATTTGCATTTTCTTTTTCCTTATTTACCCCCATAATAAGAATTAAGAAATTAAAATTATTGCAGAATCGAACATATTCCTGCAAACGTGATGGGAATTGCCCAATGGACAAAGACCATCGATGTTCATGTAAAAATTGCACACGGAAATAATTGAATTATCACCAAAAAAAGGTCGCGCATGTCGTTTCAAAAAATGCCTCAAAGTTGGAATGGATTCAGCGGAATTGAACATTGAACGGAGGCGAAAAAGAAAAGTCACTGAAATAAATCGGCCAGAAATAATAATTGACAGGATTGATGATCCATTGGCAAGTTTTCTTTTTGTATTGGCAAATTTATCGAAAATTGAAGACAATAAGCTCGAGTTTTCTCTGCTGAGGTATTCTCTAATTCATCTCCGAATTTTCAATTCTATAGGAAATTCACAAATCCAATTCCCAAAATTCAAATCTCCAATTTTATTATAGTATATCATAGATTCGTGAATTGGTTGGCAAAGAGCGACAATTCACCAAATTGCTCACATCCACCATCACCCCAATCCATCCATCCATTCGGGATGCCCTGAAACAAGAGGCCAGTTGCTTTGAACAATTCGAACAACATGAAAGGAATCAAATGAGGCCAGGTTGGTTTAAAAGTGGATATTCCAAATATCAAAATTACAGAAAAAAAAGTACATAATACTAAAATAATTTTAATGGTTTAAGGATGGATTTATCTATCTTACATTCTCAAAAAAATATACCCAAAATTGAATAGAGCTGGTCAAGCGTCAAAACGAATTGAACGATATATAATTTGTATGGTTTGGTTATCAAATTAAAGGTATAAAACGGTTTAAACCGATTTTGGTTTAATAGTTCAAAACTAAATTAGAATTGATTAAACCTAAAATCAAAACATAATCAAATTAATGCTTCCAAATTAAATATTCCCCCATATTCCAAATTTGTATGCAATTTTCACCAGGGGACCAAATGAATTTCTCCTATTGGCGGGCCAAAATTCTTTCCACCACAATTGAATGGGCCAAATCCTTCGATGAATTTGGCCAACTTTGCCAAGAGGACAAGGAGGCAATGATTGTGCATTCATGCTTTTCCATTTTGGTCTTCTCCGAAGCATTCCATACACCCGAAAGGTACACGGATCGAATCGTGTTCCCGGATGGCCTCTCCGGATTCCGCAATTTGTCGGCCAATATCATCAGGGAACGAAGTGGATTGATTCCAACGGTGGTGGCCGTCATCAATAATATTTTGGTGAGAAATGGATAATTTTTTGGCCATAGCTCAAAAAGGAAGCAACTAATTCGAGAAGGCGATATGCCTTTTGAAAGCCCTAAATGTCCTATAAAAAGTGGCTAAAATAATTTTTCGGCATTTTAAAACACTTTATAGGAAGGAGGCTTTTCCTTGGAAAACTATATAAAAATAAAGGTCAATTATATTCAAAGACTTTCAACTTTCTTAAAATTAGATCTAAAAAAAATTAACTTACCAAATTCTAGAGGACACTTTAAGCTTTGAAATGATATATCGCTATCCCGAAATGATTGTTACCTTGTTTAGATATCAATAAAAGAATTGAAAAGGATTATTGAAATGGATAGAATTGAATTTTATTTCAAAATTAAACATTAAAAATGGGTGATTAAGCAAACTATTTTTTTTGCTCTTTAAAATGATACCAAAATATTCATGAATGGTTTTGTTTGATATGAGTTATAGTTATTTGAATTTATAAAAATCAGCTATAACCTATAACAATTGAAGTGAAAAGTGAATATGCCCCGAGGATTCGTCAGTCGCAAAATCAAAGTGAATATAAGAAAGGAAAATTCGGTCTCTTCACAAACGATACCGTATTCTCTCTTCTTCCAATCAAATCATGCCTAGGCAGTATGTGATTTGTTCTCCTCCTTCCCTTTCCTTTCATTTGGGCATTTCAATTTTTTCCCTCTACCGTATCTTGGGGGGGCATTTTTAGTCATAACTAAACAAGGAAACAACCAATTCGAGAAGACAATATGTCATTCGAAAGCCCTAAATGTCCTCTAAAAAGTGGCTTTATTGATTTTTTGAATGTTAAAGCAATTTGTAAAATAAGTGGCTTTTCCTCCAAAAATTCGAATTTATTACATTCAAAGATTTGTAATTTTTTAAAGTTTAAAAATTTCATAAAATTTAATATGGCCACTTTTTTGAGGACATTTTAGGCTTTCAAATGGTATATCGCCTTCCCGGATTGATTATTGTCTCGCTGAGAAATTAATAAAAATTTGGAAAATAAATACGTAAACCCATAATAAAATTTTTCAAAATTTATAGGTGCCAATTCGTCGAATGCAAATGACCGAAGTTGAATACGTCCTTTTGTGTGCAATTTTATTCTTCGATCCGGGTACCTCTAAATTTGCTTTGTCTTATTTTATTTTTACCCCAAGAATGCCTCACATTGACCGAATCGGCCATTCAAATAATCACCGAAAAGCGGAGTGCCGTTTTGTTTAGCCTTCGACGACATTTGGACTTCAAATTGAAGGATCCGTTGGAGGCGGCAATTCGAATGGCCGATTTGTTGTTGCGCATCTCAAATGTTCATGTATGGAAAATTTCGATTAAAAAAAAAATAAAATTGGAAAAGCCAAAAAATGGCAACATTTAATAATATTTTATTAGAGACAACCCAACTTGACGTCATAACTCATCAATGTTTGGACAAATTTTGATGATTTTATTATTAAATTAAAGAGCAGAGTTTTGACTATTTAATTGATATTAATTTAATTTAAATTGGTTCATCAGTATTATTGGAATTATTAACAAAAATAAAGAAAATTTCGCTAATCCATAACAAAGGTCATTTTAAATGGTTTTTTGGGCATAAATTCATGCAATTCTAAACCATTTAAATAAAATAAATATCATTGGATATTCAAAAGTCTGCTCTTTAATTTGATAAAAAAATTCATCTAATTTGCTTCAGTCTTTGATGATAATTATTATAAATGGCGTCATTGTGTGGCACACATTTCTTAATAAGCATAATTTAACTTTCATTTTTAAATCATTTTTCAGAAAGTGGCTGCCTTCAAACGTGAAACACTTTGTACCATTGAAACTTTCAATTTGATGTCTCCTCATCCGTAACCACCTCCCCTCATCAGTTTAATTTAATCTTTGCCAATTTCAGTTTGACAATGGAAATCAGCAAAAAATATGCGGATGTCTCATTCTTCTAGGCTGCCTCTTCAATCCAAATCCATTAAATCTCATTGCCCCCCCCCCCCCCCCCCATTTTCCCATATTTTCTCAGAAATCTATTTAGAAAATCCACATTTTTTACCTCCAAATTCATCATATTTTCTTTCAAAATTTTTACATCTAAAATTGGCACTTTTTGTGGCCATATATGGCTATAATTAAATAATAGAATATAGGCTTTGGAATTAGGCAATTTTGCCGCATTTGGCCACATTATATAGACTCTAAAAAGAAAAGTTGGAAGTTAATTTACAAAAATACCCCCTCCCCTCATTTCACTGTTTACTCATTTTTCACCTCTATTTATTATTCTTGCCCAATGAATTATTTATTTATTTTTATTTTAGTTAATTTAATTATAATATTTCCTATATTTTTATTTTAACTTGCCCAATCAACCAAATCTTTCCTCATTTATTTTTATTGCCTCAAAAAATGCAAATATTTCCCTCAAAATCTTTTCAAATCAATTTGTGATCAACAAAAATAAATTTATGAATTCATTTTATTATTTTTCTATAATTTGTTGATAAAAACTCAAATTAAAATGAAATTTGTTGGGTTAAACCGGAAAGTGACATTAGGGTTTCGGCCACTAGTGTCTCAACGATTTTGTCGAGCCATAGATCATCAGCCAATTAAACAATTTAAAAGATTTAAAGTGCATTTAATAGCTTGCTATCTATTGCTATATTAATCATCCAAAAATATAAAGTTTTGGCCAAATTTTGCCCATAAAACTTCCAAAAATCGCCTTTATTTTTGGTATTTATGGCCATATTTTGGTCAAAACATTAGAGTTTTGGATGATCTAATATATGTACTAATGGATATCCTCATAGGGCTATTTATTATATGGACTTTATATCATTTAAATTGGTTAACGGCTCGTCAAAATAGCTGATGAGATGCTAGTGGCCGAAACCTAATGACCCAACCGGGGTAAAAACACCCTTCTCCATCGCAAATTTATTTCAAAAATATTGGCTAAAATGAAAGGCCAATCTCTGCCACTTTTTAAATTGCCATTTGTGAAGCATCCACTGGAGGAAATGCTAATTTTTCATGAGACAATTCCATTCCCCAACCCCCATCTTCCCCTTTTCCTACCACATCCGTCCGATGTGTGTGGATGACCTTCTCATCGCCCCGTCATTTGCCAATAAATAATTTTTCCCTCTCATTTCCATACACATTTTCTTCCCCCATTTTACCAACAAAATTCATTTGCAAATAACCGCACGATTTGATGATTGGCTGACCCACAAAATTCATCGAAAACGGTATTTCATGTTTTTGAAAGAAAATTTGTTGAAAACTCCATTTGAATTATAATTTTTAATTTATTCCCTCCCAAAAATATGCCAAAACATTGAAAGTTTGATTTGTTTATTTATCCGGCGGACAACCGGAGGGAATTGTCCGGCGGATGGGCCAATAATTTTGATGACATTTTCGACAGAGAAGAAAGGCAGTGTGCCGCCTTTTTGAATGGCCTTTTTGGCAGGCCGCCACTCTTTGACTTGTCAAATTAGCCGCTTCCCTTTGATGAAGAGGAAAAAGCAATCCACGCCCCCTCCTTGCCTTTTAATTTGGCCCAATTAAAAGTGCGCGATAACACAAAAGAAAAGAGGCGCGAAAAAGTCCGACGCCAACTAAAATTAGACTTTTGTTCCATTTTTCCCTCTTAATTTTTTTCAATTTTTGTTGCATCCAATCAACGATGGAATCCAATCCAATCCAATTAGCGCAACAAATATCCAGCAGTTTTCAATGAAAACAGCGCCGAAATTTTGAACAAAACAATTTGGTACAAAAAGGTGGAATTAATCGGAAATTGTTTTTGTTCTTTTCCTCAATATAATTTGTGAATATCGTATCCAGCCTTCTGGCACAAATATTAATTAGAACAAAATAAGTGTCACATCTAAACCTTTATTTTACCCATATCTCAATAAGGAAGCAAAGAATTCAGGAAGGCAATATGCCATTTGAAAGCCTTAAATGTCCTCTACAAAGTGGCATTATTTTTTGAAAGCTTTTATAATTAGTAATATAAGAGGCTTTTCCTCTAAAAATTCGATTTTATTACTCTCAAAGACTTGAAATTTTCTAAATTTTAATTGAAGTTTGAATTAAAAATTAATAAGGCCATATTTGTAGAGGACACTTTGGGCTTTAAAATGGTATATCATATTTCCTGATTGACTATTGCCTTGTTGATGAACTATTAACAAAACAATGGTCACCCAAAAATAAATAATTTCTAGCCTTTTACCTTTTTTCCACCAATTACTTGAAAATAATGTTTTTTTTTGTCAAAAATTCTCGACAAAATTTGACCTCCCCACATTCAATAATGTCATCCCACTAACAAATTGGCACCATTTTGGCCTAATAATGGGTGGTGAGTGGACATTGCATAATCCTCTCTCACTCCTCTGTGCCAATGCCAAGAAAAGCTGGTAATCCTCAAATATAGAAGCATATGAATGGGTCAACAACAATGAATGATGATTGAGGGGAACAATGGATTTGAGGAGGGGAGGATGGACCCAGCAGGAAATTTTCGGGTAAATTTTGTGTATTCAAGTGAAGGAGAATCTCGACTTTTCAATGAGTGAATTTGGGGAGGGAAAGGGGAATATTCAAATTGAACATGGACATTTTCACATTTGGATGAAGGGAGAGGTCCTAATCCTCTTCTTCTACCTCTTTATTCACATTATTTGTAAAAGTATGAGCTGTGAAAATGCAAACAAAAATGGTCTAAATTAAAATCATTATTCTATTACGAAATTATTCATTTTGAAAAATGAATGGCCAAATCTTAGTTAAATTTTGGCTCAGCCTTTATTTTCTGGCTTACCCAATATTTACCCAAAGTTAACTCAAAAAGTATGCTATTTTAAAAAAAAACCGCAATTCGTTAATTAATGATTTGTCATTTTAAATTGGAAACTTCAAAAAAGCACATTGAAATCGACCGACAATTATTCGCATTGAAAAATATGCCAATATTTTAGGGCAATAAAACTTACATTTTTAGCTAAAAGATATGAAATAGGATAAAGCCACTCTATGAATGATGTGCATTGGTCAAAATCTGCTTACATTCTAATTTTATATCGGCAATTTTGCCTTGAAAAATGTCTGTATTATTGGGACAATTTAATAAATATTTCTCATTTATAATTTTGCTCTATTTCTTCCCCTTTCCCCTCTCCCCCTACCGTACTCCCCTCCTTCCCCCTCCTCCCCCCCCCCCATTCTAATTGTCCTTTTGCCCATCTCCTCATTTGCGCGCAACTGACAATTAGCAAGCACAAACAAATAAGATAAAATTCTGTTCCCACCATCCCATTTCCATCCAACATTATTGTGTCAATCCATTCTGCTAGTTCCTTGAATATGAATATTAATCGTGTGCCTTCCGCTTCCAAGCAGGGGAGATGAGTCAATTTGGCCATTCGGTGCCTCACAATTCTCTCATTTACCATATAGCAAATCCCGAAATTATGCAAATTGATCACAATTGCCACTAGCCAAGAATCTCATCCACAGAATTTCCATTTGTTTGTGCCAATAATTTCCCTCATAAATATCGTTTTTAACCCCGCATTGAACACTTCTTCCCATTTCCCGGATTGTTCTCCTTTTTCCCCTTGACCTTATCCAGCGCATTTCCGCCCGCGCATTTATCCTCAAAGGTGCCATAAATTCATCATCCACCCATTTAGAATCTTGGCGAAAGGAGGATATCTTCCCTGTCTGAATTATATTGCCGCCATTCTTCCATGGGGAAATGGGGCACAAACAAAATTTGAGGATATTTCCAATTCCAAAATTGGAAATATTTAAATTGCCGACAAAATTTTCTGCCGAAAATTTTTAATTTTCAAGGCCTTATAACCTGGCCAGGACAAAATATTGTAGCTTAAAATCAGGTTTAGGGATTTTCTTTTTATCATAGAATGATTAGGCCAATTTATATGGCCTAAAAAAATATAATTTTTAGACACATAAATATAATTTTCGGTAAGTTCAATGTTTTTTCAGCAAATTTTGGCATAATTTTCATTGAATTAAATCGAAATCCAAAAGGAAAATGACCGAAAATGAAGGGCAGTCTTCATCAAGGTCGGTGGCAACAACTGTTTGGAATCCTGGTTTGGATTCTTCAAACAAAAATTCATCGCCAATCATCCAATCTTCCACCACGGCTCCACAATTGTTACCATTTCCACCACCTTTTGCCCTTTTGGCTGCCGCTGCCCATTTCCGTCAGCAGCATCAACAAAATCTGGTAGACGAAGTTTCGGTACCTATGCCATTTTTTGGGCAATTGCTCAATGAGGCTATTACCAATCTGGGAAGGCGATATACCATTGGAAAGCTTAGAGTTTCCTTTATAATTTGGCTTACTTTAAATTTATGAAATTCAATTTTAAAAAAGTTATAAATCTTCGAGATTAGCCAATCTGAATTTTTTATGGAAAACCATTTATCATGAAATTGTTTAGAAATTTTAAAAAATAAACTAAAAGCCACTTTTTGGAAGATATTTAGGGCTTTCAATTGGCATATCGCCTTCCTAGATTGGTTGCTTCCTTATTGAGATATGGCCTAAAAAAGCTAATAAGGTACACTAAAGTACCATTTCCAACAGAATCAACGTTGTCAGCAGCAAAATGTCATGCCGAAAATGCATGTCCCTCTTCCGCCTTCGACGTCGGCATCATTCCCATTCCCACCTTTCACATTTCCGCCTCCAGCATTTCGTTTGCCACCTCCACCCTTCCCTTTTATGCTTCCACCGCCGCCTCCTCCTCAAATTCCTTCACCAAATTTTGGCCAAATGGCAGCCGCATTTATGGCAAATTTGGCAGCCAATCGGCAACAACAACAAATGGAAATGATGAATGGAGGAAATGGGAATAATAATGGCACTAAAAGGAGGAAGAAGGAGAGGGCAAAATGGCCAATTTGTGGGTGGAAAAGGATTAAATTTAGGAAAATTTTTATATTTTTTAGTGGATAATGGCAGTCAATCAATAGAAAATGGGCAAAATGGAATGTCATTAGAAAAATCAGGAGAAATTGATAATGCCCCAAAAAGAAATAAACGAAAAGGACGCGAAATTGTGGCCGGCAGGGAAGAATTTTTGTACAGAGAAGGGGAAGAAAAGGATGGTCTCCCATCCTCGACAACATTTGTGGCCAACAACAACAAAAGGAGCAGACAAAATACATCAACAAATCCGATTGTGGAATCGGTGCTGAATGAGAAGCCGGCTGCCGTCAATTTCAACACATGCGGTTGGTAATTGGACCATTTTGGATGAATTTAATATGAATTTGGGGGTATTAAATTGCTTGGAATTTGCCAAATTCCTCCCTACTCAGGCAATTAGGCAACTTAATTCCCTAAATTTTTCGAGAAAACGAAGTGGCTTTTTTCCAAATAAAATTGAACAAATAACGGCTTCATCCTACCCAATCCTTCCTAATCAATATTTCGCCAACTATCAATATTAGCCCTAAACAATCAATTTGGACTATTTCAATGTGATTTTAGGACAAAATTTTAATTTAATTTAAAAATGCCCCAATTCTATATTTTTTTCCAGCAATTTGTGGAATTTCATTTCGCATAACCACCGAATTGGTGGCCCATGTCCGCTCCAATCATCGGCACACAAGCAGATACGATCGCCAACAGAGAACATCCATTGGCGAGGCCCAATTGAAGGAGAAATTGACGATGGTGAAGGATGGACAAAGAAGTGGGGAATGGACGGTGGATGAGGCAGAAATACAAAATAATTTACAAAAAAAATGATAATATTTAATTAATTTGATTTAATTAATTTGATTTAATTAATTTTATTTAATTAATAAATTCTCGTTTCTCCCTTATCATATTAAAAATTTATAAAATATTATTGTATCATTAGATAGAGCATTTTCTCCTCTATCAAAACATATCAAAATTATAAAAATCGATTCATTCATCGATGAGTTATGTGCATCTAAAAAACGCTGCTCCAAACAAGGGAGACTACTTAGTTGACATTCTCTTACTGTAATGAATATATGAATATGCCCTTAAGGCAATTCCCTGCATTGCTGCTGATTGTGAGAGAAGAATGCTCCCTCTGTTACCGTATTTTTCCTTTCTTAATAAAAAAAGTATCCAACCTTTCCTATCTTCTAAAGCCATCTTCAATTCCCCTATCTAATTATTTCCTTCTGAAAAGCAGCGAACATTCAAATTTATTGTTTTTTTTAAATAATTATAACTCATAAATTGAATTAACCAATTTTAATGATTTGAATACAAATTTGATAGAGGAGAAAATTCTTATAAACCTATTCCATAATTCATTTAATTAAATAAATTATTTGTATTTATTTGGAATAAATTCAAAAATATTCATTGTTTATTCATTCATATTCAATTTCACCGCCACCATATTTCCATATATGTGTTTTCGGCCCATCACCAATTTCATGTATTAATCCAATTTTTCCCTGTTAATTTCGTTATCACAATTTTTGGGGGAATTAACCAGTTTGCCTCTGTTCAAATGCCTCAATGTCTTCCATTTCTGCAATTTTCACTGACTTTTTTGTTTGGCCATCGTCTTCGTCCATTTCACCAATGAATTTTTCACATTCCATTGGGTCATTTCCAGCAATTTGGTCTCGAGTCAAACTATGAGCAAAAATTGTAAATAGGTTTAAAATTTTAGATTTTATTCCAATTTATTTTCACATTATTGAGCTTTTTAATTAAATATAAATGATGTATTTCTAAATTTCTATTTCTATTTCCATTCTGCCTTGAAATTGAAATGTAATAGCCAAAAACACAACATTTTATATCAATTAGTAGGGTAGGATGAGTCTATTAACCAAAACTATAACAGAGTTTTTTGTCCCGAGGAATTTTCAGAACCGAAAAACCGAAACCGAAGATCTCGTAACTTTGTCCTACCCAACCAATTAGAATAGTAGAGCATAAATTCATCGGTGAATTTAATCTGAAAAAATCATAGCCACACTGGCTAACATGCATTAATCCCTGTTGATTATGGTAAATCAAACAAAGCGTGTTTCAATAAAGAGTTGTTTAGGGGATGTTTTGGGAGTGGCTAGTTCCCAAGGACCTTCGCCAGGCCCCCGAAGGGTCCCAGGGGCCCTCTCCATGTTCTTTCTTCAGTGCCATTTTACAGGGGTTTTACTTTCATTTTATCCAGTTGTTATTCACAATATTGACGAGGGAAGGTGGAAAGGACGAGCGGGTCTCGACCCACCCAAAGTGATGGAATGATGGGAGGGGAGACTCCGATTGGAGAGAATGAATTCCCTTATATTGAACAAATTAGGGGCGGGGAAAGGTGGTACTAACAGCGTGGAAGGACCCTCTTTGCTTTGACTCATTATTTGTTGTTAATTAGAGTTGGACAAAGTCAGTTTTAAACCGGGATTTTGGCAAAATCCGGTTTTCGGTTTCTGAAAAAGTCGGTTTCGGTTTCTCCTATTTTCGGTTTAAAATAGATATTTCATTTGAAACTTCATCGATTTTCTCAAGCCGAAACCGACTTTGTCCAATTATATTATTAATAAAAAATTAAACCAAAAAATACCAATTTAATTGTTGGATTAGGAAGGGGAATAGGACCTGTGTATGTTTTGTTGGATGAATGCAGCCAACATAAGGAAGAGCACACAAAACTGTGAAATGTTTTTTACAAATGCGATGAAATTTAATTTAAGATTGAACCAAGAATATTGTATCCCTGGTCAAATTCTGATACAACAAAACAATGACCAACAAATTCAGTGGAATCCGAAAGAAATTCATCGTTGTTGAACGACTCTAAATTAATATGAAATATATTGAGCCGCATATGAGGAATTGCCTCTTCTGGAATGTATTTGCTTCGAAGAAAGCCCATTGCCGGCCAAAAAATGCCAACACAAAATTCGAACAAATTGAATGCGGCAAAAATGGCCAATGAATTGTATTTGAGCAGAATTGGAGTGCACAGTGACAATGCGGAGGCAAAAAGCACGAATCTATTTGAGGGGACATTCACAAATAAATTCATTAAATGGCAGAAACCGCATGAAGGATTCGGGTTGAAATTTTTGGCAAAGCACATTGAACACGGCGGAACCGGCCATCACGGCCAACATGAATGAGGCGAATATGTAGCCGTGGGGGATTTGCTCGGAGCCGACGGCGGCACCCAACGCCGGTGTCCATTCCAACACGAAAACATACATTGAACTGTTTGGAGGGGAGATCAAATTGAATGGAGGAATGTTCAATTATAGAAATAAGCCTAATTTGAATGAGCTTATTAATGTTTCCAACAGAATTAAAAAAGGATTAATATTTGGAGGAATTAATTAAGTTTAAAAGCAAATTAGAAAGGATTTTGGGATAATCTAGATCAAATTTTGTGCCAATTTTGTGGCTATGAAAAATCTAGCAAAAAGAATTGTTGCCAATCTATCAAATGTACCCAATAAATTATAATGCCTATAATCATTTTTCTTCAGGCAATTGGCGAAATTTGTGTCCCCGAATTTTGCGGCCCTTAAAATGAAATTTGCAGTCCTACCAAAAACAATAACAAATATAACTATAAAAGAGCAAAATTTCGAACCAGGGATTTAGGTTTTATGGACTTGGCGGATGGGTCCTATGATTTAGAATTGGCTTCGGTGGATTATTATTGGGCCAAGGGCTACAAATCTCGTTTTTGATTAGAGCCGCAAAATTTAGGGCCCAAATTTTGGTTAACCGAAAAAACGATGAAAAAAAACATCTTTTTTACCCTTCAAAAAGGCTTTGCACCAATCCAAGGTAGAGAATTCGGCGATCTGAAATTGAATGAAATTTTGAGGCAACCAAAATTAAATTGACCATTTAGGATGGCATAAAATGATTGTTGAAAAGATTGGTCCACTCTGGCCTTTTCGTCCCCATAATTTTCGGTCCAATTCAGTGCGCAAACCAATGCCATTATGGCCAAAACAAAGAAGGCACAATCGAATGGGGCCCTTCCAAAAAGATACATGAATCCCCAATGTCCTTTCCTTACACATATCCGAAAAGATTGGCCGCACCCTGGGCCACCAGGCCAGCCAAAATGGCAATCAATGAATTGGCCAATGTGGCATTGGCAAAAATGCGTTTGATGGATTGTTCGCCGAATTGGCGCTAAAATTGCAGCAAAAGGGAATTATTTTTGGATTATTTGGGCACCTTTTTATGCTCAAAAATGAGCCACGATTCGAAGGCACTGAATAAAATGCTGGTGGCAATTCCTCCCAAAAGGCGGCCAATCAACAAAATTTGGAAGTCGGCAAAATGTTTTGTCAAACAACTGAGCCCATAAAGAAGGGCATAGAGAAGGCAATTTGCCTTGCGACCACTGAAAAATTCATTTTGGGGAATAATGTGAAATGTGGCACCAACAATTTGTCGGCAATTGAACCAATGAAAGTGCCGAAAAGAAGACTGGAACCGAAACCGGCGATGAACAACAATTCTAAGCGGGAAATAATTGATTTTTTAGGGATTTGTGAAGATTTTTTAGCTTTCGGCTAATGCTCAAAATGTGTAGGGCTGCTTAGATGGGCCAAATGAATTTGTAAATTATTCCCCCTCACACACCAATCTGATGTTTGCTCATCCAATAGGACTGATAGAGGGCATAAACATGCGGGCCTTGGAGCCAATCGCCGGCCACGGCCAAACAATAAACAACCAAATATGAACGTTGAAAGCCCACAAATTCGGGTCGTTTTTGCTGCTCATCGGTGGGCGCTTTTCTGCGTGCCAAAAGGAGGAGGCCAATTGAGAGGGCATAGAAAATGGCCAATGAGGCGCCGAAAATCATTTTTTGGCAATTCTAACTTTTTTTAGGATTGTCGATTATTGAGAGGATGGATTATTTCCCGGTGCTATTCATTCATCTAGGTTGGGTAATGGCTGTGCAAATTTATTAAAAAAAAATAAAGAAAAATGGGAGAATGGATTCCGGCGTAATTGAGATTGAGGAATAATTTGAGGATGTGGAATATCTCAAATGAAGCGCATTCATCCGACGAGAAAAGATATCCATCTAATCGACCTGCTTTTTGACTTTACTTTCTTTTCCTTTTTTGTTCATTCAAATTCAATGAATTTGCCCAAAATGTTCCATCTATTATTTTTATTTCATATTTTAAAATCGACAAATATGGGAGTTTACATTTTGAGAATATAAAATTTTAGGGATTTGCATTTTTGGGGCAAAAAAAATATCGGTGGAGTATTCAGAATTTATCATTTCATTTTAATCAAAAATAATCTGTAAAATCCATACAAAATAAATGGTAAAAATAGTCAAAATATGACAATGGTGAAAGCTTTCCGGGAATCCATTTATGTTAACTGTCCTTTTCTTTATAATTCTATTCTTAATTTCATTCATGGCACGAAAGATCATCTCCCAAAACTAGGGTTATAGCCGCCGCCATACGGAGGATATTGGCCATAGGGTGGATATTGATTATAGGGAGGATATTGATTGTAAGGTGGATATTGGCCATATGGAGGGTATTGGCCATAAGGCGGATATTGTTGCGGTTGGCCTGCAAAATATTCATTCGGCATTTGTGCCATTCCCAAATTGATGTATAAAACTTACAGCAAATCCCCTGAAAGCATTGTTCCCTTGGATCATTGCAGAAGCCGACATTGGAGAAACCATTGTAAATACAATCTGGAAAAATATGGTATCAGTACAGTAGAACAACTTGTCGCCTCGGGCCAATTTATCGCCTTTTTAAATAACTCATCATTCATCAAAGATTGTTGGCTTTAAATGATATTAATTTCATTTTAAATTGATTTGGTAATGAAATAGTGCACAAGAAATCATTTAAAACGAACTTTACTAGGGATTGTGAGAATTTTCAGTGATTTTTTGAGCACACTTTATCAATTTTGATTCTGAAAAAATTTAAATAAAATTAATTTCATTTGATAGCCAATAGTTTGATGTTTGATCTTTAATATGATAGCATTGGTTCAGTCCTTGATGAGTTAGTGTAAAAGGGATATTGCTGACAATCCCCCCCCCCCCCCCCATTGAATCCCAGAATATTCCACGCACATCCATCATTCACATATCCGTAAGGGCATTGGTTGAAGCCCTGTTGTTGGCAACAAATCCCATTGATGCATCGTTCTCTTGGATCATTGCAGAATCCGTTGTAATAGCAATCTGTGACCAAATGGATTGGGTTTTAATTTTAAATATCATGTGACAATCTTCTATTTGGAATGAATTTTGATATCAAAATGACTGATCAGAGTGAATAGACCGTTGAATTTTGTCCACAAAAACTGTGTGGTCATGTCCAATTTTCCTGCTCTTTTGGTCATAATTTTTCATTTATTATTTCTGTCAAATCCATTAAATTCTTCTTTAATCTAATCATCCAAATCAAACGGTTGTAATTTGTACTAAATTTATTAAGTGTTTCCTTATTTCTTTCACTAATTGATTTGATACGGGATTCTGATGCACAGATTTCATTGTATGGATGTCGTTTATTACTAACAACTCACATCCATCTTGGAACATCCCAATTGGACATTGTTGTTGAACTTGGCCACCGTTGATCACAACGACTTGGGCAATTTTAGGATATGGCAAAAGGGAGAGGCAAAATAGAAGGAGGAAAAGCATCAGGCTAATTGCCATTTTGTGTACGGGGATAAAATCCAAAATAAACCCAACCCAAAACTTTCCAAATACCCAAAGAAACTTCTCGAACCATCCGTCCTAACAAAAATCACAACACATTATTTTGCCAAATTTCTAAATTTACATAGCTGCTGGACTCTGATGCGAATTAGAAATGGGGAAATGAATGAAACGAATGATTTGGTATTTTTTGGGTTGATTTTTTTGTTTGAACTTAACTTTTTAATGCTGTAATGGGGGGAAGTGGCCCAAAAAATACTGAAGTACAATTGAACACAAATTTGACCCATTTTTCTTCGGGCGAATTGATGTTTGATGGGAATTATTGGAATTTTAATGGTACTGTATTGAAATTGCCGAAAAAGGACATAACGCCAAAATAATTAAAGGTTTAAGGATGGGTTTGCCATATGCCTGTCCTAAATTCATAAACCAAATATATACCAAAATTGGATAGAGCTGGTTCAAGAAGCATAAATGGTATATGATTTGTTATGGTTTGGTCATCAATTAAATGGTATTAAACGGTTTTTAAATCCATTTCGGTTTAATGGTTCAAAACTAAAGTTAGAACTGGTTAGATTTAAACCAAAACATCATCAAATGATGAATCTAGTCGAGATCGACACCTATGCATTGAATATACGGTTTGTGGGTCTCAGATAAACCAATGAACCGTGGCAATTTTTTAGATATTTCTTATTATTGCTGGATATTTGAATTATCAGAAGGGAAGGGAATAGTCAACTTTATAAAATCAGACTTGGAAATTTAACAATTTTATTGAATCAACTTTTGATTAAAATAGGTCATCATACGGAGTGTTTGGGGGGAATGCATTTAGATAATTTTGGTTTTATGTCAACATTGGTGGCAAAAAAATACTCATTTAAAAAGGCACATCTTCTCCTCCTCATTCTTCATCATCATTTCGGCCTCATCCATTCATTTGTCTACTTTTTGGCAGCGGTCTCCTTTCCCTCGGTCTTCTTTCGCTCCTCCTCCTTCCGCTTTTCCTCTCCTTTCTGGGCATTGTCCACAATTCGTCGAGTGTCCCCTTCCGGATGCGGATGCTTATGTTCGACCTGTTCAGCCTTGGAACGCTTGCCTTGTGTACCTGGAAATTTAGGAATTGAATATTTTTGAGAAATTTAATAATCAATTTAATTTCATATAGAAAATTAATTTGTTAAATACCATTATTTACTAAAAAATGAATTTTGGGATTTTCATGTGCCAATTGCATTACCTCTTTATTTTGTATGTAAAATTTTTATATATTTTAGCCGAAATAAGAAAACCGAATTGTCCTTTTTTGAACGGTTCAATTCAATTTTTTATAAATACCAAAATTAAACCTGGATGTTTAAATAACCTTAAAATCCGTACCTTTTGGAACTTGGTCAATTTCGCCAGTTGCATATTCCTCAGCGAGTTCTTCAGCGTTGCTCATTTTCAGTTCTTTTGGCCAATAAAATTCAGTAAATTGCTTTTAATTGAATTCGAGGTTTTTTTCTTTAAAAATTATCAATAATTAGGTCATATTAATGATTGAATGAAAAAATATTAAATCGAATTTTAACGTGGCTTTATAAAATGTATTTCAAATAAAAATATATTTATTCTTGATCAGTCAATCAATAAAAAAATAAACAAAAACAAATTTCTATTCGTTAACATCGCCCAAATCTTTGACGTCGAATCGTTTAATGGTGTGCTGGCTGACGTTGCTTATTCCCTTGATATGCGCATTTTCGACGAAAAGGACTTCTTTGCCAACTAAAAAAATACATTTTTTAATGTTTAATTTTTGGAACAAATTACCTGCGGGATCAAAAAGAACCACTTTCGTTTCCGGTGAATTTCTATGCCTCACCCAAATCCTCGTTGCATTTGAAATTGCGCTGATCAATCTGACGACCACATATCTTTAAATTGATTGAAATTTTTTTATTAGAGATTCAATAGAAAATGCAAAACCTTACTTTGTTTTCTTTGCCATGTTTTGCTCACCAATCAATCAACAATCAATCAAGTTAAAAGCTAAAAAATATTAAAATAATTTAAAAAAGAATGAATAAATAAATAATGAACAAAATCATGTGGCCTTTTTCAAACAAAAACAACCGAGAATGAATGGCAGGCAGTTCCGACTCCCGAGTCAAGTCAGTCCCAGCTCCCAGCGCAGCGCCCTGGCCCTGGGGGAAATTTTTTTATTTTTTTTTTTTAATATGACAAAATATCCAATGAAAAATCATGGCAAGATTGCAACAAATTTGGCATGAGCGTGTTGTGTTCATTGAAAAAGCCGAAGCCGAGCCGCCAAAGTCAAATGAACCGGATCCATCCAGTATCCGCGCGAAAATTCTATTGGTAACATTGGTAAGGTGGGGTACCCATTTGCGGTGAATACTTAGGATTTTAAAAAAGAAAAGCAAAATAGGAAATCAGACCGGAAACCCACTGGAAAACAGTTAAATATTGATTTAATTAATGGTTTTGTTTCCAACAATTTTTGAAATTTAATTAATTATTAATTTAATTAATTGGAATATTTAGATAATTAAAATGTATCCAACAAGCACTCGTGAACTTCTTTCCAATTCCAACAACAATCAAAGCTTTTCCCCTTCTCGTTCTTCAACAATAGCACAACAAAGCAGCAACACCACCCATTTTGGTGGCATTTCCAACAATTCATTTGGCTCTTCATCAGCAATGGGGACTACATCTTTTGCCAATTCCAATGAATCACGGGAAATTCAACAACAATTCACCCCAAATTTTTTGTTCGGCAATCAACAACCTTCAAATCGACGCAGTTTTGCCACTCCAACTAGACATTTGCTTCCAAGTTAAATTTTCAAAATTTTAATTTAATTAATAATTAAATTTAAGGTTATGGTTCCCCGGGAATATTGAAGCATCGGGAACCGCTCAATTCTGGCAATAGTAAAAATGTGCATTGGTCGCCAGTTTTAGTACGTGGCCGTTCGCGTTCCAAATCGCCGGAGGATCGAAAAATGCAGCGACTTTCCACCAACGCAGGGAAATCTGCGTCTTCAACTCTTTGGAATGGTTAGTAAATAAAAACCTTAACTTTTTAAAATATTTTAAAGGACCTCCACTTCGCTCACTGAATGAGGACATTCTTGGACCACCGGAAAAGCAATCTCGCATTGAAATGCCCGAACCATTACCAATGCCGACGACAACAAATTTGTTGACGAATATAAATCAACAACAACAGCAGCCATCGGCCATGGCCAATTCATCGGTTGGAGAAGAAAATGGAAGGGAAATAATCGAATTGGATGATGGAGAGGAGGAAGACATTTACTGGGTCACGGTTTTTGGCTTTCAACCAGCACAACGCGACGACATTTTGGAGCTGTTCTCCCGGCATGGCGATATTATGGCACAAAAGGTATTTATAGCTTTGTTAAAATTTTCTTTGTAATTTGCCACAATTTTTAGTCACCAAAACAAGGCAATTGGCTGCACATTCGCTATTCCTCGCCCATTCATGCCAAACAAGCATTGGCCAAAAATGCCACAATTTTCCATGGCCAAATGATTGGAGTGGCGCAATGCATGGATCGTGACACCATGGACCAAGAATCCGCCAATCAACAATTCACAACTCCAATCATTCCACAATCTTCGGCAGCAACGGCGATGAATAAATCAGCCAATTTGAATGGATCATTGATGGAAAAGGACAATTCCCTTTTGTTGAATGGCTCACCGCTGGTTCCATCCACATCCGCCTACAAATCATCTGCTTCCATACATCATAACACTTCTTTGCCGAGGTTAATTTTTTTTAATTTGCCTAAAAACACCAAAAAATTGTATATAATACCGAAATGATTATAATAGTTTAAATAGGGCTTTGTCCTACATTAACAAACCAAATATACCCAAAATAATTGGATAGAGCTGGTCAATACACATTGAATGGCATATATTTGTTATGGTTTGGTCAAGAAAAATAATATTAAACGGTTAAAACTAATTTTAGTTTAATGGTTCAAAATATTAAGAATTGTTTTTAAACCCAAGCCAAAATATAATCAAAAGATGTTTTTTGTCCATATCTACCGAAATACTTTAAGTTTATGGGTTTAGATTAAGATAAAGATAAATCATTGAACTCTTTGGTATATTAAATATTCCCTCAAATATAATAATTTATTTTTTCAGCCGTGCCCGCCTTTCAATTTCTTCCCGTGCCGGAATGCGTCCACTCAATTCATCCAGTTTCATTTCGGCCGATGGTTCCCTCAACCATAGCGTAATTTTCCTCTTCAATTAACACTAAATAATCCATTTCATTTTTAGATGGACAATAACAGTTTTCAAGGCAACCAAAAAAATGATGGCGGCGGCGCCGACGATTCATTCATTGGCAAAATTTGGAATTTGTTCGGCGGAGGGGCCAATGGCAATTAAAGAATTCCATTTATTTATTTATTTATCAATCGATGATTTAAACACACAAAATCCATTTTATTTTTTATATGTTCAATTAATGCCCGTTCGGCAGCGGGTTTTAAATATCATTTCAACGTTCAACCCATCCTTTTTTTGACTTTTTGACCACACATTAAAACTTGTTCATTTTAATTCGTTGATAAAATTTTTAATTAATCATTCATTTATTTTTGATTTCGGCAGTCCTAAAGAATCCGGAATCCAAAATTTTTAAAAACACATTTCTAAAATTTATTGAATGGATGGGATTGAAAATTCATTAATAAATGAAATAAATCATTTGTTGTGTGCTGGAATCCGGTATCCGGACACATTGTACTTTTGGAATCTAATGTTGTGCAGTCTCCGTCCGTATTTTGCTTTCGCAATTCATTAATTAATTTATTTCTCTATTCATATTTTAAAAATTTGTACAATTTATAAATTTAACATTGGTTGTTTTGGTTGTCGATTGTCCCAAAATGTCGGCGCTTGCAATAGAATCCAACAAGTCCCAAAAACGCAGGCAAATGTGAAAATTATTAAAAATAGGCGGTCGAAAACCTGTTTTTTAGAAATAAATTTATTTTTTTTTGTTTTAAGTATTTTTGCTACTTTTCAGTTATTTGTACGCAAATTTTAAAAAGGGAATCGAAGGAAGAATACTCTTTAAGGTATTCCTTCTGATTGTGTCTCTTTGCTATACCGTACTTCTTTTCTTTTAATCAACGAATGAGCATAGAGAATGATGCATGTTCATTCAAAATGCCCTAAAGGCATTGTCATTCGTCATTCACTTCCATCCTTTCTTGGGAACCAATAATTTCCGTACCATTACTTCGCCTTTTGTTAGCTAATAAATAACTCATCAATGAATGAACCGATTTTAATGGTTTTGGTAAAATTTGATAGAGCAGTGCACTCACTATCAAATGATATAAAAATATTTTTAATTCTTAATGAGGAAAAAGTGAATTTCGAAATCAAATCCTTTTAACCAAATTTTCATTAAATATATTTAAATTTATTTCTAATTGTAAGTCTTCTCTTCACCGATTACTATTGGAATTTTCAGTATTAATCGAAAAATACTTTGTTTTCTTTTTCTCAAAATTTTGTGACTAATTTGGAAAGTGTTAAAAATCTGCATACAAATATAACCGATAAGTGCCATTATTTTACCATTGCCACGAATTTCCATTCCATATCAGCCTATAAATATCCAAAATATATAATTCTCGTCCACAACCACTACAACCTTTGTGTCTCGATTCTTTTTCTTCAACAATTCCGCAATAAAACACAAATTCTCAAAGGATTTCAGCGCTTTTGGTGAATTGTACAATTTATGCAATTTTGCGGCCATCGGCGATTTGTTGCCCAATTCATTTTGTGTTAATGATGAATTTCGCAATGAAGAAGAATTTGTTGCTTGCAAATAGCCAACCAATTTTGTTCCATCTCCTTTTTTGATTGTGAATTATTTGCCAATATTTCGGGCTACCATAACTTGTTACCCTAGGCCCACTTGCCTTTGCCACTGTTCAAAATAACTCAAAAAGGACTGAGCAATTTTGATGATTTTATTACCAAATTAAAGAGCAGACTTTTAACTATCATATGATATTAATTTTATTTAAATTAACTCAAAAGAGAAGAAGTTGCGCACAACCATTTCATAAGACCTTAGCAAAATGTTCAGTGATTTTTTCAGCATAATTCCATCAATTCTGAGCCAATTTAAATAAAATCAATATCATTTGATAGCTAAAATTCTGCTCTTTAATTTGATAAAAAAATCATCAAAATTGGTTTAGTTCTTGAAGAGTTATTATAAGCGGCGAATAGATAGGCTCTGAACCGCCCCTTTTTCTTGCCTCTTGTTTTCTGCGGAAAACGGCGCATAAAAACGGGCCTTCGCATTAGCAGAATTCGGGGCAACCAATTCAGAAAAATGCTGCGAATTGTGGAACCCATCAAATGTGTTGTTGGTTTACGAAAATGGAATTGAAGAGCTAAAAATTGGCATAATTCTCGCCCATTTCCCTCTCTTTTCCTTACAAACAACGGTGATTAGGACGGAAAGTGTGACCAAAATCATTGTAAAAAGCAAATATTTTCCCACAAATGGCAAAGTTGTACTGTTAGCCGGAATAATTTCGATCGAAAAAAAGGAATATAAATTATTTTTGTACAAAAAAATAAAACCAGCAATAAGAAAAACATTGTCAAAGCGACCAAAATATTGATGGACAGTGAAACTTTCTCGCCGGATTCTGATGGAAGGTAGAAAACCAAAACGGTGAGGAATGAAATTCCAACACAAGGAAACACCAAATTCACCGTGTAGAACAGGGGTTTACGGCGAAGGGCCAAATTGAACTGGAAAATGAATGAAAAATGGGACATTTCAATACCTTGGCCATTCTTTTGGCCATAGCTCAGCGAGGCGATAGCTATTTTGGGAAGGCATTATGCCATTTTAAAGCCCAAAATGTCTTCTAAAAGATGGCTTAACTAATATTTTTAAAATTTGAAATTTTTTGTAGAAAAAGTTGCTTTTCCTCCAATCTCCAAAATTTTAGGTTTATTGTACTCAAAGACATGTAACACTTTTTAATGATGAATTTTATAAAATATAAAAGAGCCACTTTTTAGAGGACATTTTGGGCTTCTAAATGGTCTATCTCTATCGCCTTCCAAAATTGGCTTATTCCTCGTTGAGTTATGGCCAAAAACTTGGGTACTCAATTCTCCTCAATTGATAAAATAGGCATAAGCCTCTTTCGAATTTCTTACAGTCATTTCCTCGTAATCGCCATTCTTCGGCCCCAAAAATCGCTTCAACTTCCTCGTTGCCTAATTTTAATTGTTCCAATTAATTAATCTCTTTTTTCCTGGCCTCACTTGTGTGCCCATAATATCCCATTCAACGGATGGATAATAATCGCTTAAATCGATGCCCTCCTCCACAATGGCCAACTTCTCCATTTCCCCCCTCTCATTGGGCATTTCCACGTGCGTTTCATTCACCGCATCCATCAGAATTAAATTCAACAAATGCGCAGGATATGACCATGAGCCAAACTATGGGGAAATTAATTATTAGGAGCCGCCAACTTGTCGCCGTTGATAATAACTAATCAAGGAATGAACCAATTTTGATGTTTTTATTATCAAATTAAAGAGCAAACTTTTGGCAATCAAATTATATTAATTTTATTTAAAATGGTCCAAAATTGGATGAAGTTGTGCACAAAAAACCATTTAAAATTGCCTTTTATATGGATTAATGAAATTCTCAGTGGTTTTTTGCACACAACTTCATCAATTCTAAACCAATTTAAATAAAATTAATATAATTTGATAGCCAAATGTTTTCTCTATAATTTGATAACAAAATCAACAAAATTAATTAAGTCCTTAAAAAGATATTATCAACGGCGATAAGTTGGGGGCTTATCCCCATTTTATCCTGTGTTTTTGGTACCTTAAGAATACAATTTTGTTCATCAAATGGGAACCTAAAAAGTATATATTTTGGAATATTCATCAACAAAAAAAAACAACCATTGAATGTCAATTTGACAAAGTGACTTGAAAATGGCCGGAGGCTCCCAGACGACACGCCCTTCAGAATGCAATGTTGCCTTTGTGTTGATCGTAATATTGTAGAATCCTTTTGCATTCTAAAATATTTTATTTGGAGTTAAAATGTGCTGAAATTTCAGCTTTAGGGCAAATTCCAATTTAGGATAATGATTCAGTACGGAGGACCCATAATTTATATCAATTTTTGACCCATATCTCAGAGAGGCAATTGCCAATTTAGGAAGGCGATATGCTATTTGAAAGCCCAAAGTGTCCTCTAAAAAGTGGCTATTTTTTTTATAAATTCCATCGTTGAAAGAAAATTACATGCCTTTAAGATGTAATAACTCGATTTTTTAAAGGAAAAGCCGCTTATTTCATAAATTATTTCCATTTTTTAAAAGCCACTTTTTAGAGGACATTTATGGTTTTCGAATGGCATATCGCCTTCCTGAATTGGTTGCTTCTTTGTTGAGATATAGTCAAAAAATCCAGCAAAATACTGAATCGGCGGTACAGTATCTTTTCCCTTACCCAATTTGGAACTAAAAGGCCATTTGGGCGAGGGCGAGGCTAAGTTAAGTTTTTCATCAGCTCATTATGTCTTATTATTACTCATAAATATATGTATTTTTCTTACATTCTTTTATCAAATTTTTCATTATTCCTTCTTTTAGAATAGTGTTAAATGTGTTTAACCCAAAATAATTCCCTCAAATAATTTTATTTAATAATTATTAAATGTCGAACATTGATGAGCACAATGTCGGGAACCTGAAAATAATCATTCAAAATATAATAATGGGAGAATATTCTCACCCAAATCATTTCATAGGGAACATAGAGGACGGAAACGCCTCCATACGCAGCCGGATCCCAACTCAATTTTCGATCCGTCCAAGATTGTTTCAGCCAAACTGCAATTCAATTGATGATAAAAAGGAATTATTTTGACTGGAAATGGGCACCGGAAATTGTCATAATCTGGTCCAATTCATGCTGAAAATATTCAAAAATATTCGCGCAAAAAATATTTATGTACGGACCACATCGATGATTTGGGAAAGTCGAAGGCGTAATTGCACTTCGACCGGGTCGGTTGGACTGAGTGCCGGCCGCCGATGCCGATTATAGCCCATCTGTGGAATATTCAAATTTGGACTGATGAATTTGGGCAATCCTTACGAATACAGAGATCTCAAAAATTGTATTTTCCCAAATAAGGCTTTTCTTAGGTTTCAAGGATTTTATTGGCACCTTTTTTTGTCATATTTTACCATTTTTTTATTAAGAAAATGCCAAGAATACCACAAAATTTTTTGATATCTTGGTCCTCTTTTAGTATTTTCTTGGTAAAAGTAGGCATTGGCTAATCCGGATGGCAAAATATGGATAAAATAGATGATAGATTAGTGCTTAAAATCAAAAAAATTTTGTGGCCCCAATTCGTAAGGAATGAAAAATCTATGAAGAATCTATGAACCATCAAATCGTCGAATAGCCGTTTGGCATTTTCATTGGCAAAAGAGGCAAGAAAAAAAGAAGAAAATATGGGAAATAAAAAATAAAATTTGGCATTCCAAAGAGAAGGCATTTTTTGGTGAATTTTAAATGAAGGAAATTATGTAATTCTGTGAAAGAAATATTATTTTGGAATTTTCGGTTGACTGGACTTGGCCATCAAATAATTTTATGGACTGAGAGAAAAGGATTTGACGAGCAAAAGGGAAAATTGGCTAAAGGATTAGCTGGGAACGAAAATGGGCCCAGAAGAAAGTGGAATGAAGAAGACAAAGGAAAAGAGGAGAAGAAGCATTTGGCCGAAATGAGGGAATGGACGACATTTGGCCCGGTGGGCACATTTAAAGGGAGGAGAGGGAAATGGATGGGATGGATGGCTTTACATTCCGTCAAGAAAAATATATAAAGCATTGGAAATAATGAGGATGGCACTTTTCAAAATCAAGAAACGAAACGATTTAATACCCCAATTCGGTTTCACAGAACCACCAGGCTTTTCTTTAAACCATATCACAGCAAGGAAACAACTAATTCAGGAAGGCGATATGCCATTCGAAAACCGATATGCCATTCGAAAACCCTATATGTCCTCTAAAAAGTGGCTAAATAATTTTGTGAAAATTTAAAACAATTTTCAAAAATGTGGCTTCTTCCAAAAAATTCGAGTTTATTACACTCAAAGACATGTAACATTTTTTAAAAAATGGAATTCATAAATTTAAATATGCCAAATTGTAGAGGACACTTTGAGCTTTCAAATGGTTTATTGCATTCCCAGATTGGTTATTGCCTTGCTGAAATATTGCCAAAAATAATTGCCACGTTACTGAATTGTCCCTAAAGGAAAATGCAATTTTATTCCTTTGTTTTAAAATTAATTTGCATTTGTTCAAATTTATAATTTATTACATTTAAATGGAATATTAATTATTCGATATCTTTTTTAAAAGAGTAAATTTCATTTAAAATATATACAATATAAAATATTTAATTTTTTTTCTAATTTTCTCCCTCCTCTTCGGCCCCATCATCACTGTCTATGCCATTGACCAATTCCGAAATCCATTTTGATGCCATTTGGCTGGCATTTCTGGCCGCCACCAAAACTTCTTCATGGCAAATTTCCACCGGCTTATCCGCATCCAAACTGGCACAATTTGTGATCAGTGAAAATGCGAAGCATCGAATGCCGCATTGACGGGCAACCGTAACCTCATGACAAGTGGACATGCCTGGAAAAATTTGTTGATTGATGGGATGAAAATATTTAGAATCATGAAAATGAGAAAGAAAAAGAAAACATGCACAGTTTTATGTCATCTTTCCTTGAAGCCATCTAACTTGTTGCCGTTTAAAATAATTCATTAAAGACTAATAAACCAAATTTGATGATTTTATTATCAAATTAAAGTGCGGACTTTTGTCTATTCATTGATATTAATTCCATTTAAATTGATTCAGAATTGATGAAAATATTTAAATCAATCTTTGCTATGGGTTAGCCAAATTTTCAATTGTTTTTTGTGCAAAATTTCATTCAATATCAATTGATAGCTAAAAGTCTGCTCTTTAATTTGGTAATAAAATATTCAAAATTGCTTCAATCTTTGATGAGTTATTTTAAACAGAGACAAGTTGGCCTGTTTCATTTTTTTTCTTCCAATTCCAAATATGTAAAAACTGACCAACGGCATCGCCGCCCAAACGTGAAATGAATGCACATTCGGCTGCGGTTTCATATTGTGGCCCACCGTTCATCACATAGACACCCTCTTTCACTGGGGCACCCAATGTTTTGGCCAAATTACGTGCCTTTTTCCTGCATTGATTAATCCAATTTTATTAAAATATTTGTCCTACCTTAATCCATGGTCATAGGCATCATGAAGGGAGACGAAGCGAGGGCCGAATCGAGGATCCTTGAGGCCAACCAATGGGGAATGCCTTCAAAAAAAATTTGTCCCATTTTATATTATTTTAATCAAATTACCCCATCAATCCAGGCAAGAAAACATGGTCTTTGAGGATCATCAAATCGCCCAATTTCAATTCTGGATTGATGCCACCGGCCGCATTCGAAACGATCAGCGTATGAACGCCCAAAAGGGCCATCAATCGAACTGGCATTGTGCACTGAACAAAGACTTATTTAATATTTAAAACGAAGAAAATTGGCCGATTTGAATTTGAATAAATGCCCATTGTGTTTTGACTCATAACTCAACGAGGCATTAGCCAATTTAGGAAGGCGAGATAACATTTGAAAGCTTAAAATGCCCTCCAAAAAGTTGCTTAATTTAATTTTTTAAAATTCAATTTTTGAAAAAAATTAGAAGTCTGCAAATTGAAATAATCCGAATTCGTCCTTCTTCAGGGAAAATGCATCTTTTCTCTAAATTTTTAATGATTCAAATTAATGTAATAGATGCAATTTTGTAGACGAATGCCGAAATTCAGACCCTTTCAAATGGTATATTGTCACCCTAAATTGGCTCTTGCCTCACTGGGTATTTGGCCTAAAAACCAAGTCCCCTTTCCCCCCCCCCCCCCCCATTAATCACTGACCAATGCCATATCCATTCCATGTTCATAGGGATGGAATCGGCCTTGAAGGCAGACACAAAATTGTGAACCCAATCGGCCAAACACCAAATTGCCTTTGTGGCCAACCACTTAAATTGGCGAGAAAATGAGACGTAAATATATGGCCAAAACTGACCGCCAGGTTGAGGGAATCCAGGCAGCTGGGCGAATGGCAAAATGATTGGCTCCTCCAACATTTCGGCCAAAGCACCCAATCCTGAGCCGCAAATGATTCCAACTTTTGGATGTTTGCCAGGCAAAAGGCCGGCCATTGCCCGGATTTGTCCGGTCAGCCAGACGAGGTCATCAAAATTGCATGGGCTACAACAAAAAAAAAGACATCAAATTCCCTTTCCAATTTCACAAAAGCGCACTCAATTTTTCGGTCCAAAATATTTGTTTTCGTCTTGGCCACTTTCCTTTGGCCAATTTTATTATTATTTGATGGAGGACTTTTTGACTTTGTTGTAATTCTCGATGATTTGCTCGATGAATTTGAGCTATTTGTACTAATGCTGCTGCTTTTCCTTTGCCTTCTTTTACCAAAATTCGCCGCCATCCCCTTTCCAAGCAATGAGGATTTTCGTTCAGCCGTCATCGCCGAGGATGGAGCCATTTAGAAATATTTGTGAATAATTTGCTGAAATTAAAATGCCCCTTAGTTACATAAAAATTATAAAAAAATAATATTTTATTTTCAATAAAAACATTAAATATTTATAATGGTTTAAGATTTTAAGTTAGGGTTTGTCTGACCAAATATACCCAAAATTGGATAGAGCTGGTCAAGCCGCATTGAATGGTATATAATTTGTTATGGTTTGGTCAACAATTAAAGGGTATTAAACGGTTTAAACCAATTTTGGTTTAATAGTTCAAAATTTCTAGGATAATTTCTTAACAATTTTTTTGGTATTCAAATGAAATTTAATTGAAAATTTTAGTTAAATTCTCTCAAATTTTTAAGGGATAAAAAAGTGGGAAAAAGTGCAATTATAATAAAAGGAGTAAATTTATCACCATCCAAAAATGGGCGATTTATTTTGAGAGGAATTCGTTTTTGTTGTAAAAATTTAGTGCGCGGAAAATAAATAACGTTTAAAATAAAATGCCCAATATGGCCAATTGTGGGGGTTATGCATCATTCGTACCCATCAAGAAAGGGTGTGGAGGGCACAATCATCAAAAGAAACCCGTTCAGAAACCCGTCACATGGCCTTTTCATTTGACGACTCATTTTTGTATTTTGTCACCCCAAATTTGGTTTTTTTTACCGAGTCCATCCATCTTTTTGTCCCCAAAATTGATGTATGAAAGGTCATATTGGCCAACGATCATCCATACATTCCACCCTCATTCAATTCTCAATCGGGAATATCGTTTTTGTCGGTTTTAATTGACGGATATCGAAGAAACTGGTTTTTGTGGAGGAATTTAATTTTGAAATTTAATAAAAAAAAAAAGAATATTCACCTTTTTTGGTCAATTTTAGTGTGGCCTAATTAAAAAGAATATTCCATAAAAATGCACAAATTTTTATTTGTTTTCTTTTGATTTTGCCCCTAGGCAATTTTTCCCTCAAATTTTGATGAATTATTCCGACAGGAAAGAGGGTCAAATTTTTGGATTGGTTTCACCGTCTTCACAGTCAAAAATAATTCTAGCCCGTCTAAATAAAAATGTGGTCCTTTTTTGTAAATAATTTTTTTTGTTTTTTTTCGTGTTTGGAAGAATTTTGATGTCCCAAAACACATAAATGCGGAAATTTGGAGGGGAAAATGACTTTTCTGTTTGTGTAGATTATTGGAGGAATTAAGCAGTGTTTTAAATGATAATTCATCAAAGCAGTTTTGGGTCCTCCAATCCACAAACTATCATCATCAAAATGTGTGCCCATCCATCCACATTTTATTATCATTTTATTGTAATTTGAGTGGACAAAAATCACACGTGAGGGTCCATGAGAATTTTGTTTGTGTCGTGATGAATTTTTTGGTTGATATTTTTGATTGGAATTATGTTTTTAAGATGGGCCATATGGCCAAAAAGTGTGATGTTCAAATATGTTTTTATGATTGGAAAAACGTGACTTTCTTTCCCATTTTTGGGAGGAATGTTGGCCAATTTTAGTATTAAGGGAAATGAAAATCAAAAGAATGGAGAGGATATGTAAATATGCTGGGGTAAAAATTTTGTCGCGCGGTTTGGTTTAAGCTTTATTTTTATGGTGGACAAAGTGGGAAGAAAGGCAAGCAATTGGACACAACTGGCGCTGCGAAATGTTGGAAGATGTCAATGAAAAATGGCGAAAAGAAGACAAAAATAATGGCAGAAGAAATGAATATTTTGGGGTGGCCGATTGAGTATTTATTTCGGCCCATAGCTCAATAAGAAAGCAACCAAATTCGGGAAGGCAATATATAATTTGAAAGTCCTGAATGTCCTCAACAAAATGGCCATTTTAAATTGAATGAATTAATCTTTAGAAATAATATTTTATGTCTTTGTATGTATGTAATAAATTCGAATGTCTGGAAGTTCCAGTTAAGCGTTAAACCATTTTTAGAGGACATTTAGGGCTTTCAAATCATATATTGCCTTCCTGAATTTGATATGGTGAGAAGAATAGCCCCAGTCCCAGATACAATCTATAGTACAGTATTTTATTCACCCTCCCTCTTTAAATTTTTTGAAAAATAATTCATGGTGAGAAAATTCAAATATGAAAGAGAAAAAATAATGCAAATTAATTGGTGATTGCATCAAATGAAGAAATAAAAATGAGAATAAAAATGACTGATCCCTCGGGCCTTAAATGGGACGAAAGAGATAAGCATAGCAGTATTCGAGCAAAATATTTCTTCTCCAATTTTTGGAGTTATGGAATGCAATAAAAAGAGGCAAAAATTTTTTGGTTTTGGATTGGTTTGGTTGATTTTATGGACTTCATTTTTGCAGCAAAAGAAAATGGGGAATGGAACCTTTAAGGGTGGTCCATTTGAATGAATGAATTGATAACGAGAATAAATTTATTTGGCCATTGGAGAAGGAAGAAAACATTGAAATGAAAGATCAAAGATATTGTTGAGTTGAGTTCATTTGAACAAATTCTGAGCACCAATTTCATTGCAAATGTCAATTCTTATCTCACAAAAACATGCAAAACAAAATAAAAATATTCGAATATAAAAATTTCCTAAATAAAACACAAAAAATACAACTTTCAGGAATGAAACATAAAAATCAGAATCAGAATTAAAAATTTCCGGAAAGAAATCAGAATTAAAAATTTCCGGAAAGAAATCAGAATTAAAACTTTCCGGAAAGAAATCAGAATTAAAATTTCCGGAAAGAAATCAGAATTAAAAATTTCCGGAAAGAAATCAGAATTAAAACTTTCCGGAAGGAAATCAGAATTAAAACTTTCCGGAAAGAAATCAGAATTAAAACTTTCCGGAAAGAAATCAGAATTAAAACTTTCCGGAAAGAAATCAGAATTAAAACTTTCCGGAAAGAAATCAGAATTAAAACTTTCCGGAAAGAAATCAGAATTAAAACTTTCCGGAAAGAAATCAGAATTAAAACTTTCCGGAAAGAAATCAGAATTAAAACTTTCCGGAAAGAAATTAGAATTAAAACTTTCCGGAAAGAAATCAGAATTAAAACTTTCCGGAAAGAAATCAGAATTAAAACTTTCCGGAAAGAAATCAGAATTAAAATTTTCCGGAAAGAAATCAGAATTAAAACTTTCCGGAACAACCGGAATGAAATACACATAAATAAACTTTCCGGAACAATCGGAATGAAATACATATAAATGCTAAATTAAAAATAAAAAATAAAATTTTCCGGAATGAAACACAAAAAATAAAATTTTCCAGAATGAAGCACAAAAAAAACTTTCCGGAATGAAATACAAAAAAAACTTTCAACAACCAATTCCTCCTATCACATAAAAACATGGAAAACAACATTCGAATATTTATCAAAAATGGAATGGAGAGGGAAGCAATTTGGCATATTTATCAAATATTTAATTTTTCATTTTCCAGTTTGTCTGGCCATTCGAATTGGATAGCCGCCCGGGAACATTGGATGGCCACTTCCGCCAAATTGTCCACCGCCAATTTGACGACCGCCACTCATCGGCATTGGCATTGGAATGAAATGGCCACCACCGAGGCCACCGCCATTCATTCCACCCATTTGGCTCAATGGGCCACCGCTACCGATCATTCGGCCGCCTCCGAATGGATTTCCAAAGGAATTGGCGCCGCCAGGCACACCACTGGGCCATCCATTCCTACGATGAATAAAAAATATTATTAGGAGGATTTGACACCGACCAAGGTGTTGATTGGCCAGAACAGCTGCAATCAAGGCCATCGGCCAATGAAAGCATTTGGGCTGGAATTTGATGGAAAAAAAAATTAAATTTATTTGGGCAAGAATGATGTGAATTGGGAAGCAAACCGAATTGCTCAAATGAAGATTTGCCTTGCTGCGATCGGTTGATTTGGTCTTGCAATTTTCGGACTTGTTCTTGAAGCTGTGAAAAAGCATAAATTAAGGATGGATTTAATAAGCGATTATTAATTTTTTTCCTAAATTATAAAGGGAAAAGAACCCTTCTATTTAATTCAAATCTTCTATAAAATTTTTATTAAGTTTTGATTATTCCCTCTAGCAATTTGAATATCGTAAGATTTATGTAATGCTTGGGTTACTTTACTTGTTGAATTTGTTGTTGAGCAGCCTGGTTTGGATCCGAGCTCAATGGGGTGTTCATTGTACGGGCCAGGGCCGATTTGGCCTGACATTTGCATTGGAAATCGAAATTTACAGCTAAATTTGAGATATAATACTCTCGAAACAGCATAACTTGGAGCCATTTATAAAATTCATCAAGGACTGAACCAATTTTAATATCATTGTTATCAAATTAGGCTAATATTAATTTTATTTTAATTTGTTCACAATTGATTGATTTGTGCCGAAAAAACAATAAAGGAACTTTACTATAGTAGATTAGCCAAATTTTGGGTACATTTTCATCAATTCTTAACCAATCTAAATAAAATTACTATAATTTTATAGCCAAAAGTCTGTTCTTTAATTTGACATTAAATTCATCAATCCTTGGTGAATTATATTAAAAAAGGCGTAAATTGGGTGTATCCTTAAAACTAACTGTCGCCAACAGAATGGCCATATGGATTCTGACCGCCAAAAATCTGCAATAAAATTAATAACCATTTAAAAAGTGAAGAAGGAGAACCCCTTGATTAGGCAACATTCTGCCTCCGCCAGGAAAATAATTGTCATATTGGGCCGCAAATTTTGGTAATGGCTCATCATTTTGGATTGTTTCGGCCAATGCCAAATCCTTTACAAATTATTTGGGGAATTTATTTGCAAAATTCACAAATTGCTTTTTTTCATTTTATTTCCAAAAATTTCACTTTATTTCTATTAAATGAGGGAACATTGTTGATTGGCTCTGAATCTCTTTGAAATTCTATCAAAAATGCCAAATCGGCTGTGCCTAACATCATTGGGACATCATCATTGGCCAATTTCCCTCCATCATCTTTCAATTTCTTTCCCTCTAATCGACGTCGCCTTGAGGCGGAATCTGATGGCTGAATGAATGCGTGGAGGAATTGTTCCAATTCAGGGATGGCCTGGAAACGGAGTCGGATGCTCAACTCCTAAATGTGAATTCGGCCAAGCGAAAGGAAGGAAGGAAAGAAGTCTAACCCGCCCTTATTTTTTTACAAAATTTTCAATAAATTTTTAAATTAATTAAAACTGAATCGAACCGGAAATCCAAGTCCAAATGTGCACAAAAGAATGTGGAAAAGAGCGGTGGCCAATGAATTTTGAAGGCGAATGAACATTTTTTGGAGTTTAGCTATGAAAAATTCTGATGAATATTTTGAGAGTGAAATGATGACCAAAATGTGGGTGTGAAATTATGAGGAAAAGTTTGGATGGGTGGATGGATAAAAGGGGATTTGGGTCGCATCGAATGAGGGCATCATTCGCTGCGGATTTTGACGTCGGGGGATTGAATGATGTGGATTCTGGACAAAACGGATCCGGGATATTTGATGAAAAGAAAATGGAGGGATTTTTGAACATTTTCTGGGTCACAAAGAATGAAAATTCACTTGCAAAAAAATGGTGAGGATGCATTTTCGAAATCCGAATGTTCCTCTCCTTTGAATGAATTGAGAGGAAAATGCCCTTAAATGGGGAAATAATCGGATTGAGACGGCACACAAAGCAAAACGATAATGGATGATTTTTGTATTGGTTTCGGTTATGGATGGACAGGATAGAAGGGATTTGTCTGGCATGGATGGATTCCATATGGCGGTAGAGTGGTTTTTTACATTGGAAATTTATCAACTTGAATGAATAATAATATGCCATGAAATATGTTTGTGAATGTACTCTTGAGGCAAAAAAAAAATTTCTGGAAAAATTTTTCATGAAAAAAATGGTATAGAACGAATTAAATTACCTAAATACTAATTTTGAGGAAGTAATTAAGAAGGGATAAATGATAGAAAGGGGAATTAGTTTTGGAAAAAATTTTATATCGTTTTTAAATATATTAAACCTTTATTACGAAAAGTTTATTTAATTTGTGTTTCATTCCGGAAAGTTTATTTAATTTGTGTTTCATTACGGAATTGTGTTTCTTTCGGAAAGTTTATTTATTTGTGTTTCATTTTTGAATAAAATATTCTTCTTATTTTCAAATCAATTCATTTTTTCTCTCATTTATGGCCAAAATGGTCTATTATTATAAAAATTAACGTCAAAAAGACATTACACATTACCTTCGATAATAGGACTTGAATTTTCAAAAATATTTTCCATCCACGTGTGAAAATTTTTGTTTCTATTTCCACCTTTTACTCCAAATCCAAATTCCAATTCATTTAAAAAAAAGTTGTGACCAATCGGACAGTTTTCGTTTTCTGGTGATAATTTTCTAATCAATCATTTTGATATAAAAATGTTCAATGATTTTAACCCAACGATAGCAAAATATTTTTATTAATATAATAAACCAGTGGGGCAGAGCCCCACTGGTTTAAGGCATGCTTCCGTTTCGGAAAAAGCGCGGGGCGCTTTAAGGTACCCCAGTAAGGTTTTTATGGACAATTCGCAAGGATCGCTCCCGCTCGCCCTGTATTTTTCAATTTTTTAAACCGGTTTAAGCTTATATCTCGAAACCGGTTTGGTTTCACAACTCGCGCAATATACCATTGGATTCGTCTCATCGAGCTCTACAACTTTGCTTTTTACCGTGCACTTCTATCTCAACTCGCAAAAAAGTTAGAAACCTATTTCATACTCGCGCACCTAAAATAGGAAATTTCCCGGATTTTTTTCGGTACTTAGACTTCGAGATAGACCCCCAAACCTATATATCATTTTATAGCTAATACTCTAACTTAGGAGCGGTTTTTAGTTTCAAGTCGATTGAGGTCCAAGGAAAAAAGTTTTACCAGGACAAACCGGTTTTTAAACCGGTTTCGGCCCAAACCCAAACCCCTATCAAAAAACGCGTATTTTTCCTGGATGCGCATTGAAAAGTTGCCCCTAGAATGTGCAAGTCCCAAAACCTAAAAATCCTTAGAAAAAGAGCCTTAATTTTTTTTGTGCAAATGTCGAAACGGATTATATATATATAATTTATATTAGAGCTTAGTATGGTCAAAATGGAAAAAAAATAGGCGTGTGGATTTTTAAAAATTAGTGATTAGATTAGGGCAAAAAAAACTATTAAAGAATTTAAAGATTCTTAAATTGATGAAAATTACTAAAAATTAATTATTGTATTACTAAAATTTTGATCAGGAACCATTTTTACCCAAATAATTGATTTGTTGTTGTGAAAAATGCGCACATGGAGGAGGGGAATATGGGATGATTTTTTGACTTAGAAACTGGTTTTCTATTGAAATCCCTTGCGACTTTTTTGTAAACAAAAACTCTATGAAAGTGTTTTATTAGGGGGATAAAAATGGAAAATGCGAGAATTAAGCGATTAATTTTTGTTCTGCGAAAATAAAAATTATTGATTGGATGAATTTTAGGTGTGATTTTTAGCGAGATTTCGTGAATGGCCACGGAACGATAACACTCATCAGCCCTCTATTTATTATTTATTAATAGTTTTGGTGGAACGAAAAGTGCATGTGAATTTTGAGCACTGTACGGATATCTCAACAATCTTTTATGCTCAACACTTTTATACCATTGAACATTCATGTAGAGTATTTTGATATTAAATTAAATTGATTTATTAAAAACTTAATTGGCGAAAAATTATGTCCAAATAGCAAAAACTGCCCAATTTGCCACTTTTTGATTATAATTTTTGGCCAATTTCTAATCAAATCTTGCAATCCTTTCTGTAATCAATTTATATTAAGCTACCTATTCATATTCATATAAGATTTCTAAGACCAAATCGGAAATTTAGATTACATTTTTGAGGAAAAATAACTGCTGAAGGGAAATTTTCGTCATTTATGCTGACGAGGCAAAAAAATTGAATTGTTGAGAAATGTTCAATAAAGTAGATGAGAGTAGAGGCAGCAGCAGATGGGATGAAAATCGAGAGGGAATAAAGGGGGAATCGAGAAATTTGTGGTTCGTTATGGGAGAGATGAGATATTATTAGTAAGCGGACGCGCGCGCGACTCGGGGGGGGGGGGGGGGGGGGGAGTGGCGCATGAATTGTTTGGTGAGCTGCTGAAATGAAATTGGATTTTTGGTTCTTATTGACATTGAATTTTTTCAAATACCATTTTAATTTCAGGGGTCATTATTGTCCAATAAGACTGGCCATATTTTAAAATAAAGTCTAGCATATCTTTGGACGAAATGAAATTTATTGTTTGTTGGTTAGTGAGTTTAAATATGAATTCAGAATCATGTAGTGGAATAGAAAGTGGAATTTTTAAAATAACCTAAGTCAAGAATTGTTAACATAAAAATAAAATCAGAACTAGAAAATTGAGTGCTTGTCGGTTATCTATATGTAAATTTTTTGGTTGACATAGGAAGGTTACGGTAACCGTCATGGGTCATCCGGCATAGAGGGTTAAGGTCATCTGCTGGGGCACATAGAATAACCGACAAGTATAGAAAAGTAGTAGAAAACCGGTTCAGTCAAATCCCGGAAATATAGGCCTGGATCCAGGTTTATTTGGAGAGAACCTGGTAAAGTCTTGCTGAAATATAACTAAAATGGACCCGGCTTTTAATTACAGGGCAGGAAAGATAATCAATATTATTAGCTTTCTTAAATTCCAGGCAAAGTTTTTTACATATCTTTAAAGATTCTTGAAGCAAAAAAAACTAGAAGTTTCAATTTTTAGGTGGTTTAGAATTAATGTAAAAATCCCTAAAGCTAAAACAAAGGAGGCCCCAGAGGGATGATGTGGTGGAAACTGAAAATTGGACAATTTGAGGAGGCATTTGAAAATTTTTTAGGCGGATTGGTGGAATTGATTGGGGAAAATGTTAGGAGGAGAATGATGGGGAAGAGGAGAATAGTGGGTGGCTGCGCGCGAGCCGCAGTATTGAGAAAGGTGAGGTGAGGCTGAAGGGAATATAATGCGCAGCAATTGTCTCCCCGTAGGGGAGAAAATCGATTCATTCTTTTGTGATGACGATGATGTTGGCTGAATGAAGGCGATTTGGTTTTTAATGTTGGGAGGGAAAAGAGTGAAAAGTGTTTTGATGATGGGACAATTTTAGAGTTACTTTTAAATTTAATTAATGATTTTCAAAATATTTTAGTTCTATTAAAGTTAGTTAATTGTTAGGTTAAATTCTTTACAAATTTCCCCGCCTTCAAGTTCAATGACGCAGAAGGTAAAGTGCCTGTTTTATAGAGCAAGGGGTTGCGGGTTCGATTCCCAGTGGTAGTTAATAATTATTTTTCAAATATTTAATATTTTTAACTGGCCACAAATCAAATCTTGAGTCCTCTCCCAATTCCCAAGGGATATATTAATCGAGCTAGATGGTACAAAGAGCTCATAATAAGAATGTCTGAAGCTAGCACATGGGTCTAGTTGAAATTAATATTTGTACAAATTTATGGGTAGAATTGTGGCCTCGAAATTTGAAACCAAGCGAAAAAAACCTTCATTTTCTCTCTCCCATGTCCCATTCCATTCCTGCTGACCCATAATGTAAAAATGTAAACCCGAAAGAATAAAAATGGAAAGAGGAAAATGATGACGAGAGGATTGATGAATTAGGTGTACGCATGCGCATATATTGACAAAATAAAATGGAAGGAGGTGAAAATGTAAATGACACCAATGGACAATAAAATGGTGAGAAAAACAAAATTTTATTCGAAAAATATTTGGTAAAAAGTTTTATTATTTGGATTTTTGGCCGTTACATTGGATAAGGCCAAGGTCAGTATCAGTAGACTTTTATATTTTAGTATATTTGATTGAAATTTTCAATCTTTATGGTGCTATGAAATGCGGTTAAATAAATTTTGGTCTTTGGGTTGGGCTGTGAGGGTCATATATGGACATGGACATGCTGATGCTTTTGCGTAAACAAAACCGTTTTGCTTCACCCAGTTGTCATGGATACACATATTTGAAAGAGAATGGGGAATAGAAGTAATTCGATGAGATCATATTGCTCATTTCCGTGAGCAATTTTGGGTAATGATGAATTGAGATGAAATGAGTGAAAATGTGGCCTTGGGAAATTATCAAATTAGATTCAACATTTTTAAATTAATTCACTTTATAATCGGTTGGGGTCATATGCGTCCCGCCACATGCGTCCTGCCATTTGCGTCCCGCCACATGCGTCCTGCCATTTGCGTCCCGCCACATGCGTCCTGCCATTTGCGTCCCGCCACTTGCGTCCCAGCTATTTACTTTTCGCCACATGCGTCCCCAGCTAAAAAGGGCCACTTGCGTCCCAAGATTATAAAATTAATTTTTTCCATTAGAAATGAAAATAATCATTTAAATGATATATCATTCGATGCATCAAGATGAGCTGAATTACTCATAAAATTTCGTAACAAAAAAGTTATGACCATTTTTATTCGCTTAGATTGGTTTGATTTAATTCAATAAGAGCCAAATTTTTTCAAATAAATTGGTTCTTTCTCTTGATATGTCCTCAATTTTTTGCCAAAATGATTCATTTTGTCGAATATGAACCATTTTTTTTGAAATAATACGATTCTTTCTCCCGATATTTCTTTTATTTTTTGCTAAATTTGTTCATTATGATTTTAATTAGAAATTGCCTTTACTTCCAAATATATATTTAAATATTTTTATTGGTATGTTGAAAATTTATAGAAAAAAACAAAAATGTTGAAAAAGATAAATAAATGTTGGCAATAATTTGGTGATGAAAAAAATTTGTATTCAAAATTGTTGTTTTGTTGAATATTTATGAAATAAGAATGCATTCATGATTCGGCACAGCGTGATTGATGGCAGCATTCACCAAATTTAAAATTTCTTGAATCATGGCAAATGGATATTGCTGAAGTTGTTGTGGCCAAATTGCAAGAGGAGGCGGTTGCATTTGTGGATTTCTGCGACGAAATATTTCGGCCATAACCCTTTGCGAGAAAGTTACGCAATTTCGGTGGATACAGCTGTATCCACCACGCCGAAAACCCTCACGGGTCAATGCATTCACAATGTGGCGCATTGTTTGGCGATTTGGCTGAAGTTGGAATGGCTGTGGCAATCGGTGATATTCACTTAAAAAATATTCAAAATTATCCCAGGTACTTAATTAAAATTACTTCTAATAATATAATATTTAAGTATTATTTTTTAATATATTGGCAACTAGGATTGGCCATTTCTGCTTAAAATTAGTCAATTTCAAATTCTTCCATATCATTGGAATATAAATATTTTTCATTCTATTTTCCTAAGCCTATAAAATTTCAAAAAATCAGCTAAAGAATTAGTCTATCTGAATATCATTTTTTTGATTTTTTACTCAAACTTTTAAATTTCAAAATTAAATTTCTTAGGCATTCTAGAATTTTAATTCTTCCATATCATTGGAATATAAATATTTTTCATTCTATTTTCCTAAGCCTATAAAATTTCAAAAAATCAGCTAAAGAATTAGTCTATCTGAATATCATTTTTTTGATTTTTTACTCAAACTTTTAAATTTCAAAATTAAATTTCTTAGGCATTCTAGAATTTTAATTCTTCCATATCATTGGAATATAAATATTTTTCATTCTATTTTCCTAAGCCTATAAAATTTCAAAAAATCAGCTAAAGAATTAGTCTATCTGAATATCATTTTTTTGATTTTTTACTCAAACTTTTAAATTTCAAAATTAAATTTCTTAGGCATTCTAGAATTTTAATTCTTCCATATCATTGGAATATAAATATTTTTCATTCTATTTTCCTAAGCCTATAAAATTTCAAAAAATCAGCTAAAGAATTAGTCTATCTGAATATCATTTTTTTGATTTTTTACTCAAACTTTTAAATTTCAAAATTAAATTTCTTAGGCATTCTAGAATTTTAATTCTTCCATATCATTGGAATATAAATATTTTTCATTCTATTTTCCTAAGCCTATAAAATTTCAAAAAATCAGCTAAAGAATTAGTCTATCTGAATATCATTTTTTTGATTTTTTACTCAAACTTTTAAATTTCAAAATTAAATTTCTTAGGCATTCTAGAATTTTAATTCTTCCATATCATTGGAATATAAATATTTTTCATTCTATTTTCCTAAGCCTATAAAATTTCAAAAAATCAGCTAAAGAATTAGTCTATCTGAATATCATTTTTTTGATTTTTTACTCAAACTTTTAAATTTCAAAATTAAATTTCTTAGGCATTCTAGAATTTTAATTCTTCCATATCATTGGAATATAAATATTTTTCATTCTATTTTCCTAAGCCTATAAAATTTCAAAAAATCAGCTAAAGAATTAGTCTATCTGAATATCATTTTTTTGATTTTTTACTCAAACTTTTAAATTTCAAAATTAAATTTCTTAGGCATTCTAGAATTTTAATTCTTCCATATCATTGGAATATAAATATTTTTCATTCTATTTTCCTAAGCCTATAAAATTTCAAAAAATCAGCTAAAGAATTAGTCTATCTGAATATCATTTTTTTGATTTTTTACTCAAACTTTTAAATTTCAAAATTAAATTTCTTAGGCATTCTAGAATTTTAATTCTTCCATATCATTGGAATATAAATATTTTTCATTCTATTTTCCTAAGCCTATAAAATTTCAAAAAATCAGCTAAAGAATTAGTCTATCTGAATATCATTTTTTTGATTTTTTACTCAAACTTTTAAATTTCAAAATTAAATTTCTTAGGCATTCTAGAATTTTAATTCTTCCATATCATTGGAATATAAATATTTTTCATTCTATTTTCCTAAGCCTATAAAATTTCAAAAAATCAGCTAAAGAATTAGTCTATCTGAATATCATTTTTTTGATTTTTTACTCAAACTTTTAAATTTCAAAATTAAATTTCTTAGGCATTCTAGAATTTTAATTCTTCCATATCATTGGAATATAAATATTTTTCATTCTATTTTCCTAAGCCTATAAAATTTCAAAAAATCAGCTAAAGAATTAGTCTATCTGAATATCATTTTTTTGATTTTTTACTCAAACTTTTAAATTTCAAAATTAAATTTCTTAGGCATTCTAGAATTTTAATTCTTCCATATCATTGGAATATAAATATTTTTCATTCTATTTTCCTATGCCTATAAAATTTCAAAAATTTATCTAAAGAATTAATCTATCTGAATATCATTTTTATGATTTTTTACTCAAACTTTTAAATTTCAAAATTAAATTTCTTAGGTATTCTAGGATTTTAATTCTTCCATATCATTGGAATATATATATTTTTCATTCTATTTTCCTATGCCTATAAAATTTCAAATTATCTCCTTTTGTCTTTGTCTTTTTTTGATGGACCAGGAATATCATTTACTTCGGTACAAATTATTTCAATAATTTTTATACAAATAAATAAAATTAAAAGAAATTTTATCATATTAGCTGGAAAATTAGATTTAATTAAAGTAATATTATAAATTCAAAATAGTACGGAGTAGATGATGATAAATTTGTGGAATCAAATTATATAATAAGCATTTTATTTGGTATAAAATTTGCCTAAGGAAGTCAATCATTGATTATTAGATTTTTGGACAAAGAGCAAATATTTAATTATCTAGGTTTTTATGTCATTTTCTTTTAGTATCTTTTGGAATTACATAGATAAGCTTGATTATAACTCCTTTTTTTGTTCTATCTGATAGAATGTTATATTGATCTCATTCTTATGAAAATTACAGTGAAAGGACTTCAATTGGTTAAATAATACATACAAAAAATTGAATTATATTTAAATTATTAAAATTTTGTTGGAATTTAGGTAGCGAGTTCGAATTCGCTTTGGGATTTTTCTCTTTTAGCTGGGTAAATCGGTTCAAGCATTTTGGAAATGGTATCAATTTGAGAGAGAAGAAATTTTGTAGAAGGCGGAAAAGGTGATCAAATTCGTACATTGAATTCAATTTTTACTTTATTCCCTCATCCTCTATTTGGCTCAATCGCCCAGAGACAATATTTTAAAATTTACCGATGATCTATGTGATCCATTGCTCATCCCTACAATTTTGGGCCATTCTTTTTCCTCAATTTTACTATATTTATGTGCCAATAAGGGATTGAATGAATTCTTCCTCTTTGGATTTTGTTTTTGCCGCTGGTAATCCGTGAATGTAAAAGGGAAATTTTAAATAGTGTCATAAATCATATAAACAAAAAATAATGAATTAAGCATTCATCTTAATCAGTTTTGAATGATGCAAAATAAAATGTTATTTATATTTCCGAAAAATTAAATTTTTGTAAGGAGTGAGTCACAATTTTTATGATAATTTGAAAATGCAATTCAATATTCAATTGATAAAATTTTCTATGATATTTTGAATCGGAACGGAATTGTTATGCCCAATAGTTCGGAGTTCAAACATCCTCTATTTCTTTGTCATTTTCTTCTTCACAAATCCTTTTAAATCTCTCCAAATCTCATTCATTTGAAATCACTGATGCCCAATTCCTCTTTGCTGATCAATCCATCATAGTCGGCATCGGTCGTGCCGAAGTGTCGTTCCAATTCCTCCAAACTTCTTCCTCCACAACAAAATTGATTCAAAAGCACTTTAAAAAGAATAAATTGGTTAAAGTCCAATTTGCTATCTTGATCACTGTCCGCCAGGTCAAAAGCTTCGTTAGGGTCCTCCTTTCAAATACAAAAATTAAATATTTTAAAAAATAAGGGGGTTGGTCAGAAAATTTTATTTTGAAAAACTCAAATGAATTAATCTAAATTGAGCAGTGAAGTTAAAATGTGCAAAATTTTTGTTCCAAATATTACCCAACCGATGTTTGTAATTTTTAATTATTTTATAAATTTTTCCGATAAAAATTTTTAATGCACAAAAATCGGGTAGGTAACTTTTCGTAAATTATTATAAAATTTTTTACATTCCATTTTTTGCCATTTCGGCTTTCAAAGGCATCAATTAAAAGTTAACAATTTATTATAAATTCTTTCACAGATTCCAAAATCGCATTCATTTTTAAACAACAAAAAAAATAAATGGAAGATTTTAGTTAAAAATTCGAACCATGGAAATTTGAACAGAAAAATATTCCATTGCTTTCACATTGAGGGTCTCTTGAATAGTTGAAAACATGGGAATTGAGAGGAAAATGGTAAAAAGGCAAAATGAGACGGAAATGACAAAAATTTGATAGAAATTTGAAATTGAAGATGGATGGCCATTTCCCACTGCTTTTTGTTGCGACAATTCGAGAATTTTATGCGTTTGTTGATGATGAAATTTTCTAGCTGAATATTTTCTTGTCCAAATTGACATTTTTTAGATCAGAACATACTATTTTATTTTTTCAGTTCGATTCAAAATATTCTTTCCCTATCTTTTAGCGCTGATGGAATAATTGCTTTGAATTAAAAGATTCACTACTATTTTGCCAAATCGCTTAAAATATTTTCTATCATTTTTTCTTTTAATATTAATTTATTTTAAGTCTAGATTTAAAAAAATCAGCAATTTCGGCAAACCATTTAGAATGTATGTTTCCTGCTGGTGGTTTCATGCAACTTCAAAGAAGTTTAAACCGTTTTTTTTATTTAAAAACGAATAAAAAACATTTTCATATCTCTATGGAGAAAAGTGCATTCAATTTTTAAAGAAATATATCTTAGATTTGCTGAATTGCACTTTATGGATTAATTCATATACAGAATTTGGATTTTCAATTCCTATTTTTTCCAATCCCAATTTGCCCTTTTTCCTCTCTGGCCTTTTGCAATGGTCAAAGTGCATTTTTTTGCAATGAAGGCCCAGAAAGATGGAGGGATAATAGAGGGAAAAAGATGGAAAATATGGGGGGGGGGGGGGGGGGCACGGCAAATGGAGGGAAAGGTAGTGGGAAAAGAGGGAGGCAGGGAGGACGCGGCACGGCCAAATAACTGATCAACATTGTGTGTATGAGGGAGGGATTGTTGATTAACGGCAAATGCACTTTCCCTCGAATTGATTTTTTGGGTCCACCACCAAAGTCCGCGCGATCCCTCAACCCTCACCATTGGTTCATCAAAATTTTGTGGATGGCACTTTTGAGAGCGCCGGAGGAGAAGGGCATCCAAAAAAGCGGCCATCTCTCCAATTGACGAGGCGCGTTGCGTTTGGCCTCTGTGGCCGATATTCCATACCAATTTTATATTTCTCTGCTCATCACTATATGCCCATGGGGATGCGTTGATTGCGCACCACCCCGAAACATCGAATGGACGAAACATCGACAAGGGAGGAGGTGGACGAAACATCGAAAACTTGAACTGGTTACTAAAATTTTTTAAACAATATACCAATCGACGGGTCTCGATGAGCAGATGACGAATATACTATTGGTTTGGCCCAAAACTCAAAAATAAAAAAGTTATGGCCTTTTAAATTTGCAAAAAATTTACATATTTAACTAAAATGGCCATAACTTTTTTTATTTTTGAGTTTTGGGCCACCAATAGTATATTCGGCATTAGCTCATCGAGACGCGTCGATTGGTATATCGTTTAAAAAATTTTAGTAACCAGTTCAAGTTTTCGATGTTTCGTCCCGTTTCCTCCTTCTCCTTTTCGAAGTTTTGGGAATTCAATGTTTCGTCCACCTCATTCGATGTTTCGTCTATTCGATGTTTCGTGGTAGAGCCGTTGATTGCCAGCAACCCATTAAAGGAAGTGGTGGCATTTCTCTCTTCGCCAGATGGTTCTTCCTTATAGGGCTTCTCTTCCTTTTGATTGGCCCTTGATATCCTCTTTCTCTCATCACTTTTTGACGCACTTTCTCCATCTTTTCCTTATTAATCCATTTAATTTGATGCCTGACAGCTGCTTGGCCAGACTCTCGGCTTCTTCCCTTCTTATCTAATAGGTATATAGATTCAAAAATATTTTCCATCTCTCTCCCTTCTCTTAATTGCCCATTTTAGCGTTGGCATTTTCGCTCGCGCGCCATCAAGAAAATTGGCCGTTTTTTTGTAGGGGGGGGGGATTGGCCAATTTGGTTAGAAACAGAATGGAATTCATTCCTATTTTCTCTTTCCTCATATGCTCTATAATATTTACTTTTTTCTTTTCCTCTCTGTTTTGACTCCATTATTATTTCTATTTTTTCCCTTTGCAACTTGACATTTTTCTCTGCCAATCAAAATAGCATAAGATTTCTTGATTTTTATTTCTTCTCTCTTTCTCTGCCACAATGCTAAAAATTTTTCCTGCTATAGCTTCTTTTGGCCATATGGCTCAATATCTTTTCCTTCTCTTTCTCTCATTTTAGAAAGATTTTGCCAATTCTATCTTTCATTTTTTTAATCTATTTCCCTTCAATTTACCAAATTGTGTATATAATTTCGTCCGATCAATCAATATGGCCTTGGATTTTCCCCAATTTGGCCATTCCAAATTGCCTGTGATGGCCAAGATCCCAAATATCCAATTACATTTTCCCTTTCTCTTCCCAGCGCGCGAATTCGTCCTCCTAAAAAATGAAAAAGCGAATGTTGGGGGAGCGATGGCCATTTTCTATGCCACAACAATTGGAATCAATCATTTGAGGGGATGATGATAAAGTGCAAGGCATGATTGGCCCCTTCTGCTACTGATCATGCGATATTCAATTCAGGGGAACTCAATAAAGTCCACATCGAGCTGCTCCAATACATAAATGGTGTCGAATTTCCCAAATATTCACATTCTTCCACAAATCTTCCAATCACTTTTCCATTCCTTCAATTGGGTAAAAACCTCAAATTGCCTAAAAATCCTTCTTCAAAAAATGTTTTCATTCAAAGTTGTGTTGCTTAGTTTTCTAATTTTGGAGGCCTTGGACCTTGGCTCCGATGAAGTTGATGCACAAGAGGGGCTGGAATTACCATCGGAGGATGAGCCGACTACTCCAACAACCCCGACTACTCCAACCACTCCTACTACTCCGACTACCCCGACTACCCCTACTACCCCGACTACCCCAACGACTCCTACGACCCCCACAACCCCGACTACCCCTACAACTCCAACAACGCCTACTACTCCGACCACCCCAACCACTCCCACAACTCCAACTACGCCTACTACTCCTACGACTCCGACTACACCCACAACCCCAACTACACCGACAACTCCGACAACCCCAACCACACCGACCACTCCCACGACTCCAACAACTCCCACTACTCCGCCAATGCTTTATCAGAATGGAAAGCCTCTGATGCGTGAGTATTTCAATTAATTTTTGAGCAAATTTCGCTGATAGGGTAAAATTTTAATAAGAAATTAGGTTTGTTCAGAGTCGGTTTTAAACCGGCAATTTCGTCAAATTCTGTTTTCGGTTTTCAAAAAGTTGGTTTCATTTCAGTTTCTTCTATTTTCGGTTAATTTGTACAAAAATTCCCTTTTTCGATTTTTTGCATCAATTCTGAAATTTGAAACCGAGTCTGACCTATATTTTTTAATAAATGGATCGTTTATAAATGAAAGAGTTTAAATTAATCCTTCCATAAAATTTGTGAATTTCCCCACATTTTCAGCTTGCGTTGATAAACTCCCCTCGAAGATCTGCGAATTGGGTGTGAAATTATGCAAAGTAATAATAACCCCATCCTCTTTTAACCTTAATTAAACATAATTCAGGCGAAAATTAAAAAAGTCAAAATTGCATTCATCAAAAAGTGTTTTGGCGCCTGCTATCGCAATGACCCCAACTTCCTGCCAAAGAAGTCTTAAATGGCTTTGAATTTGATGGACTGGACTTTGGATTTGGACCACCCTGCTGAATGGACACCGTGGATTGAACTGATGAGATCGAATGATTGATCCCAAAATAAACTATTTTATTTGATCCTCCAAATCCCCCCCCCCCCCCTAAATATGTAATCCATTTTTGTACCTCATCCCGCCCCCATTCCTCTCTCCCTTTTTTTGGTGCTCTTTTCCTCTAATATATTTATTTGTGTTTGTAGTGACTGTCCAATAAAAAAATGTAGTAAAATTTAGTAAAATAAAATTATTTAAAAAATAACAATTTATATAATAAATTTTATTTAATCAATTCGAAAGCTGAGACTTTATTATATTACTATTTTAGAAACGAGCTAATCCATATTTAGACTTTATATTCCGTTTATTAATTAAGCGAAAATTAAACATATTTATTCAATTATGATCCCACATCAATATATTAATTAATCAATTAATTAAATCCCGAAATTAAAAGCAAATTGGATGATTTTTGTCATTTTATTATCATTATGTCCTTTTTTAACAATGTCCACAAGTTTTTGGGCAGAGTTTTGTGCGCTGTTCATCATTGAACTTTTTGTTGCTTTCGGCTCCCACTTTGCATAGACCTTCCGATTTCCATTGGGCACATCTATTAAATAATGGGAAATTAATATTAAAAATTGGTCTCCATTCTGCCAGGATAAATTCTCCCCTATAATAATTTCTTATTTTTTATCTGCTTTCTTTTTCTTTCTCTAGCCCATTTGTCCCAATTTCTATACGTCACATTTCAAGATGTGCACGAGATCCAATATGGGGTCGCGCAATTTGGATGGCTATATAGATTTAACCAATTCAATGCGGGAAAATGGTAGTTTAAAAATTTTTTAATAGAATTTAAAAATCTAATTTGTTAATTAGTTCTCTTTGTTTAATTTTATTTCTGTTTTCATTAATTCTAATTTCATTCTGATTTCATAATTCTAATTTAATTCTTCTGTTTTACATTTCTTAATTATAATAAAAAAATTCTCTACTTTTCGTCCTGATCTTCGCATTTTCTTGTTTTACGCCAATGTCCAACTTCAATGCCAATTTGTGGCTTTTCGTTCAAAATTGGTTGAATAACAACTTCAAGTGGTGGCGGTTGGGGAAATTTTCCATTAGAATTGCCTCCGGCATGCGGTTGACCACATTTTAGGCATGTTTTAGTGCAAAATTTCACCTTTTAATTGAGTAAAAAATTTGAAATTATTCAACCATATATTGGCCATATTCTGGACTGCCACAGAGATGGGCATTTGTAGTGCAATTGCTGACTTTATCTGTGCATTCGGGCACAATCAAACGATGCTGCGAAAGAGAACCTGGAATATATTAAATAGATAAGAAAATTGTTGGCTTTTTTATTTTAATAATTGTAAAGTGTGTAACAGTGATTTATCCTAGACCAATAAACCGTATTCAAATCTATAGATGTCATAAGGCGCTTTTGATTATGATTTGGGATAGATATATATATTAATTAATGTTATAGCAATTTGTAACCAAAGGAAATTTGGTTTAAAACCCATTTAATACCCATTAATTTTTTTGGCCAAACTATGACAAATTATAAACTATTCAATGCTTCTTGACGAAATCTATCCAATAGTATATGGTTTGTGAATGTAGAACAAATCTTTTAAGCATTATAATTATTTTGGTGTTTTGTACTCATTCTTTGGCAATTTCATTGTTTTTTCGGCAATTTTCATTTTATTTTCTAGACTAGATGAAAAAGAGATTAAGCAAAAGATTTTAAATTTATAAATTTAATAACCAAGAAAATTTGCTAATTATTTTATAACTTACGTTCCTCCACAACAACTGGTTTTCCGCTGATCACCGCTTTTCCTAATTCACCCTCGCCACCTTTTCCACCTCCCTTCACCATTCCTCCACCATTTCCGCCTCTTCCAATGCCGCCGCCATTTTCGTCCTCGCCAACAACACAAAATCCACAAGTGCGGGCACAATTCTCTCGCATATAGTCGACGGAATCCGGTTTCAGGCAAAGTGCCCGACGGACCCGACAAGAATTGTCTAAAAATTTATTAAAGGAAATTTATAATAAATTTATAAAAATTTACAATATTTCCCCTAATATTTTGTCTACCGTAATCGCGACACATTGTCATTGCGCAGAGTCCGCATGAGCCGGCACAAAAACGCGATAGTACACCGAACCATTTCTTCTGATGGCATTTCTCCAACTGTCGCGTACAATCAATAATGCCATCTACTAGTGAAAATATATATATATTTTTTGTTTTTGCAGTGAATATATTTGTTAAATTCCCAATCCAATGCATTTTAAATATTTCTAGAATAAATATACACACATTTTGATGCCTTAAACTTAAATTCTTTTAAAATGAATTATTTTATTTTCCCGTTAATTTTTAATGAACTTTTATCGTCCTCGCATGCATAGTTGATATCTTCACAGCAAATGCCGCAAGTTTTTCGGCACGATTCAGCAATATCCTCAAGGCCTGATAAATGAATAATGAATGGAAAAGTTCTAATTTTTAACTTTAAATAAATTATAAAACAAAAGGGTCTTATAAAATTTCGTTGAATTCTATTTTTTAAATTAAATTTCTAAGAAGTTATCACCGTTTTCTCAGACTTAATTTTTATGCCAATGCCAACCCTTTCCAACCTTGTAAATTGCATTTCACATCCCGCCGTCCGGTTTTCCTATCCACTTCATGGAATAAATATGTACACACCTGGAAAGGGAATTTTTTGTATTTTAACAATTTTACATCTCTATCCTTATTATTACTCTAATAAATTCATTTTTACGGAAATTACAACATTTTATTTGAATTTCTTTTTTTGAGAATTGGAAAAATTGTTAATCGAGATAAGAAAGGTTTTTATGGCCACAAGATGATTTCTATATTTCTATTTATCCTCCTGCTGTTGCCTAGCTCATGCCTAAATTTTATAAAATCTAATTATTTTCTTAGAATATTCACTCGTTGAATTTTTTACTTTGTTAATTTTTTAATAATATTTTTTGAATATTTTTTCCAATCTTATCGCTGCGCAAATTTCTGCAAGTGGTTGCGGCAGGGAGCAATTCACGGGTTTCCAAATCCTGGCAACGCAACATCATCCTTTAAAAAATATAAAAAATATAATAAATATTAATTAAATTATCAATTTAATTTAATTTTTATTCAAAATATATACAAAAATTTCAAAAAATTAAAATAATTTTATTAAAATAAAAAAATTCTCACGAAATTGATTGCTCCGTGGAGCTCAATTCATGCCAATTCCCTTGCTTGTTGCCGCCACCGCCCGCTCGTCTTTGACCAATCACCGAGCCACCACCGCCCTTTTTATGATGATGATGCGAGGAAAGATGGACTACGGTCACATTGTGGTGGACGGCAGCAGCAGGCGAAGGGGCAACTTAGTAAAAAAAATGGATAATTAAAAATAATTCAGTTTTAGAAATTACCACTGCCTAATTAAATTAATTCGATGAAAAAATAATAAAAAATTAATTAATTAATACTTTAAAATATTATTACCTTGCGGCTTGACTGACGCGGTCGTCGATGTCTCCACCAAATTCGTTTGAGCCGGAGGACGAGAAGTTACCTTTAGAAAGTATTTTTAATTTCTTAAAAATATAAATTTTATATTTTGGTTAATTTTAATATTTTTTTAATAAATTTATGCCCCGCCTTTGGTTGAATTTCCTTTGATGCACTTCTTTTCCTCTCTTCCAACAAATTTTTTGTTTTTGCCATCATTTTTGAAGTTGTTGAAAAAATTGGCATTGCAGTTGAGGAGGAAATTTCGCCACCATTTTTTCCTCGAGCAGATTTATTTGCCAATTTTTGTTGTCTGGCTTTTCTTTCTTTTGATGATTTCTCATTGGATATGCCGGCTGATTTTTTAATGGCCAATTCCTTCTTTTCAATGGACTAAATTATAAATTTAAATTTTAATAAATAAACACATTTATTAATTAATTAAATTAACACGGCGCCTATATCATTTTTATAGAGATTTCAACCCGAATTTTATTAAATGCGCATCCATCTACTGTAATTGAATTTTTCACATCAATAAAATGAATTTTCTACTTCTTGTTTTTGTGAAATTCGGAAAAATTAATGGATTTTGATTTTGAAAAATATATGATATAAATATAGTATCTTATTTTCTCTATTAGTGGTCCCTTCTCCTCTCTAGTAGTAATACCTTTTCTAATAGAGGCCCCTTTTTAGAATTTAAAAAAAGATAAAAAAATAAAAATTTTTAACTAAAGTTTCTCTTATAGAAATAAAGCCCCCTCTTTAATAAAGCCTTTCCTTCCAATAATAGCACCCTTTGGAAACTCTCTGAAATATAGTACCTCTTGTGCCACTAATAAGCATTAATAATAATAAGTCTAGCGTCTAGTATATAATGTATATGCCAATAATAAAATTCTATGGGCAAATTTTGAAGAGCCGCCTGTATTTATATTTAATGGCCAGTCCCCTTAACAGTCCCTATAAATTTAATTAAACAAATATTTATTTTCGAAAATCACTTTTTTGCCAAATGCCCCCTCCGTTGCCGGCATTTCATCCATTTGAAAAAGAAATGATTCCTCATCTTCCGCCAATTCTTCTTCATCCCTTTGAAGACGTCGTCGATTGTTGTTGACCCATTCAAAGATGGATCCTTCATTTGTTGGCCCAAAATTTGTCGAGAATGCGGCAACAGCCCCAAATTGTTGATCAATGCAATTTCCTTGGGATGACCACATTTCATTGAATCTAAGAATTGATAAGAAATAGTGGACTAATTTATAAATTTTTCATGTGAATATTTGCCTTAAAATTAGCAAAAATTTGATACCATTTTATAGCCCTTTACGGTAATGAAGTTCAGAGAAAATAAAGTTGATTTGATTGGAAATGTAAAGTTTAACTAAAATAAGACAATATAGGCCCAAAATCGGATATTCATCTTTTGATAGTAATTTTTTTTGAGAATATTTTTGATTGATCCTCCAATGAATTGGAGGGAAAAATTTCAAAATGAATATTGCCAATTTTTTTGCATCTTAAGGCCAATTTAAAATGCGCTAATCCGGCTTTTTATTCCGCAATTTTCTTGGTCTTTAAAAAAATTAAAGCTGACCTGCCATAGAAATGATTTTGTCCATAATAAATTAATTTTTGTGGGAATTTGCCGCCAACATTCAAGCAAATTTTTTCCATTGAATTCAAAGAAGGTGACTGGCATTGGAAATTAATCGAGGCCAAAAGAAGTAAAATGATTGAAAAAAGTGAATTGGGAATTTGATGGAAACAAATTGCAATTTTATTGCCGGATTCGTTGTTGGAAATGAAATTTGATGATATAAATTTGGCCATTATTATTTGTAGTATAAAATATTTGGATGAAAATATCTGAAATATTTTATCAAATAATTTTATAATTCTATTATTGCAGTGAACATTTTTTGTTAATTTATTTTTTCTCATACTATATTATATAGAGTTTTCGATTTGGTATTGGAATGGTCATTTTTTCGTTCAAGTAAAAAAAACCATTTTTTAAATATTTTTTGTCATAATTTTGTGAAAAATCTAATTTGCTAATTAATTATATTAGTTTTAAATCAGATTCATGTTTTTTTCAATTTTGGGGGCCGTTTAGAGGCAAACACGCATACAATTAAAGGAAGGCGCCCTCAAATTTATATGCACCGCCGTCCAATTCAGGAGAATGGCTTCTATTATTTCGTCATTTCCCCTTTTTTAAAATTATTTTTTTTCTAGAGGGATTGAACTTAGCTGAAAGAGTTTTTTATCAATGCTTTTACCAATTTGACTACCCGGGCACAGTGACTCATCATTTAATAAAATTGAAAAAATCTTCGGTCCTCATTTGATATTTTTTATAACAAATTAATCCATTTTGACCATATTAAAAGTAGAAAGCTGTTGAAAATATTAGCCGAAAATTCAATTAAATGGACCATTTTTTGTATGACCAGCGAAATAATAGCGTTTTGATTTAAATATTAAAAATGATGGTGAATGAATGGTCACTTTTTTGTTCATTAAAGCTCATCATCGTCAGACACAAATTTATGCACTCATAAATCTCATCTATTATTATTATTGGACTGGTCAATGCTCAATTCAATCCACCAGCCACCACCATCATTCTCGGAATATAAGGTCCGGTCCATCCTCGATTCCTTCCTGGCACCGCCATAGGCACACACAAATCTGTTTGGTAGCCACAGGTCAAAATCAACGCCAAAAATACGCACAAATATGTGCACAATTGGAGTGAGGGAATGAGTGGACAAAATGCTATTATTATGGCCTTTGTTGATTGGTAAAGTTATTTGTTCATCTGCTTGTCCTTTATGCATTGGCAATGGTCATTATGAAAAAAAATATTTTGGGTACATATAGGTTATTATTTTTTTGGTTTAAAAAATGTTAATTATGGACATTTGGTTAAAAACCTATTTTGATATTTGCATATTGCCTGATGGTTTAAGGTGGCTGGTGTGTTTAAAAAATTTATAATTCATATAAATGGTTTTGTGCAGTCAGTCCTTGACTTTATGGAAAGATTTAGAATACAATGGCAAAATAAAGCCATTTTTATCATTTTATTTAATTTTGTCATAATTCAATGAAATGTAAATGTAAACTTAATTTGCTAATAGATCTCATTAAATAATTAATTAATTAAAGAACAAGTGAATTTTACCAAAAATTTTTCAACTACAAAAATTGTTGTCAAGATTAAATAGAGTGGTAGTATATTTACATTAGATTGAAAATATAGAAAAGATTTTAACCGGTTTAACGGTTTAGAAATTTACCATAAAACCCCAAAAATATATAATATAATTTAATTATTCGATAGATCACTTATCAAGACCCAACTGGGGATATAATTTGTCTTTTTTATTCAGAAATTAAATTGTTATACCTTCAAAACGTTTTTTTTTATTTTCGGTTCAAAACTACTTTAAAATAATAAGCTTAATCTAATCTAAATTATTAATGCTTTTCTACTAGATCTATCGATTAGGATATGGTTTTGGTTTATGATAGATTTTTAATCAGTTATAAACCGGTATTATCTTTTTTTTCTACATTTTTAATTTTCAATACTATATTTTCTGTAAATGCAATGTTTTTTTTCTACAATTTAAATATTTCCATTAAATATCCCATTGGAATCCGAAATGTAAAACAATTTTTCTTTCTCCTCAATTGAATTCAATAATCCTCATCTTCAATTCACTCAATTTTCAATAGCGATGAATTCCACCACGATGTTGTTTTCGTCCTTTTCCATGGCCACCGTTTTGTCGATTTCTTTTATTCTTCATTTTCTTTTTGATCTCCAGCAATTTTCTTCCTCTTTTACCAGCAGTACCAGGCAAATTCTCGGCTAATGGCCAACCATTTTTTTGCCAAACCAATTTCTTTATACCCAATTTCGCAACACCTTAATTAATAACAATTTGTCGGGAATGTTTATAAATGCCAATTTATATTTCTGCTGGACTTTGGACAATGAATTTTAGAGATCACACTAATAAGGAATCGAAAAATCACGTTTTAATCAATTTTAAAATAGGTCTACTAATTTTTTTTATTTTGAATAAATTTTTCATATAATCATGAATGGCTAAGAATAAGCGTGATGTGAAAGTCTCCAATTTTTGCCAATCTTGATAAGTCCAATACCAACATTTACCATTGGGATAGGTCATATTTGGCAAATGTTGGTATTGTATCAAGATGACTAATTATGTACTGAAATTATGGTCAAATTTATCTTTAGCAAACAAAATTACTTCTAGAAAATAATATAAAGTTTGGAAATTCTGGCAAACATATCCAAAAATTTTAAAATGTGTCATCAAAATATTGGTATTACAGGTATTATTTTTGAGATTTTATGAATTTTTCCACTAACCATTGTCATTTCCATCATAGTAATGGTAGACCATAATATCCGCCTTCAAATTTCGATCCCAAAAAATGCTTTGGCCTCCAGGCCCAATTTCATTGTTCATTCTGTCCAACACCAATTTTCCGCCCCCATTTAACATATTCGTATTAGTGTCATCAAAAAATGGTCCGGATGGGCTGGTTCCACGGCCAACATGAATGCTGTAGGTGCTCTGGATACCTGCGCAGCAGCGGTCAAATGAGACAAACAAATAGTAAAATTTGCCTAAAATAATTGTTTTTAAATAAGGATGGAAAACATTCAATGCTTTTTCCTATTTAAAATTTTAAACTCACAAGGAAAAATAATTTTCTAATTTAAAAAAAAATTATCTCCATCGCATTTTTATTCAATTTAAGTCCCATATATTCTTTATTAATGCATTACTTACAAATTTATATTGGGGTCGTTTTCTGAACATTTCATCTTCTCAATTTAGCCGAGTCAATATAGTGGCTAATAAACTTATTTGCTCACACAGCACTTAATATCCTAAAGAAAAGTTGGTATCCAATGATACCATATCCGTAATCCGTATATATATATTCTTTTAATTCCCCACTCTCTAATAATTCCATCCACTTTAGAATTTGTAAATAACTAGCTCAGGGACGCGCGCTATCGCGCGCGCCCCTTCGCTAGTTACTTTTTGTAATGAACCAATATTTGAAATAATTAAATATAATAAAAAATTAATAATAAATTAATAATTTTATGCAAAAAATAAATATAAAATATCTAAATACATTAATTATCCCTCATCAACTTCAATAATTCCTTATTCCCTATATTCATAACTCATCATCATTTTCATTCATCCCTTAAAATTTTTTTACTATATTCCTTTCCTTTATTCTTTTTAATTATTTATCTTCTCTTCCATTCTTTTCATGCTTCAAACTTTCTTTCAGTTTTTAGCTTGTATTTATCTCTTCACATTTTTCCATTCATCCTTTTTCATCTTCCCATTCATCCTTTTTCATCCTTGCATTCATCCTTTTTCATCCTCCCATTCATCCTTTGTCATCCTCTCATTCATCTCTTCTCATCGTCCCATTTATCGTTCTGATCCTCCATTCAACCCTGTATCACTCTTATTCATCCCATTCATCTCTTCTCATCCTCCATTAACCCACTCTCTTCCTCTTCCCATTTTCTCATCCTCCCATTAATCCTTTCTCATCCTCCTATCCACCTATTCTGATTTTCCATTCATCCCTCTCATCCTCCATTTATTACTCTCATCCTCCCTTTCACCATTCCTTTCAACTCTTCTCATCTTCACATTCATCCCTCTGATCCTCCCATTCATCTTTTCTCATCCTCCCATACATCCTTCAATTAATCACTTCTCATCCTCTATTCATCCCTCTTCTCATCCTCTATTCATCCCTCTTCTCATCCTCTATTCATCCCTCTCAACACCCATTCATCTCTCCTCATCCTCCCATACATCCTCCATTCATCTCGACATCCCATTCATCTTTCTCATCCTCACGTTCTTCTCTTCTCATCCTCCCATTCATCTCTTCTCATTCTCCAATTCATCCTTTCATTCATCTCGTGATTTTTCTTTAGACTTCATCTATTCTATGATTTTCAAAAATCTATGGTTTTTCAATTTTTTTCCCAAAATGATGCCGACTAATCTTAATGTAAAATTTGGCATTAAGACATTTGCGGATGGGCTATTAGCGGATGCGACAATTGCGGACGATAGTTGCGGACGCGATATTTGCGGATTATTTTTTTGAGAAAAACACACTCAAGTTATATTGGACATTTTTAAAATTCCTATCGAATTGTAACCTTTATCTAAGCTATGACCTTAGCCTTACTACGAAAAAATGGCCGACTTTTTTATTTTTGTGTTTTCTGCAAAATAAATGTTAGATAAATACTCAGATTATTGAAAAGAATTGAATGATATATCAAAATGATCAGAACTCGGTTATTTATAATACACTCTTAAGCATTTAATTCACTTATTTTTATGAAAGAAAATTGTCTGCAAATATAGCATCTGCAATCGTCGACCGCAATTGTCTCATCCGCAAATGTCGTCCGCAAATGTTGTCCTCGAATGTCGCATCCGCAAATGTCGTTACACGTAAATAGCTGATTATATTTTAAAATGGATCAATCATCAATTTAATCTTTTTGAACTTATTCCAGAGATTAAAACTATTCAATTTCTTTGAGACCGCGGAATTCTTTGATCCCAGACATCAATTGTCCAACATGCGGCCGTCGTGCATTTTTATCACAATTCATTTTATATTGCTTTTGTAACATTTTCATTTTAATGCACTTTTGCCTTAATATTCTTTTTTTTATGCATAAATAAATCATTTTAAAAAATTAAGAAAAATTGATTGATTTGATGTTATATTTCTTTGCTTGAATGCTAATTTATTTTTTAATATGTTTTATTTAACTTTATTCACAAATAATATTAGTGCTTTTTGGCTTATTCTTAATAATGTAAATTTTTTGGAATAATCATAGATTTTTGAAAATCATAGATTAGATGATGTCTAATCAAAAATCTAATGTCAGATTCGTGATCAGCACCCCAAATCACCCATAGAAAGTTGCATCAATTTTTATTTGCTTATTTTTTGCTCTAACATTTATTTTTATTTATTTGGATCTTTTGTCATTTATGCCAATGACAATTTTAAACAGCAATTTTTGCGCAAATACTTCTAAAATTATATATAGGATTCCCAATAGGGTAAAAAGAGTAGTTATATACGTTGTATTATTATTCCTTTATAAATATTTGAAAAGTTATACCTAAAATTTGTTTTTGATTTCTGGCCATAACTTTAGCTAAAGCTTTTAGTTTCAATTTTTCATCACATTAAATTGTCAAACACATTTAAAAATCCATATTTAATAATTTTTAATCGCTTAAAATGGTTTATAATAGCACTGAATTACAATTTGCTCAAAATGATATTGGAATGAGTTCTAAAAATTTATTCTATATTTCGTTATTCCATGAGTAATTTTCAGCCATAAAATTGAAGATAAGGAAATCATGATGATGGCTGTTATCGCCATTCTCGAAAATCAATTTTTGGGTACTCCATGAATTAATTGCAATTATCATTTTTTTACTTAACATTTATTTCCTCTCTAACACAGCTCTGTGCCTGGAATGGAGGTAAGTTTATCCTATTTTCTTAATGTTTGACTAAAATAATGCCAATTTTATCCTTCATCAATTGTCCAATATCGTCGATCAAACACCGGTGGAGGAATTCCTATGGTTCAACAAATTGGTCAACCTTTGACTCGTTATGACACCGTCTCACTTCGACCACTTTCGGCAATCAATGCGGCTAATGGACTTGTTGAACCACCCAGATTTGCGGTCATCTTTTTGCATTTTCATAGCCTGCTCAATTTAAGTTTAAGCCTATTATTTTTTGGCATATTCTGATTAATAGAGAGCAGATTTTTGGATTGTTTAAAATAGGTTCCCTTGTGAAATTTTACAAAATATTGTTATAGGAAAGTCAAAATAGGATAACTAGGTAAAAAAAGTATCATTTGTCCTAACCCAAAAAGGTGAACAAATGCATATAACGTTATTTATGCGCTTTTTAAACTTGTTTAGGTCATAATCTTAAAAGGGAAATATTTATTTAATTTGCCGAAACATTTTTCTTCTGTTAAAAAATAATCTTTCTATATCTTGGCCATAAATAGGTGTTAGTATTAGGTTTAGTGCTTTGAAGATGGGTTTAGGATTAGCTGGATTAAGAATCTTAAAGAAATCTGATTTCTGATTTGTTTTATCTGGCTTAAGAAATTTATTTTCGATACTAAAACTTTTTCGACAAATTAAATATTACACAAGCATAAATCCCCCTTCTAATTGATATGTTTAGTACTTTAAATTTTCCCATCTGATTCGAGAATTGACTATGCGAATGAATTAGAAAATGGAAATCGGCCAAAAATGAGATAGGCTGCAAAATATTTTGAGCAATTATGATTTTTAGCAGATTGCCACCTTCCCTCGGATTAGTGCCCAATTATCCACGTCAGATAATTGGTCCTACGGAGCTGAAAAATTTGCTGCCGATGAGCATATCCATTTTCCAAAAACGCTTCATCAAACGTTTTTTTAACTACTCTGATTTTAAGCTAAATTTCCCCCATTGAAGTAATCCATGGGCTGCGCATTTGCATCGAAATCATCATATTTCAATCCATCGTATGGCATTCATTTTCTTGAAATTCCCAACAATTTTGGCTGGCTTAATTGCCTCCTTAATATTATTTGGTAGAAATGAGAATGGTGGACAGCAGCAGACAGTTTCCGAAATGGAATGGAAAGCCGGAATGGCAGGAATGGGAACGGCAGGTAGTTTATATTTTTTTGCGGTATTATCGTGGCGACTTTATTACGTTTATTTCCAAAAATGCAAAAAGGGAAATGCTTAAAAGGAAATTAATCAGATTTAATTAGAGGAAAATCAGGAAAGCTCTGATTACCCATCTTTCCAATAGACTCTCTAATATAAGCCCATTAGAGAGCTTTTGACTTGTGAAATTTTAAAAACCCGTGGGCTTTATATTGTAGAAAATACGGATTTGTTTTTTTTCATTTCAGAAAGTACTTTTTAAAGGTTTAGAAAGTTTTTCCGGATAATATTTTATCGTTAAATCAAACCAATTCCCTTACTCTTCTTTTTTGCATTTTTTGAGAAACGCCACAGTTTTTGCATACTCACACAATATATATGTCGTAGGAAAAGCTGAAATTCAGGAAAAGTTGAAATTTATACACTATTTTTGTCAGAGAATTAGAGAAAGTTCGAATTTCGAAAAACTAACTAGGGGTTTAGGGTTAGGGGCTCGGCAGCATGGGATTAGGGGTAGGGGCTAAGGGCTAGGGTTAGGTTTGTACTCTGCTTCTTCGGCGAAATAGTGTGTAAATTTCAACTTTTCCTGAATTTCAACTATTCCTACAACATATATGGAACTTTTTAGGAACTTTTTTGATGTTTTAAGTTTATCTCATTTCCGTTTTCCTTATGCAGTTGTATTGCTATTGAGTTTGCTCTTTCTGGGTCAGCAAAATCATTGGAATTCCTATCGTCGCGCAAATATTCAAGTAATTTTTTAATTAATTTTATTAATTTATTAATTATTCTAGACTCATTGGCGCGTATTCTTCTCGCTTCTAGGCATATGCTTTTCAATTGCCTCTGGCACATTCGCAGCAATTGCATTGGACCAAATCCGATTCGAAAAGAATGCGGATGGACCAGGCCCTCTCAATCGACATCAAAGAATTGTTTATTTTGCCATTCTAATTGGCCTTTGTTCACTCAAATTAATTCTATCATCGATTGTGCTAATACACGGAATTCAGGTGGGAATTATTTTAATTTGAACATTTTTTAATATATTTTAAAGGCAATTGTTCGAATTGAAAAGGACCGAAAACAAATTGGCCAAATAAATGGAGGACCATTGATGGCACACCTTCCATCGAAAGATCAATTAACAATTGGAGGAGTATTTAACACACAAACAGACCAATATTAGAATTTTCAAAATGGAAAAAAGATTTACTATTCCATTATTTTGAAAATAAATTCATAGATTGGCAATATTCATTCTATTTTTGAAAATATAAATTTTTTTGAGGCACCGCATAACTTGGTCATAGCGAAATCTTATGATTTGAGCTTTTGTTTAGGTAAAATTTAGATTAAGGCTAAGCTTATTATGGTTGGATAGGTATTTTAATGAAATGTATAATTGGCCAAATTTTTGGCCCTAAAATAGCCCATTTTTTCATTCTTTACATTGTCTTCTCTTTTCACTTCATTATTTTATTGTTTTGAATTACAATAAGTAAGCCAAACCTTTTTTTATTATTCATTTGATCAAAAATTTATATGATTTTTAAAAAGTGAAAAGAATAATCAAACAGAAAAATTTATAAAATAAAGAAATAACATTTAGGGAAAGGGTAAAAAAGTGCAAATTTAATCATTCATCAAATTCAATTTCAAGCAGTTTTTCATCATTTCCGTTCTAAATCCAATAATAATATTTGGGTCAATTGATCCTTCAACCAGTGGAACACCTCAATTGGAATTGGCATTTTCAAATTCCTAGGTTTATGTGCTGGCCGAATATCCGTTTTTATTGTTTCCATTCTAAAATCCAATTGTTGATTTCGGCGTAAATGAATTTCCAGTTTGTAATCAAAAAGTAGGCCTTTGACCATTTGACGGCAAATTAGCGTTCTCTTAAATTTGAATTTGAATTAATTAATAGTTTACCATCAAGAGGTCATGGATTTTAAAAAATCATTTTCTGGGGTGTTTTTTAAGAAATGTTGAGCACAAATATGACATTTTTTCCATCATATCCTGCTATTTTGATAAAATATTGTCATTTATTTGAAAATACCCTAAAAGTGGTAGGTGGGGAAGGACAAGGCTATTTTAAATAATTGCTTTACATAAAAATAACCTTTCCTTATTTAATTATTATGTTTTAAGGGTAATTTTATTTTTCATATTGTCGCCTTTTTGTCATTTTTCTACATTTGAAAACATATGTGATCAATATCCCTCCCCAAAAAAGAATTTTGAAAATAAAATATTTTTCTTACTTTCCCCATTTATTACTAAAAACTGATGACTTATTAATTAATGCATCCTTTTAAACATGCCAATACCTCCCGCCGATTTTCAATTAAATTTTTCCCCAGAATTTTGGAATTCCATTTCTTGCACTGAACTCAAAGAAATCCTTACTAAAATTTTGTACAATGCCAATGATTTTCGTTAAATTTAATTTTGCCTTTCCATATAACTTTAAAATTGTAAATTTCCCTACATGGTTTTGTTGAATTGAATGAGGCTGATTTAATTGCAAATCATTGGACAAAGCAAACATTGCCTTGAGCAATGGATAAGCATCCTCCGGCACAGGAATTGATGAAAATGAGTACCAAAGACTCCAACCATTTTTATTTTGGCCATTCTTCTGCGTTTTGTCAGCCTGAAAAATGAATTATTATTTGTTTTTTTTGCATGATTTTGACCTGGTCAATTTTAATAAATTTTCGGCCACTTTTTCCTTGTTTAAATTGAATTCGAATCCGCCGATCCCTGGGCTCTGCATCCGTCACCGTATAATTCATCAATACATATCGAATCAATGCAAATTGTGATTTATTTTGAGTTACTTTGTCTAATTAAATGGAATGGGAAATCAATTTTTGTTAAAAGGGTATGGTTGTCCCTTTTCCATTTTTATTGAAAATTTTTTGACCCAAATATCATATTAGTTTTGAACTTGGAAACGGTTTTTTGCGAAAAATAAAATTAGAAAATTTTTGGGCAAAACATATTTTTAGAGCTTAATAATAAGTCAAAGTCAATCGTAAACTTTGGCCAAAAGATAGTGATTTCTTGCAAGATCAATTTAAAATTAATTCGTAAGGATTGCACATTAAAAATGAGGTTCAAAAAAATTCCAGAAAAAGTTTTGCTGGGGCTTAAAGAGAGAGGTATTGTTGAGCACGAATATGGCCTATTTTACTCCGTCTATTTTCCGAAAAATTGTTAAGCTTTCTGACATTTTTTTGACAAAAATCGGTATTAAATTAACCAGATGATAAAACAAAAGCCATATTAATGCTCATAATCCAATAGTGCATTCGAAAAACTTAGAAAGCAATTTTTGTAATTTTTTTGGGATTCCAATTTGTACGATGCCTTTTTTAACAAGGAGAGATTAATCAGATATTAAAAATTGAATAAAATTACCCATTTCTTCATTTATCGATTTGGGAAGGGAAGATGGAATTGGTCCAATTTGTTGATTCTTCTGCTGTAATTCTTCCAAACAATTTATTAATAACATTTCGGCCATTTGATTCTTCAACCAACGAAACACTTCAATTGGAATTGGCCCTTCTAAATATTTCGGCTTATGTGATGGCATTGCATCCGTTGTGATTGTTTCCATTTTAAAAGCCAATTGCTGATTTCCGCGTAAATGAATTCCCAGTCGGTAATCGAAGAAAATGCCTTTGACCATTTGAGAGCATATTAACGATGACTTAAATGGAGTGGGATTTGAATGTGATATTATTATATGTGTGATATATCCCAAACTGTCGCAGTTTATAATCAATTTTGTTATCAAATTAAAAAGCGGATTCATGTGGGATATTTAATGATACCAATATAATTAAAAATGGTTTAGAAATAGTGAGGCTATGTCTAAAAACCATTTAAAATCACTTTTTATGAGGAATTATCAGAATTTTCAATGGTTCTTTAAAGTCTAATCTCTAAAATTCCATCATTTCTGTGCATAAATTTAGAGATAAAAATCCGCACTTTAATTAGACATTACTATTATCAAAATTAGTTCAGTCCTTAGTTGGGTGAAAGTAAATTTATTGAGATTTTTTTTATAAAATATTACTTATTAGTAAAAAATTTTCATCAAATTTTCAGTGTATCTCTTTCGTCAAAATAAATCCAGGTTACATATTTAGTCTATTGCTAAACTCTAATAAAATTATAGCTGTTTTTGTGCAAATCATACATTATTTTGTTGAATTCCATTCGGCTGCTTTTCTTCCAATTCTTTGGACAATTCAAACATTGCGTTGAGTAATGGATAGGCATCCTCGGGTACGGGAATATGTGAAAAATAGAAATTTAAACTGTCGTTTTTGAATTTGATTTGGTCATTCAAAGATTGCTAAAAAATTCAGCTAAGCAAGGAAAAATGCTAGAAAATGACAAACCAGTGAAATTCCAATGTATTTGTTGCCATTAATTCCCTGTTGCATTTTAATCGTAATCATTCTTTGCTGTGGTTCAACATCGACCGAATATTTCAATTTTGTCAATCCAATCGTTTTCTCATCTTTAATGGAATTTTTAACATACTATTAATAAGGCTGGGATTTTTTAGTGATTTTAGTTATTTTTTGTGGAGCATTTTACTTAATCCTTAAAAAGCATTTTTATTAATTTGGCCATCCAAAATATTATTGAACTTCATCAAATATTTTGGAATTTTAGTAAATTTTTAAAATATTAATAAAATAATCATTTTTCGTAAATTTTTCCTTACAACGGTTTAAAACAGGTACCTATATATATATTGCAGTCAGGTAAAAGTAAAACTTAATATAAAATATTAACTCGCTCTAAGAAGCATAGCATAAACCTAACCCTAACTCCTACACCCTAATCCCATGCCTCCCTTATCTTAACCCTAACCCTATACATTGTTTTTCGAAATTCCATTTTTCTCTGCTTCTATGACCAAAAATGTATCTCATATTCAGTTTTATGGGATATTCATTTTTTAATGCAGACATATATTAAAAATTTATCAACAATGAATTTTTAAAACAATTTACTCGATTTTTCACTTGTCGTTTAATTTTTTATCAGTATTTTCCCAGCCATTTATAAAATTATAAGTTACCATTTTCTGTTATCCATTTTGGAAGAGTAGAAAGTTGTCCAATTTCCTCGGTTCCATCAAATTCAGCTAACATTTTGGCTATTTGATCGCGCAAAAAAGGAAGCAAATGGATTGGAATAAAAATTAGCTTCGGTTTATGTTCTGGCATTGCTTCCGTTTTGATTGTTTCCATTGTAAAGCAAAATTGGTCCTCTTGTCGACTAATTCCTAATTTGTAATCATAAAAGAGACCGCCCTTGACTATTTCGTGACAAAATGGAGGCTAAAATAAAAATGTTTTTAAAATTCATTTTAATATAATTTTTAAGTAAGATTTAAATGACCATAATTTTTTTTGTATTTTCTTAGAAACCAATGTATCATATTCGATTCGACATTCGAGTTTACACGGCCGAATAAATTTTTTCGACTTAAAATGGGGCTGGGCTCTTCACATTTATATCGGTGAAATGACTTTTAATGGTATTATTAGTAGAGGGAAAATTTTTTTTTTGCTTTTTTTGAACTCAACTTGTCACGCTCTACTAATATATCGAATTGTAAACAATTTTTATTGTCGCAGAGATCCGCTAAAAGGCATTGACCTTCCGAATTTTGGGAATCTTGGCTTCTAGTTGTCGTATAAACTGGACAATAGGTTCATACGACTCGTCATTTTTGATTAATTATATGAAATTTCAATTTCAGATCGGTTTAGGGTTAATGTTAAGGGTAAGGCACCGGAAGCAGATAGGAATCTAGTACGCTCAGAATAGTTCGAAATTAAAATTTCATAGACTAAATCGACCATACCGAGTCGAATAAGCATATTTTCGAGTTTGTATGACAACTAGAAGAACACGAAATTTCCAAAATTTACTACTAACAAATGATTTAGCCTAAATTGTCCCCCCCCCCCCCCCCATTATTTTGTTATAATTATAATTTTTCAAAACCTTTTTATCATCTGCAGATTTGTTCATCAATGCGTCCATTGCATTCAAAAATAAATATGCATCTTTGGGCACTGCAATTTTTGCTAATCTATAATAATCGATGCTCGTTGATTCATCCTTTATTGATAATTGAATCCATTTGTGCCCATTTTTTGAACTTTGCTGCATTCTAATTATTATGGCCCTTTTCCTCCCACTTCCATTCGATAAAATATAATCCATTTTTTCTCCACGCAATGTCATAATATTTTTGGCTTCTTCTTCCTTTGATTGGCTAAAAATGATGAGAGAATTTGTTTTTTTGTAAAGTTAGAACAAAAATTTACCCAATATGCTCTAATAAGTTCGGTTCTGTTGCCTGTTTTTCTGCTACTGCGTCAACATTTTGTTGTGAATGGTCCGGGCGGAATGTACAAAATGGGAATGTTAATTGCTGAAAATATTTTTCTTACTCAATTAGCTCATTTTAATTCATCGTTATTTAACCAACGAATCAATTTTAAACAAATGGTGATATTTTTAAAGAAAAAATTATTAAACCTGTTGGTTTTGGATATTTGCAATTTTCCAACATTTCCTGCTGATATTCGAATTTAGAATTGATGAGCAGTGGGCGAATCGATGAAGATGGCAAAAATTAAAACAACGGGACGGGAACCTCATTGCGTGCATATTTATTAGGCAATTTTTATTATTGTTTATCTTAAAGGAAAAATCAAATCAAAAACTTTTTGTCAACTCAAATCCTTATATCCAAATTATCTACAAAATATCAGACTAAATTAGGCGTAGACCTTAGTTAAACTAAACGCGATATGTTAAAGTTTAATCTCTTTTTTTGTGGGCATCAGAGTGAATTTCGAAAAATTGAATTAAATAGCATTAAAAATTAACCATTAGATTTGGGAGATTTTTGGCATCAAATCATAAATAATATGCTGATGAAAATTACCCCAGAAATGAGTTCATTCCATAATATTTATAATAAAATTAATTTAATTTATATTGTTAAGCGAAAAAATGATCAAATAATTAAATAAAAACAAGAAATAACATTTAGAATGGTCAAAATTCAATTCAATTTTATAAGCAATTCATAATTTCTTCTGCTGTTCCTGAAAATAATCGAATAATAATATTTCGGCCATTTGATCCTTCAACCAACGAAACACTTCAATTGGAATTGGCCCTTCTAAATATTTCGGCTTATGTGATGGCATTGCATCCTTTGTGATTGTTTCCATTTTAAAAGCCAATTGTTGATTTCGGCGTACATGAATTTTCAGTTGGTAATCGAAAAGTAGGCCTTTGACCATTTGAGAGCAAATTGGCATCGCCTAAATTGATTCGAATGTAAACGGGCTATGGGGTTGAAATTTAAAGTTTTCATATAATTAGAAATAAAATATTGGGAATTGGCTAATTCAAGGAATTAGTTAGGGCCTAGGGCTATCTGATCTCGGGAATCTAATCTCGGTTTCTAAGCACCATATAGACTCGTGATGAGTTGGCTCAATCGACTCGGCATAGTCAATTTACTATATGAATTTTCAATTTTAAACGGATTTGAAAATTTTGAACCAAAATTATGGCTAATTGAAATTTGTAGTCTTTAAACCAATTTAATTAGGCACTAGGATAGGGTTGGACAAGCTTATTAGGGCTGGCATGGATTTAGGGTTAGGTAGACTAAAATATTAAAATCGGAATATTTTGTTAGTGACGACTGACGATCCCTTTAAATTGAATGTTCATTGAAACGAATGTTTTTATTTTTTCTGACCAAAATGAAAAGAAGGAAACGATAGCCCCAAATAATGTCAATCCCAAAAAATGGCAATTCCCATAAATCCCAAAAAATGTCAATCCCAAAAAATGTCAACTCCCAAAAAATGTCAATCCAGCCAAAATCCCAAAAAATGTCAATATTTATTTCCTGGGGCTATTAAGGCCAATTTCATTTACTTCACGGTTTTTGGCCCTCCTGAATCCAATTCTAGTGCCAGATTTTAGAAATTTTTAATCTGATTGCCGGATATAGGGGGATTAAGGTGGATATAAGGGGATTAAGTCGGATTAAGCCCCGAAATTGATGGGAAATGGCCCGGAGGGACAGTGGGAGGTCGGGGAAGTGCTTGAGGGTGCGCGGGATATAGCCGGATATAGAGGGATTAAGGTGGATATAAGGGGATTAAGTCGGATTAAGCCCTGAAATAGATGGGCACGAGTACTGATTTTGGCTGTTTTGCTTCCGGGGCGCGAATCCTATGCTCCGAACCCCTAACCCTAATCCATAGCCCCTAATTATGCTTAATCAGGCTTAATCCCTCTATATCCGGCTATATCCCGCGCACCCTCAAGCACTTCCCCGACCTCCCACTGTCCCTCCGGGCCATTTCCCATCAATTTCGGGGCTTAATCCGGCTTAATCCCCTTATATCCACCTTAATCCCTCTAAATCCGGATATATCCCGCCCACTCTATGGCCTTCGGCCAACATTCCTGACCTCTCCGGGCCATTTCCCATCAATTTCGGGGCTAAATCCGGCTTAATCCCCTTATATCCACCTTAATCCCCCTAAATCCGGATATATCCCGCGCATTCTTATGGCCTTCGGCCAACATTTCCGACCTCTCCGGGCCATTTCCTATCCATTTCGGGGCAAAATCCGGCTTAATCCCCTTAAATCCTTAATCCCCCTACGCCTATATCGCCTTTTTATTGCCATTTTTTGGTATTTTGGCTGGATTGACATTTTTTGGGAGTTGACATTTTTTGGGATTGACATTTTTTGGGATTTTGGCTGGGTTGACATTTTTTGGGATTTTTATTGCCATTTTTTGGGTTTTATGGGAGTTGACATTTTTTGGGATTTTGGCTGGGTTGACATTTTTTGGGATTTATGGTCATTGACATTTTTTGGGATTGACATTTTTTGGATCAGCGAAGGAAACAGCCAGCGAGCGCTATTCTGCCTAATCAACAGTGGAAAGAGAAAAGAAAAAATAGAAAAGAGAATGATAAGAGCCCAAGCTATTTTCTTTTCAATAAACATTCCACCAATATTTTCAAATCCTATATTCACTAAAAAAATATTCCGATTTTAGCTACTTTAGCGATCATACTTGATTTTGAAATATTGCATGTGCCTGATTTAGTTGAAATTGATTGTCCAAAGCACACATTGCATTGAGCAATGGATAAGCATCCTCTGGCACTGGTATATTTACAAAATTGGTAAAAATTTTGCCATGTTTAAATTTGATTTGGTCGTTCAACGATTTCTAAAAATTTTGCTATAAAAATTTTTAGCAAAAGGCAAACTATCGAAATTCCAATGAATTTCTTGCCATTATCACTTCGCTTCAGTTCAATCATGATCATTCTTTGCTGTGGTTCAACATCGACCATAAAATTCAATTGTTTTATTCCAATTCCAATCATTTCCTCTTCTTTGTTGTCATTTTTAACGATGATTCCATCAATTGGGTCTTTAAAATTATAAAAAATCTCAACCTCTTTGTCAATTTAATAATGAATTAATTCATTATAATTTCAATATGAAAAATTATGGTTCAAAAATTTTATAATGCGAATTGATTAAAATGGCGAAAATCATAATAATGGTCTAAAATGGTTCAGGATTATTATATCTTAGACCCTCAAATTATTCGAGACCACATGAGAAGCAATTTTCTGATAATAATTCGGCTTAGGTTGAATCAATTTTAAATAAATTTTGAACTAAAAATAAAAAACGGTTTAGAAGATTTAAATTCCTAATTTTTGATTAAACCATCACAAATTAAATAACGGCAATCGATGCATCTTGACGTGATTGTTGATTCTATCAGTTGGGTCTTGGATTCCGATGTCTAGGACAAAACAGTTATGATTTATCGCCATTTTCAATGTTCGCATAAATATTTTCCATTTAAATTTAATCTTTTTCGTTGATAAAAAGGAAATACCATTTTCTGGTATCCATTTTGGAATTCGCCTCAATCGAATCTGCTGGGATCCATCAAATTCCGCCAACATTTCGGCAATTGCATTTCGCAATAAAGGGAATAACCGAATTGGAATGTGAAAATTGTCGGATCTATGCAATGGATTTGCTTCTGTTTTGATTGTTTCCATATAAAATTTGAAATTTTCGTATTGATGAGAAATTCCCAATTTGTAATCATAAAATCGACCACCTTTGACCAGTTTATACGAAATTGGAGGCTGAAATTATGCGAGAGTGAGAAAAATAACTTCTAAAAAATTAGATACTAGTTTTTAAACCCTATACCAATTTTTAGAACTCGCGGACGATAAATTACTTAGTTTAAATCTAAACTGAGCGGATTAAACCATTTAAATCATATTTCCATGTTCGGTTTTAAATTTAAGCCAAAACTTAATATTTTATATACCATTCGATGCGTTTTGATGAGATCTACAAATTGGTATAAGGCTTTTCGGTCTAAACCGGTTCCCGATGAAGTCAAAAATGGGTTAAAAATTGTCTTCCATGAGAATGGGGGACACAAATCGCCCACTTTCTTATAATGCCCAAACCTTTTCATCGTCCACATATCTGCTTAACAATTCGTCCATTGCCTTCACCAACAAATATGCATCTTTTGGCACAGCAATTTTTGGAAATTGATAATAATGGATGGCCAATTTATCCCTTTTTGCCAATTGTATCCATTTGTGCCCATTTTTGGATCTACTCAATTGAATAAGCAGGACTTTTCCCTTTCCACTTGATAATAAATAATCCAGTTTTACAGATCGCAATAGCTCAATATATTTATTTTTTGTTCTTCCTGTCCTAAAATAATGGTATGGGGTTTTGATTTTTGTGGAGTAAAATATACCCAAAATTCGCCAAATACGGTTCTGTTGCCTGTTTTTCTGCTGTTGTCTCATTTTGTTGTGAATAATCTTTTCGGAATGTACAAAACGGGAATGACAACTGAAAAAGTTTCTTTTCAATCATTAGGCCCATATTGATTTATTTAATCAAATATATTTTGATTGAATGTCGATAAAAACCTGTTGATATTGGAAATTTGCAATTTTCCAATATTTTCCGCTGATCTTCGAATTTAGAATTGAGGAGCGGGCAAATTGATGAAGTTGGCAAAAATTAAAATAACGGGACGAAAGCTTCATTGCTTGCATATTTTGAATTTATTTTTAACTTAACAAACAGAAATTAAAATTAGAATCAAATTAAAAACTTTAGCTTTGGGTCAAGACTCAAGACTCAAGAAGTTAACTCAAAATCCCTACATCAAAAATCACTAACAAAATCCCTATGCTCGTGCAAAAATTTCATTGAGTGGAGATGATGTTTGTGTTTTTCATTAATCATTTTTGACTATGTGTATGATGATGACGTACAATGCACATGCGACGTCAACTTGTGATTAAACCCTATTTTTAAACTACTACCAACTATAACCATTTTAAGAGTTGATGTTTATTTATCGCTAATCGCCAGTCATTCTTATTTATTTAGACAACCTCTAATTATAATTACAATTTATTTACAAAATTAGCCTTTCTTAATTTTGTTTATATACCTACTTAACATTCCCATACCTATCATACTTTTTTCGTGAAAAAAATCGAAATGCTATGCTTACTTTAGTTTGTAAGGAACGAGCAGGGATTAATCGATTGTGCGAAGGAGGAATATAAGCCAGCCAAGCCTAGAGCCCCCACTATTTCATATTTTTTCCTCCTTTGCTTCTCAGTTCTCACTCAAATTGACTTTACCCAAAGAAAAGACAAAAAGTAAACCAAAAAAAAAACATTAATAAAACAGCGCAAAATATTCACAAAATTAATATTTATTTTTAAGCAAAAATGTTTTTTGCATTATTATCATTGCTGCTAAAATCTCTAATATATTTAATATTATTTGTCATCTTAATTTCATTTTTGGGCATCACCACCGGAATTCGCCAAGCATATGTGAATTCATTGATTTGGCTTTTTGAGGTCAGCAATTCGGGTCCACCAAAAATTCCTATACTCAAAATCCCTACAGAGAAAAATTTTGAAATTTTTGTTAAGCTAGTCTTAATAGCACTAAATTTTTTTCTGCAAGGATTTTGGATTTTGGGTGTATGAATTGGGTTAATCCCAGCATTTTTCCTCAATAAAATTCAATATATTATCCATCCAATTTTTTAGTGGACCGCAAAATGTGAAAGGGATGAAGCCCAAGCAGAAGAATGGGAGGATGGCCCATTTTTTGACAATTCTTGTTCACCTTCAATTCCATCAACTCCAATAGAATCAAATCATCAGCCTCCTCACACAATCGAATCATCGTCGCAATGTTCGTCCATAATTCGACGCAAATGGTCCCAATGTATTGAGCAAAAACTTGTGGAACACATCGACCAGCATAACATTCACCCATTGGCACAAAAAGTAAGCCGAAGAGTGCCAAGTCATGGAAGAGGTTTACAAAAATTGGGCGAAGTGGTTGGTTTTTTGAATGAATTAAATAGGATCAATTTTCACACATTCAGCAGCCATTGGAAAATCCATCGGACGCGGAATATGCCACAATGAAAGTGCTGGTCAATGACACGTTGGAATTGTTGACAGCCGGAATTGAATCGATCATTGAGGACGAAGTGACGCACAGATTTGAGGCAGCCCAATTACCAACATGGAATTTCCTTTCCCGCAACAGACGGGCACTTCGACGGATTGGGTAAGCGCTTTGGTCATTTAGGGACCAACTCAATTTTGGAGAAAATTAAATTTTAGGTTGGGATTTAGCTAACTAATAAGCATAATAAAACATCTCTAAAGATTTTTTATAGGGATTTTGGATTTAGGGATTATGAATGGGGTAAATTCATGCATTTAATATTCTTTAGTTGGCGTTCTCAATCAATTTGGGCAATTGGTGTGTTCATTCGCTATGCATTTTTGTTCCCAGTTCGAGTTGTTCTCTTCTTCATTTCCGGTGCAATGATTTCCACTCTTCCTGCCATAATTGGCACCATTCCTCATAAACGGTAAATAAAAAACGGATAATGCCAAAAATGTGATATTTCTAAGCATAATTTTTAGTTTAAAAAAGCATTCTTTTTTGGATATTTATGATGAATTTGTTTCCATTTTTCTCAATTTATATCATTCTTGGTTCTTGGTAATAAGCACAAGCCCGAAATTTACCATGGACATGGTCAGATTTGGCAAATATTGGTTTTGTCCCTTATCAAGATATCCAAAAATATGATCTTAATCATCCTGTTTAACGTCCAAAATTATTCTATAAAAGAAAATCAATATTTTCTTTTGACCCATCTAAACAAATTCATCTATTTTCAAGGGTTCGCACATTCCTCTATCGTCATGCAATGTTGATGTGTTGCCGAATGGCCGCTCGAACATTCTCTACAATAATCCATTTCCACGACATTCGGAATCGACCTTCCCATGGAATTTGTGTGGCCAATCACACTTCCTCAATTGATGTTATGGTAGGTGATTTTGCAATAAAAATATTTTCTTTTTCACTATTTATATTTTATACCCTATAGCCTATATGCTTATTTAAGACCCAAGGGTTTTTTTTATTTTTCAACCTTCCAAAACAGATGGGGAATTATTAGTTTATTAGAGTTGGGAAAAAGTAGAAGAATTATTTTTCAACCATTAGAGACGAGGTTTTAATTAAAATAGCATTTACGGTAATAAGTGTGGGATTGAGATGAATTTTGGATTGATTAGAAAAAGAATCGATCGAAATTTCAAAATATGACCAAAAAATGAGGCAAATCGCTTAAAATCGGGTCGTTTTTGGTCATAATTTTCTGGCCAATTATATTTCGGATCAATCATTTTGATATCAAAAATGCTTTAAAGGACTCAAAATATTGGTATAAAATTTTTATTAATAGCTTGAAGTGTTGAAATATTGGCCAATTTCCCTAATTATCATCCAACAGATCCTTTCAACGGATATTTCCTATTCGATGGTTGGCCAATTGCAAGGCGGTGTCCTCGGCTTGATCCAACTTGCCCTTGGGCGCGGTTCCCATCACATTTGGTTTGAACGATCCGAAACAAAGGACCGAAATTATGTGACAAAAAAGTATGCACAAAAATGTTGGAATTATTCTCACTCAAATAAATAGATTGAAGGAACACGTGGATGATCCAAACAAAATGCCAATTCTGATATTCCCCGAGGGAACATGCATAAACAATACATCGGTTATGATGTTCAAAAAAGGTGAGGACTGGGGATGTGACAATTTATTAATTAACCGAAAAAAAGTATTGATTATTCCAAAAAAATTGGAAACATTCAGAAGTTTATCCAAAACCTACAACCCTAATAACCAATCGATAAATCACCTCAAGACGCACCATGATTTGGTATCTGGTTTAACTAATTCCTGAATTAATTTTAAACCAAAACGAAAATCAATTTAGCAGTTTAATAAACCCTTTAATTTTGACTAATCCAACTATCTCTAACCATGGATATATCGTTTAAGAATTTAGTAGGGCAAATCTTTAAACCATTATAATTATTTTGGATTTATGTAATTTTTTTCGCTTCTTTTCGACATTTTCTGGTTTTTCTACCAAACTTACAGGAAGAAGCATTGAAAATGCTGTTAATGATCTATGAATTTACCCCAAGAATTCCGAATGGCAATCGGCAAAATAAATATGGTTTAAGAGTATGTCATACATTCACTGACCAATTTGATAGAACCGGTCAAGACGCATAGAATGGTCTATAATTTTAAATGATTTGGTCAAAGTAAAGTGAAGAGTATTAAACAGTTTAAATCGATTTTAAGTTTTTGGTTAAAAATTAAATTAGAATTGCTTAAACGTTAAACCTATAGAAAAAATGAAAAGATTCTCAAATGATGCATCTTGTGAAGATAATCTGCACTTTCGGAAATGGCTGGATGCTAGACTAGCCAATTTTCTAAATCTCGGTTTTGATCTTCATATTCATAGCTATGCGAGAATAGACTTATTGACTCGGTATTATTGATTTAGTCTAGAAATTTCAATTTCAGATGGGTATTAAACAGGGCTCTCAGATGTACTTTTTTAAAAGATTTGTACTTTTTTTTTGACTTTGGTGTACTTTTTGTACTTTTTTTTTTTCACAAAATAATGAAAAAAAGATAAAATTTTTCGCTGCGCGGCTATTTTTGGCTTAAATTTTTCGCTGCGCGGCTATTTTTGGCTTAAATTTTTCGCTGCGCGGCTATTTTTGGCTTAAATTTTTCGCCTGCGGCGCGAAAAATTGTAAAAATTTCTTCTCAGAAATCATGTTTAAAAAATTTTAATCAATTTATTTTAGCTTTAAACGAAAATCTTTTTTTTGACACCAAAATCTTTTTTTTCAAGGCCTTTGTACTTTTTTTTGAAAAAAAAAATCTGAGAGCCCTGGTATTAAACCTTTTCCAATAGTAAATAAACCAAAACCTGTTTGGGATTAAACAATGGTTCAGTTTTTTTAATAATTTCTCGCTTTTCTGAAATTAAAATATCATAGGTTTTCATTTCTATTAAATGATGAGTCTTCCCTTAATTATATGCGCGTTTGCCTCTAAACGGCCTCCAACGTTGATAAAAACAAGAAATCGGATCCCCTTTTTTGGATTTTTTTAAAATGTTGAAAAATAATTGACTATCACCGGAGCACGGATCTAGCCATTTCCTATATTATCTAACATATAGATTGGGTATAAATTTTGACTTCGGATAGCATAAACTTTTGAATGAAATCTAATATACTAATCCGCAATAAATGCAGCTTTGAAATTTTTTCCTTTGGCGTTTTGTATTATGAAATAAATATCCAAAAATAAATGATATAGTTCAGTGATAAAGAAAAAGAGCTTTTAAACATAAAATATAAAGAAATAAAGAAAAATAAATATTTTAGAATGAAAGCAAAATATTAAATGACAAAAATTTTTAATTATTTTAATGAAATAGCCGAGAATTATTTAAAAATAACGAAAATATTTGCCACAAATTTTGTAAATAATTGTAAAATGCTAAGAAATGATTGAGATAATTAATTATTTTGAACCAATCGGAGCGGCCGGGAGCCGCGCAGCGGCGACCGGGCGCTCCTTAAAGCAATTATATCATTGAAATAATGTAATTCGTAATTTCAAACTCGGGAATAGATGCTAAAGGGATTTATAAATTAAATAAGATAATACTTTAATATCGAAATGAGTGAAAAATGATAATTTTAGAACCAATGGGAGCGGCCGGGAGCCGCGGAGCGGCGACCGGGCGCTCCTTTAAGCAACTAAATTATTGGAATAATGAAAAGTAAATCCGGGAATAGATCAAAATGGTTTGAATCAAATGGTAGAGGGATTCACTAATTAAATAAGATAATATTTAATTAATATTTATCGAGATTTGATATAAAAAGCCGAAAATTAATATATAAATGAGGAAATGAGTTAGAAATGCCATGAATGAGTTCATGAATGAAGTATAAGCATCGGAAATAATCGATAATGATGGGTAAAAAATTGAGAATAGCCGAGAATGAAAATTAAAAAATCAAGGATGGTCTAGAATGAAGGATATAAAGCCGGGAATAGTCGAGAATGAAGGGTAAAAAGCCGGGAATAGTCGAGAATGAAGGATATAAAGCCGGGAATAGTCGAGAATGAGGGATATAAAGCCGGGAATAGTCGAGAATGAGGGATATAAAGCCGGGAATAGTCGAGAATGAGGGATATAAAGCCGGGAATAGTCGAGAATGAGGGATATAAAGCCGGGAATAGTCGAGAATGAGGGATATAAAGCCGGGAATAGTCGAGAATGAGGGATATAAAGCCGGGAATAGTCGAGAATGAGGGATATAAAGCCGGGAATAGTCGAGAATGAAGGATTCGAGAATGAACAATAAAAGCCGTGCGAGAAACAAAAAATAATGAATTAGAGACATAGATGGAATTGATGTTAAATACGCTAATTTTAAAACAATATCTAACTATTATGATAGAGAATTTTAAAAAATTTTTGACGAGCGTTGGGATGCCGCGCAGCGGCATCCCAACGCTCGTATTATTAATTTTAAATAATATAAATACAAATTATCAATTTCCATTCATTTGCAGGTTCATTCGAAATTTCCGACATTGTTTATCCAATTGCAATGAAATATGACAATCGTCTGGGCGATCCATTCTGGAACAGTCATCAACAGGGATATTTGGCCTATTTGTTGAGTTTGATGACGGCATGGGCCCTCATTTGTGATGTTTACTATTTGGAACCAATGCACAGGCTGGAGGGCGAAAATGCCATTGAATTTGCACGGCGGTGCCAACGGGCAATTGCACGAAAAGGTGGATTAGTGGATTTGGGCTGGGATGGAAACTTGAAGAGGACAAAAGTGCCCGAAAGGCTGAAGACCGAACAAAGGGAATTATTCTATCAATATTTGGCACAAACAACGCCAATTTGTGCATGTGGCCATCCAAATAGTGAGCAGATGGAAAGCATCGAAAAGCAGGTAGATAATTCTTTGCTCATCTCATTTTTTGTGCAATAGAATTTGCCCTAATATTTCAGAAATTTTCAACCTATTAATAAAATATTTATATCTTTGGATTAGTTTCTTTCCAGAGTATTTTGATATTAATATGATTAATTAAAGCATAAATGGCCAAAAAAGAAAATTTGTGTCAGAGGATTTCCCCAGTGAAATCCTAAGACCTTGTGTTTGGAAATGTTTGGAAAAGGAATAAAATATATTTATTTATTTTTAATTAAAATACATGTGGAATAAATATTGGATGAATGGAAAGTTGGGTTCAAAGGAATAATTGGGAATTGGGAATGAATGGGACTCCTGCCAGAGGGATCAAGGCGGCTTTATATAGGGCGCCGCGCGAGAATGGAATGCGAGAATAAGCATGTGGACATAAGGAAAGAAGGGAACAATAGAAGGGAAGGAAGGGACATGCTAATGGATTAGCACGTGGATTGATTAGGAAGAAAGGGAGGTTCAAAAGAAGGAAGGGAAAAGTGCACGTGGACATGTGCACATGGATATGCTAAAATGAGACTAAAATAGGAAAGGAAATTATGAAATAATATGACTAATAATAGGAATGAAAGGAAAGGATAAATAAAAATTATAATTCGAAATATTTTTCGACATTCCGCCCCGAGAAGATATTTTTTCCATATTATTCATCAATTCTGCTTGAGTCATTTTCTTTTGTCATTTGCCAAACCATTTCTCTTTGCTTCAAAATTTTGTCAGCTAATTCCATCAATTTCGTTGTGTTAAATTCCGCAATGGTTCTTTTTTCCTGTATTATTTCTAATAATAACCATCTTGGGAATTTTTCCATAATTATTTCTTGAATTACTGTTACATTCACATTTTCACCTGCTTGTTCCAATTGATTCAAAATTCGCTTACATTCGCTATTCATTTTTCTAACATCAATTGTTTTTGGACTCTTATAATGAATTTCTCCTAATTCCATATATAATTTCGATTTCAATGTTTCCATGTCACCAAATCTCTTGAGAAGGTGGTCCTTAACAATTTTGTAATTTTCAGCTGTGACTGTATAGCCTTTTAGCTCTTTTTCGGCATCACTTTTCAAGCAAGAAAACAAGTATGCTAACTTTTGTACATCAGGTATTGTTTTATCTGAGTCAATTGATGCTTCAAATATACTCCAAAATTGTCTCCAGTTTTGAAATTGACCATCAAATTGAGGTAGTATAAGTTTTGGTAATTGAACCCTCTGTTTTGGGGTATCATTAACTTGCATAGCTATTGTTTGACAGTTTTGCTGCAACCAATTCTCAAGATTATCAACAATTACTCTCCCCTGGTCTATAAGCTCGATAACATTTCCATGATTGTTCAGATAATTTGTAAATTCCTGCTCTTCTCTAACTCGATTGACAGCATCTGCAATAATCATTAATTCTGACCAATCACAAATTTTTCCATCCAATGTTTTAATCGCATTATTTATCTTTAAAAGAATTTCCTTAACCGACTGTTCGTTTGGTTGTCCTTGTTCACTTAGAAGATTATTCGCTTGTGCTATATAATTTACCAATCGTGTACGGGTGAGACCAATAGAAGTTCTAATTGGTCCTGACATTTTTATATAATGTTTAAATCACACTGAAGAATAACTGAATACAATCAAATTCCGGTAGGACTCTGCCAGCACCAGAAAAAATGAAAAAGAACTTTCTATTAAAAACTGTCTATGCGTTTTTAATAATATTTGATAAGCAAAATGAATATGCACTCAGGCAAAATGAATTTAAAATTAATTGAAGAGCACTTTGATATAATCTGCTGAGCAAAATATCACAATTGATTCTCTCACAGGCCAAATGTCGATTAGTACTGTTGGCTAAATACTATAATTTAGCTTTTTCAAAGGATGATTTAGCACAAAGGCCAAAACGATGTTTAGGGAACTCAATTCACTAAATTATTAGGCACACAGGCCACAACGGATGGAACTCGATCCGATGAATGTTTAGGCACACAAGCCACAAAAATTGAATGGAACACAATCCAATAAATGTTGTTTAGGCAATCAGGCCAAAGGATGAATATAAACCCAATGAATGTTAGGCAAACAAGCCAATAAGATTAAGTCTTAAAGCTTTATGGTACAGCAAAATGATGACCGCCTGCCTCAGTCACACTTTCTGCTCAAATTTTTGTTATTGAAAAGTTGTTTGTTGAATTGTTGTTGAAATTCTGGCCAAAATTTAAAAAGGCCGCCCAAAATTTTGTTGTTGAAGAATTGGTTGAAAATGTTGCGTTTGGTTTTCCTCGAAAACCCCCAAAATTCAATTGTTGAAGAATTGGTTGAAAATGTTGATTTTGGTTTTACTCGAAAACCCCCAAATGTTGTTGTTGAGATGGCCCAAATCCGGTAGTTGGCCGTTGCACCAAAATGTCAAAGGAATTCCCCGATGAATTACCCAAGACCTATAAAATGTTGGAAAGAAGGAATAAAGTTTATTCAATGTTGAAAATGTTTGGAAATTGATGAAGGATAAAAAGAGGAGTGAAATGGGGATGGAACAATTGGTTGAATGAAAATGGGTGGTACAATCCCCGGGGGGACAAGGCGGCTTTATATAGTGCCGCTGCGCGGGAATGGAATGTGGGGGTGGGCACGTGGACATAGAATTGAAAGGGAAAAAAGGAAGGGAAAATTAGGGGTCAATCTGAGGATCAAAAGAACGAAGGGAGAGTCCAAAATCAAAAAGGGAATTGTCCACGTGAATTCGAGACATCCATTAACATATCCGCCATTATCCGCCGTATTTGCCTCAATGGATGATGAAAGGCCGCTAATGGATTTTGTGGAGAAAGATGGTGAAAAGAATGACTCATCATATTGATTTTAATATTTTCTTTATTTAATTCCATATTTATTTATTTATTTTAATTATTCATATTATTCGCATTTTTATGCGACAATTTGTCCCAATTTTGGCTTATTAGCTGCTTTTTTGGAAATAGTAATCTTTTTGAATATTTCCAATTAAATCTAACAAATTTTTTCTATCTCAATCAAGGCCATACAATAATACTATAATTTAGTTGAAAGGTCAAACCTTTAAATTTAACCATTAAACCATGTCGTTTAACATTTATAAATTTGTGTTTAGAAACTGGTTTTAAGATTTTTAAATAACTAGAAAACATAATTCGTTTTTGAATAAAATATTTTAATTTTAAACGACTATTTTAATCGAAACCCTTTATCCATCCAAATTTGCTAAATTTAAAATAAATTATTTAATTGAAATATTGATTTTGTGCACAAATTTCATTCCTGTTGAATAAATACTAATCGTTTTTTTTTGTTTTTAAAGATTCATCCTGAAGTATTCCAACAACAACAAAATGAAGAAACAATAACAAAAGGCCAAGAAGAAGATGAAGCAAAAGTGAATTGAAATATGGACGAAGGACGAATTTATGAGAAATGAATGAACAAAACGGGTCATATTTTATCCTTTTATTCTCTTAAACATTGTGTTTATTATTCCCAAAGATGAGACTTAATTAATTCCTTTATTATTTTTATGTGCAATTTTAATTAATAAAAATAAAAATATACTCATCCAAAAATAGTAGTTTTAATAATAGGCCCTTATTTATATATGTGGCCAAGTCAGATTCTGATGTTAATTTTATGCTCCCCAATAGTTAAATCTAGCCTAATCTCTTTCTATACTTCATTATAGCCAAATATATAGCCCCTAAAGGCATTGGAAAAAATGATTTGCTTTTTTGATTTTTGTTTTCTTTATTTGGTCAGTCCGCAAATTAATTTAATCAAAAGTTCTATCCAGGAATGTTTTTAAGTTTAATTTCTTTAAAAATAAATGTTCATTTATTCAATATTAAAGCAATTAAAATCAATTTTAATTGAAGCAAATTTTATTCACCATTTTCCAGAATTTTCATTTCAAATTTTTTCTCTTGTATTTTCTTTTATCGATAAATGGCCGACGGAATTTGATGATAATAGTCACGGGAGCAACTGTGAAATATGAAATTTAATAATTATGCTAAACAAACCAATATCCCTTAAATTTGGAGAAGAATTCCATTGGATAATGCCATGGCTTGGGCAAATGAAGACTTAAAAAATGAAATAATTAATTTATCAAAAGATTTTATAAATGGAAAATAATTAAATCTGGAAATGTTTTTCAAAAATTTGTGCTTAATTAATTCGCTCCTTATCTCGGGGAAAAGTAAAATCTAATGACAGTTTTTGACGTCTCATAGGAATGATCTTTTAATGATGAAAAACAGGATTTATAAAAGAGATGGGCAAAATCGGAAATTAAAAAAACGAACACGGTAATGGTACCGTATCCACTGCTGATTTACAGCGTAAAATAACGTAAAAGAGGAATAAGTAATTTTCCGAAAAAAAATGCCGAAAATACTGCAAAGCTTCAGAAGTTTATTCTAAACTTATAAAGTATAAACCTTATATATTCTATCGATAGATTTAGACCTTTAGACGAGACGGATTTTTAGAATTTTGAGCAAAAAATATCTATTAACATTTTTTCAACTAGAATAAAATGCAAACCTGTTGAAATAAAATCGTCGGTAAGGCAGTCGATAGTAGAGCGAATATGGATTATAGTATCGACTTGGTTCACCCTAGAAAAATTTAATAAATTATTATTTTAAAAGGTTAATAAAGGCCCCTATGATATCGATAGTAAACCCAATCTTGCCTAATTGTATACCATTATAGCATTAAAAATTGTCAAATTGTAGGAGAATTTGAGTATATCCCCTAATGTTTCTACTTATGGCTAGGGACCGGATTTGAAGGTATATACATTTTTTGCGAACTCCGAATGGCTTGTTATGCACGAAAAACATGTTTATTTCGATGTCCGAAAGCAAAATTGAGGGTTTTATCTTTTATGATACCTATTTTTCACTTTTTTGCCACTTATATACCTAAATACCTTTTTCGCCTTTTTTAAACCTTTTTTGTACCTTTTTAACCTTTTTTTTCGTATTTTTCAGAGATAAAAAATATTTTGGACAAAAATCTTGAATTTGAAAAAATTTAGTATTTTTTAAATTTTTTTTTCAAAAAAATTAAAAATTTCAGCAGATTATGATTTTTTTTTTTTGAATATAGCACATTGTGACTAAATTGCTACCAAATATAATTGTGAATTTTTTACCCCAGAAAATCTCGAAATTTACCTAATTTGCAAAAACAACTAAAAAATGTTCATTTGATTGCCTTGATTTTGAATATTGATGAATTTCATCAATTTTAAAAATTTTTTCGTTATTTATTGGTCTAAAAAGAAATTTTTTATACCTTTTTTGTACCTTTTTTCAATTTTTTATACCTTTTAATAACTTTTTAGCCATTTTTAGTACCTTTTTAGGTACCTTTTTCACGATTTTTAATACCTTCAAATCCGGTCCCTAATTATGGCCTAGTTATATGGCCACATAATGTTTTTTTTAAATTGGCTCTCTTTCTCACTGATAATATTATTAAAAAAAAAAACTAAATTAAATTATATAATAAAAAATGTATAAATTCTATTATAGACTCACAATTCGGTGATGCGGTTTGTAGTAATATTGTGCCGGATAAGAATAATAGTAGGGATAGTAAGATTGGGCGGTGCTGAAATAGCTGCTCCATGTTGGCTTATAGCTGGAAAAAAAGCAAATTTATTATAAAATCACAAGTAATATTTTTGATAATTTATTTTAAAATCTAGCTATTTTGTGAACTTCTTACCATTTAAGCATCTTTGAGACATAGTAGTCTAGATTTTGAATATATTACTAAATTCTGCCTAATTTCTGTTCGCCTTAATGTAATTTAATTTTAAATAATATTAGATTAATTGATCCACTCATAACTAATTGAAAATTCTAGCTTTGTATCGATCGGATAACCGAAATTATGACCTCGAATTTAGCGGCATATACTAAAAACGAAATTAGCCTAATGCACATCCTAGGAGATTTATAAAGCTTAGCCTAACACCAAGACCAATCCGAGCCCTTATAATTTTAATATTAACTCTACAATCTACATTTACTTTATTATGATTGTATTTTTTTATTGCTTTTGATAAGGGCCTCAAACTTCGGGCAGCAAATTCTTTCACACATATGATGTATGATTGATCACAACTAAACTAATATAATCTCTAATATAAAATTAAATCCCTATTTATTAAAACTATAGTTTAAATCTGAAAATATAAATTAAAAGTAGCTTTACGTCTTAGAAAAGAATGTAGTCAATTGTAAGCTAATTTTCGGTCTCCATAATTGAAGATGAATATTTGAGGAATATTTGAGGCACTAAATATTCTACTAATACGTTTAGATTTAGATTATATCCTAATCTAATTTTGTTTTTAATTTTGTTAGAATATGACTTCTAATTGTGATTTAAATCTAATCCCTTTTTTATAAATTCATTTTTACCTGTCCGATGAACGGACATGAGCATAGAGATTTGGAATGGATTGGGCCCGTGTGAACAACATTCCCGGCTGGCAATATCCATCCATGGAAGAGACAACCGATTGACACCGTTGAAGGCCCATTTTGAGGCTAAAAAATTTAAAAATTGAAAATTGTTTAAAATGCAAATAGCAGAGGATGGAAATTAATGAGAGGAAATTAGGTATATTAAATTTGTGAGTTGGAAGTTCAATATTAATCCTATATATAATTTTCTGTTGGTTTGTTATAAAAAATTATTTTGAACTTGGCGTTTTGTTTTTTTTTAGAAGAAACAGAGAAAAACATTTTTTTAGACATAAAGTATAAAAAAGGAAAAAGAAAAATTAGGATAAAGAAATAAAAAATGTGCATATTCTTTTTCAGTTCTTTATTAATTTTTATTTCTAATCCATACTGCAACTAATCTTTGATTATGAAATTTGTTTTCAGTTATTTATTTTTATTTACTTCTACTGCCTGCAACAATTCTGAAATTTCCCAAAGATTAAAAGCACCTTGGAAAGTTTCTTTAGAATTAATTAAATAGATTTATTTTCTTTTTATTTTTCTGAAACAGCAGGGTCAATTCGGAACACAAAAAAGGAAAAGAATAAAATGCATCATTTTTATCTTAATTTTAATGACAGAAAACAATACAATTTTTAATTCCTTTTTTCAATCTTCACACATCCACTCAATCTTAATAAATAGGATAAGGAATAAAGAAATAAAGGAAATTAGAATGAAATAAGCTGCAATTTGAGAAAAATTTCAACAAATTAAATGAGAAAAAAATATTTTTTAACTGTTTGCAATAGCCGAGAATTATTTTAATGGCAATTAAATGATAGCGACAATTAAATTTATTGTTTTTTTTAATTATAAAATGGCAATTTTCATTTTTAATATCAACAATTTCTTTAACAAAAAATGGTTGAAAGAATTCACCTTCATTCATCATTCCCCATTTTTTTATTCAAGAAGATGTCGAAATTCTTTGAATTGCAATTTATTCTTATAAAAATGTATTAGTGATGAATGGGAAGATGAAAAAGATGAATGAGAAGATGAATAGTGATGAATGGGAAGATGAAAAGAATGAATGAGAAGATGAAAAGAGATTATTGTAAACAAGTGATGAATGTGAAAATGAAAAGGGATGAATGGGAATATGAGAAGAATGAACGAGAAGATAAAAAAGGATGAATGGAAAAATAAGAAGAGATGAATGCGAAAAAAAGGGATGAATATGAAGAAGAATAGGGATGAATATGAAAGAAGAGATTAATAGGAAGATGAGAATGGATGAATAGGAAAATAAGAATGAATGGGAATGAAAAGAGATTAATAGGAAGATGAATAGGGATGAATGAAAATAGGAGGATGAGAAGAGATGAATGATCGGGATGAATGGGAGGAAGATAGAGTTTAATGGGTGGATGAGAAGATATAAATGGGGGATGAGAAGAGATGAATGGGAGGATGAGAAAATATGACTGAGAGGATGAGAAGAGATGAAAGGGAGGATGAGAGGGATGAATGGGAGAATGTGAGGGATGAATGGGAGGATGAGAAGAGAAGAATAAGAGGAAGAGAAGAGATGAAAGGGAGGATGAGAGGGATGAATGGGAGAATGTGAGGGATGAATGGGAGGATGAGAAGAGAAGAATAAGAGGAAGAGAGATGTTAGTGGGAGGATGAGAAAATATGAATGAGAGGATGAGAAGAGATGAAAGGGAGAATGTGAGGGATGAATGGGAGGATGAGAAGAGATGAATAAGAGGAAGAGAGATGTTAGTGTGAGGATGAGAAAATATGAACGAGAAGATTAGAAGAGATGAATGAGAGGAAGAGAGGGATGAATGGGAGGATGAGAAAATATGACTGAGAGGATGAGAAGAGATGAAAGGGAGGATGAGAGGGATGAATGGGAGAATGTGAGGGATGAATGGAGGATGAGAAGAGAAGAATAAGAGGAAGAGAGATGTTAGTGGGAGGATGAGAAAATATGAATGAGAGGATGAGAAGAGATGAAAGGGAGAATGTGAGGGATGAATGGGAGGATGAGAAGAGATGAATAAGAGGAAGAGAGATGTTAGTGTGAGGATGAGAGGGATGAATGTGAGGATGAGAAGATATGAATGGGAGAATGCGAGCGATGAATAGGATGAAAAGAGATGAATGAAATGATTAGAAAGGATGAACATAAGAATGAAAGGGAATGAAAGAGATAAATGAGAATAAAGATGAGAAAAGATAAATTAGAAGATAAAAGTTGGAGGAGAGGTTGAAGCATAAAGAAGAGAAAATGAAGAATTAAAAAGAATAAAGGGAGGGAAATTATAGTGCTAAAAAATATTAAGGGATGAATGAAGATGATAATGAGTTATGAGTATAGGGAATAAGAATTAATGAAGTTGATGAGAGATGAATAAAATATTTAAATTGAATTTTTTTACTATTTATTTTTTTAGCATAAAATTATTCATTTATTATTAATTTTTTTTATTATATTTAATTATTTCAAATATTGGTTCAATTCAAAAAGTAACTAGCTAAGGGACGCGCGCGATAGCGCGCGTTCCTGAGCTAGTTCTTTATTAACCGCAGGCCCAAATTGAATTGATATGCTCTAACCTACCTAGAGGCAATTTTTTAAAAAAATAGTGAAAATGTGAAAAGGAAATGTTTAAAAATTGAATTTTATTAAAATGTGCGATCATTTAGAATAATCAAGAATTGGTTGAAGCATTAGGAATATTGGCTTTTATTCTAATTTCGAGTGACGACCGGCAAATTCTTCCTATTTCATAGCGGTTCACATTTTTGAATGTTTGTTTCAAGTTCGAAAAGGGAAACAATAGAAGAATGCAGCAGGCATCAATATTTTGGAATTGGAGAAAAAATTGGAATTTCATTGATTTTATAAGTTAAAGCCATTTTGTTTAGTGAATGAAATTTGCCACCACAGTCAGTTGAAACTAGGGTTAATTACCCGGGGCGGGTAATGAAAAAACGGGTAACGGGTAATACGGGTAATTGGCGTCCGGGTAATGGGTAGGGTAGGCCAAACACGAAAAATACCCGCGGGTACTACCCTACCCGTTCCTTGTTTAGACATTTTTTTAAAATTCCTTCAATAAAATTTTTTAAATCGCCAAAATAAATATCATAAATCATAATAATAAATAAATCAATCATTTTATTCTTCTTATTCTTCATCTTCGAATTCTTCTTCACTCAAATCCGATTCTACTGTTTCAGTTGGAGGAGCCAGCTTCAATTTCTTTTTCATGTGTGCTCTTATGATCAGAATTTTTTCAGCCATCTTTCCGGAAAGACTAATTAAAATAAAATTTTTAAAAATTATAAAAATAATTCAAGAATCTGCTATTTCTTCGAAATATGTCCACACTTTACTTTTAGACATTATTTTCTGGATTTTTTATTTAATTTCTAAATGATCATATGGATAATGAATTGCTTAAATATTATATTTAATATTCTTTGATAATGATAAAGAAATTTGGAGATTGAATATTGGAGTTCGATACTGATGATGATTTTATAAGATAAATGATGTGCAAAAAAGGAATAAAAAACAAAATGCCACGCAAATTTTGAAATGTATATCAGAATTCCCATAAAAAATAAAATTTTTGTTCCCTAAATGGTGGCTTTAAAAAGGGTTACGGGTAGGCGGGTAGTCGGGTAGTCAAGGTGCGGGTAATGGGTAATGCGGGTAATTAGGGTCCGGGTAAAGGGTAGGGTAATTTGCCCAAAATCCTTACGGGTACCCTACCCGACTACCCTACCCGTCAACGGGTAATTAACCCTAGTTGAAACCAAAAACAAAAATAAATAAAACACCTGACGCATTTTTAGAAATGAATTCCATCTAATTCCATCTTCTTGCCATGGGCTTTTTCACTTCGAACATTTAATGGGAAAAATATAACAAAAAGTTCTTTTATTTTAACCCTAATTTTTGGACAACATCCCTTATGGGGTGCTTAAAATTGCAGCATAAAGAATTTAGTCAAAATCACAATTTGTAGAGAAAATAAAAATGGTGATCCCAAAAATTTTATATTAAAATTTTCAAAAATAATTAGCACTTAACAAAAACGATCCAAAACACTTTTTAAATGTATTTTTTTTTTAAATTTCATCTTTCATTCGCATTTCAGCAAAGATTGCAAAATCGGGCACATTGCTTGATTTTCGTTCCCTTTGGGTATTCTCTGCTGTCACAGAATGCTTGGCCCCACATGATGCAGCTTTAAAAAATAATAAAAATAGCATTTTTAGAATTTACTTTTAATTAATTTTCCTATCAATAAAAAGGCATGCCATAAAAAATTATTTTACTCTGGCTCATATCGATCCTGGCAAACGAATGTGGTTGGAATGCAATGGCCACAGGTTTGCATGCAATTTCGTTTCATCGATCGATAATAGGCCTTTATGAAAAAATTAAAAAATTTCACAAAAATTTGCTGACCCTATTTTTGCACAAATTGATTTGCCCTTCACAGTGGTCCGGGTCCCAGGCGTCGCCACAATTTGCCACTTAATTTATTGTATTTATTATGGATTCTATATGTTGCAGCCGGTACTTATATCGATTATTTCTCACAGATTTGAATTTTTTAAATTCTTATTTATTATATTTATATTTGATTGAAAAACGATGAAAAAACATTATTTTAGGTCAGAGGTCGCAGATTTTTTTAAAAAGTACATTAGCCATGAAAAAAAAAGATATTGGTATAAAAAAAGATTTTCCATTTAAGTTAATATAAATTCATTAAAATTTTTTTAAACATGTTTTTTGAGAAGAAATTTTTACAATTTTTCGTGCCGCAGGCGAAAAAATTAAACCAAAATTAGCTGCTAATAAACGAAAAATTTTGACTAAAAATGGCCACGCAGCGAAAAAATTTTGACTAAAAATAGCCACGCAGCGAAAAAATTTTGACTAAAAATGGCCATGCAGCGAAAAAATTTTGACTAAAAATGGCCGCGCAGCGAAAAAATTTTGACTAAAAATGGCCGCGCAGCGAAAAAATTTTGACTAAAAATGGCCGCGCAGCGAAAAAATTTTGACTAAAAATGGCCGCGCAGCGAAAAAATTTTGACTAAAAATGGCCACGCAGCGAAAAATTTTAACTAAAAATGGCCACGCAGCGAAAAAATTTTGACTAAAAATGGCCACGCAGCGAAAAATTTTAACTAAAAATGGCCACGCAGCGAAAAAATTTTGACTAAAAATGGCCGCGCAGCGAAAAAATTTTGACTAAAAATGGCCGCGCAGCGAAAAAATTTAACGATTTTTTCATGATTTTATGAAAAAAAGTACAGCAAAGTAAAAAAAGTGCAAATCTTTTAAAAAAGTACATCTACGACCTCTGTTTTAAGTAGGTGCAGCCTATACTGAATTTCAGCCGATTCTTTTTTTGGCATATTCTAGTTGACATTAAACCTTAATCTATGATTCAATCGATTCATACGGTTCGATTTATTTCGATTTCTTCAGTTTGAACCTAAATTATGGACATTGTAATTTTGATTTTTAAACCAGTTAAACATTAATTGAAGTCTGCATTGAATTAGAATTTCCCCAAATCGACCTTACCGAATCGAATGAGCCATAAATTAATGCCCTAGGATAATTATGAGTTGGGATATTACCATTTGTCACAAATTATAATGTCTGTGGTACTATACTATTTTTGATCAATCAAAAAAGCTGCAACATTTATAATAAAAATCGCGCAAACTTCGAGGAGCTTTTGCCCGTGGATTTTCATTCTCAAAAATTTCTAGCTCTTCGGCTGTCCCAAATTCTGGATGCGGTGGACGTCCAGGGGGATTATTATTATTTGGCACTGAAAAAAAATTTAAAAATTTTTTAATATTTTCAAATTTGAATTACCTTGATTTGGTGGTACATTGTTGGTATTTGCATTTGGAATTTGTATGCCATTCTCTAAGGCAATCGCATTCAATTCCGCATTAAATGTGCGAATTTCCATCGATATTTGCGCTTGATGTGCATTCTTATATGTTTCTAGTTGTCCCTTGGCTTGAGAAAATATATAAATTGTAAATTTCTGATAAAATGGAAAATGGTTTCATAAACCCATAAACTTCATAATCAATCATTATACCTTGTTAAAAAGCATCATTTGATTGATGTTGGTTTAAAAAAATTCTAAATTCATTTTAAAACAAAAAACAAAATATATATTTAAACCGTTTAATATCCTTTAATTTTGGCCTTATCAACTATCATTTATAGTGTAAGATAAAACTCAAAGCCATTATTAATTAATTTAGCATTATGTTCTATATTTTCGGCAATTCAATTCTAGATCTTTTTTCCAAATTACCCATATTTAATATATTTTACCTTTCTTTATATCATCCTCCACTGCCAAAGAAGCTTCAATTTTTTTCAATGCTTCGTTGTTAATTTCCTTCATTTTTTCAGTACCACCTTGAACATATTCGTGGAATTGCGCCCGGAATTTGTTAATTTCTTCCTCTTTATTGGCTGCATTCTTAATTTCTCTTTCCAATTTTGTTTTCATTTCCTCTCGTTTCTTTTTCGGATTCAATTCTTGCTGAGCCTTTTTGAATTTACTTTCCGCTTCTGCCAAAATTGCATTCAATTCCTTATCTTTTACTGGAAATTGGGAATTAACGGTTAAATTCTATAATTCACCACAATTCGAATTTTGCGAATTGAGCAATTCTATTTCTTTCTAATTTTTTTGACATTTGACAAAATCTTTTTATGGAGTATTTTGATATCAAAATGATTGATCAGAATTTAATTGACAAGAATATGGACAAAATAAAACTGCTCGATTTTATTCCTATTTTGCCAATTTTTTTGTTATTTTATTACGTTTTGCCATTTTCAAATAAATCCCACTAAAACATTTCCTAATAAACCCATCCAAATTCATGGCTATCTTATACAAAATTTTTTAAAATTACAGTGAAATATTTAATGAAAATCATTTCGATATGCAGAACTCATTCCAACAGAATTTAATTGCCAAACATGAATTTGGCCATTAATAAGGTCTAAATTTGTGCAAATCTTGGTAAGCCTAATGCCAACAATTACAATAAATATGTCACAATGTTGGTGTTGCTTTATCAGATGGACAAATAGGACTTAAATAAGGTCAAATTCATGTTTAGTTAGGCATTCAAAACCCTCAAAAATATTTTTTTAATAAATTGCAAGAAATATCATTGAGGAAATGAATAATTTTTAGAAAAATGGCATTCACCTTTGGTTCCGCTTCCACTTTCAGATGACCCAGCATCTGTTGATGGATGTGCCTTTTTCAATTCATTTTCCGCTTTTGTCTCAAAATTGTCAATGTCCTTTTCGAGTTTTTCTTTGAGCTTTTTCTCCGCTTTGGATTTGGAAATTTTCTCCTTTTCCTCCTTTACTTTTTTCTTGAATTTCTCAAGGGCATCCGTAACTGCCTCTTTTTCAGCTTAAACAATGAGGGAATGAAAAAGTAATTTATTATTTGCTAGAATATAAAAAATAATTGAATCGGACCTTCATATTTTTGTCCCCTTTCCCTACGAAAAAAAGGAACGAAAACAACAAACAGAATGAATCTTTTGAGCGGTCAGAGTTCGAAATAATCGATACCAAAAAAACTGCCAAATTTCGTAATTTTATTGCTTTTTTGGTTAAAATTTCTGTGAAATTTCTATCAATTTGCTAATTCTTCCCCTCATCAACTCATTAAAATCATTGGCTGTGCGCTGTGGACTAAATACCGACAACAGGACTCGAGAGAATTTACAAGGCCAATTTTCTATAAAAATATAATTACAAAAGAAAAGGTAAGATAATTGGCATAAAATAAGAAAAATCCAATTCAAAAAATCATGAAAAAAGGCTCTCAAAAAATTTTCTTTTTACTCAGATAAACAGCGATATTTGTGCAGTTTTCGGCTTGTAAAGTGGAGGGTTCCTCGTCCCTCTCCCTATAGGTCATCAGGATTAAATTTAAAGTCATTCAGGGATAGATTACATAGAATGGGGTAAAAAGCATTTCATGTAATCCTAAACCCTATCCCTATTACCCATATAGTGGGATCCTTCACTTATTCCCCATCACAAGTACCGACTTAGCTAAATCTCGGTCAGGGATCTAGTTCCATTCAGAATAAAGAGCAAGCGAGACCTTGAACGAGTATGATGTTAACTCTGGGATCAAATCTCTAAAATTCTAGGTGAGAACTCGTCTCCTCCAATTTCTACTTTGTACAATGCCATTCCTCTCAATTGAAATTTTCAGCAAAAAAATATTGTATTCTATGGCACTCACCATCATTCTCCAATTTAGTCTCCAATTCTTCATTTGTGGCTGTCTCAATGTTCTCGGCCACCTCATTAATGGGATCTTTTACATCATCAGCCAAATTCTCTACTTCCTTTTCTATTTTCTTTTTCAATTCGGTGGCATCTTGCGAAATTTTTTCAGTAATTTCCTTGATTGTACTCGCTCTGGTCAACCCAATTTGGAAGGCGATCAGGTAAATTGCGAGGAACAGCAAATAATATTTCTCCATTGATAAATTATTATTAATTTTCTGAAGGAAATTAGGTATAGTAGAAGTATTAAATTTCTAGAATAGCAACTTTTTGCTAATTAATTTAATAAACATTTAAATAAATTCTGCCACATTTTTATATATTTAAGGGTCTCATTGCTATTAATATATTGCTAATGCTAACCATAAAAAGAGGTCACGTTTTAATTTGCTGATAGACATTAAAAATTAAAAAAAATAAAATTTTGGATTGAAATTCATCTTTTAAGAGATTAAAAGGTGACTTTTTTTTTGCAAAATAAAAACAGGGGCAACTTGCTAACAGCAGATAAATAAAAAATATTAAAATATTTTGAAAATTAACTCGA